>JAHTLZ010000089.1:4416155-4428193 GCA_023846285.1 Phrynocephalus versicolor | reverse complement strand
AAAGAAAGAAAGAAAGAAAGAAAGAAAGAAAGAAAGAAAGAAAGAAAATGCTCACGTCGTTCTACCATAATTATAACAATTTACAAAGAACAATGGGTTCCATTGTTATGCTGCTTTAACACTTTCCCCCAATATTCAAATGAAATCTGCCATCTTGTAACTTCAGCCCATTGTTGCATATCCTGCATACCAGGATGATCAAGAATGGATCCTACGCCTCTTCTGTATGACGGCCTTTCAAGCATTTGAAAAGTACTATCTTACTTCCTCTTAGTCTTCGTTTCTCGAGCCCTGATCATACTTGTTGTCCTCCTCTGAACTTGATCTAGTTTGTCAGCATCCTTCTTAAAGTGTGGAGTCCAGAACTGGACACAGGACACTCCAGATGAAGCCTAACCAGTGAATTAGTGGGACTAACAAGGGGGTTGATTCACCAGATTCCTAAAGATTAAGTGGGCCTGCTGTACTTGTGACTTACTAGCGGATTTCAGCCATTGATGTGTGCTCTTTTTTTATTGTGTGTGTGTGTGTGTGTGTGTGTGTGTGTTCCCAGCCCTCCCAGGCCCAGAAATGATGAGACGTGACAGCTCTTCCACCATCTTTCAGCCCTGCACAATTGGTACAGATATTGCTCTTTTCATCTCCACTTTCCACCCAGTAATGTGAAATCTCAGTTCCATCCACAACTTGTCTGTTTGGACCCTTCACTGATTGCCATCGCTTGGACAATCCCCCCGTTCTGGACATCCATCCATCTTCTTTTGGCCTTTTCAGTGATGTCTATGTGTCACTGCAAATGTTCTTTTATGATTTATGGTCGTGCTGCACCCCACAAGACATCCTCAGCAAGTCTCACTGTGTGGCAAAAAGAGACCAGGGGTGGGGGTGGGGAGAAAAAGATCCACCCTAGTAACTTTTATGCTGTGACAGAAACAAACAGTTCTAATTTATGCCTTGCTTTTCTCCTTTTCATTCTACAACATAATTCAATTTTTAATGCCACCTCACTCCTTCAATATTACTTCAGCGTATGCAAAAGAGGCAGGAAGAAATAAGGAGCAAATATTTTATCTGTTTATTAAAAACAAGTAATTGCTTACTCTCTAAGACACACATACACACACACATCCTGGGATTACACAAGAAGGCAATGGAATACCCTGCCAAAGTGTTTCCTAGTGCAGGCGGAACTAGCCCCTCCCTTGGGGCCTGGGATATTTACAACCTGTTGACTCCTCGAATATCATAAATGTCAACCTACATTTTCATCAGGCAGAATTACTAGGTTAAAGATAATGCAGCACTTTAAGTCTCTACTAATTCAGCCGTTTTCTTTATGAAGCCATATTCATAAAGCATATCAACATGATTCACAAAAGGGAGAATAAATCTTTTCTTTAAAAAAAAAATCAAATGGCCCAGTGTTTAACAAACCATTTAGGCAACAATGCTGAAATGGAACCGTAAATCCCTCCTCCCATTTGTGGGATGTCACAAATCGAAAGCAGGCCATGTGCTTCCAAGTGGAGGTCCCATCAGCTCCAACCAAGCGACAGGACTTCTCAGAAGACCTTAAGTTGTCTGGAAGCAGATCTGTGCTCAAGTTCTTCTCACACATGCAAAAGAGAAGCCTCAAATATAGTTCACCCAGCTGCCAAGAAAAGAAGGCATTTTCTGAAGGTATCAAGGTGAGTTCTCACATTTTTGAGAACAGAATGCAGGTTCCCACATTTTTTTTGAGAAGAATCCTTCCAGCAGCCGTGCCAAGGTGCACCAATGGTGCCACATCCTTGCACGGACTTCTGAAAATCAGAACAAATGTCAGGCTTGTCTGAGTCCTTTTCATCAACCAACCAGTCCTCTCAGGCTTGCCATGCCCATGGAACATGAAAAGGACACCAATTTTCTCCAGAGGCATTTGACTCAAATGGAAAAACTTAACTGAACATGAAACATTCTTGCCTCTTGGTTGCCCTGGAACCGTGAACTCAGCTGACAAAAAATAATATTTCTTACCCAGCTCTCTTCTTCTCATCCCGGATAGGAGAACAGAGTTGATCTCCCACCCACCTCACCTCCATCCCTACCGTTATCCTTAAGTTGATTTTGTCACTAATTTTTCAAAATTATTTCTTTCAATCATTTACATGCTGCCTTTCTCCCCATAGGGGACCCAAGAGGTAAAATAAGAATTGCTAAACAGAAACAAGGCAAGCTTTGACATTCTCCAAATCCTTTCCTCCAGTTCAGAGGCGATACAACTGGGAGGCGGTAAAGAGGAAGAACAGGAAAACTCAGAAGATCTGCCTAGACATCTTGGCCTGAAAAGGGGAGTTTGCAGGTTCAGTCACTGGCCGAAGTGCTCAGTATTTTGATTATCTGGCTAAGGAGACAGCTGCTAGGAGCTCAACTCCCCCACTCCGCCACCTGGGACTACAGCCAGCCTGGGTAGCCCCAAGAAGAGGGGAGTAACAAGTCACTTTTGCATACTTTCTGCCTAGAAAACCCTGGAACAAGTCGCTGACATACCAGCACATGGTGATAATTTTTAGAAAACAAAAGTCTCCGGACCTGAGTTCAGTCTTTAAAGGGGGTGTCCAAGGTGCTGAACCTACTTTGAAAATAATCTACACATTGAAACCAGATGGGATTCATTGAAACAGGGTCACTATCTTCTCATGGTTATCAGTCTACCGCTCCCAGCAGATAGACATCTCCAAAAGGATGTATTTTGCTTTGGGATAGGCAAACAGAACCATTTGTCAGTTCTTCAGAGCCTTCATCATGAAGTTGGAAGGGGGCCTACGATGCCATCGAGTCAAATCCCCTACTTAAGGCTGGAATCTGATTTGAAACATTTCCAAGATCCTTGCATGCCTCCCACAAACAACCTAGAATGCAGGACACACAATAATGGGCTGGAAATGCAGAACACGGGATCTCAGCTGAATATCAGGAAAGCATTCTGAACTGTTAGAGCAGTTCACCAATGGCACCCATGACCTTGGGAGGTGGTTAGCCCTCCAGTGCTGGAGGTATTTAAGAGAAAATTGGAGAACTATCAGATTTTCTTTTATTTGGATTCCTGCATTGATCAGGGGGCTGGACCTGATGCTCTTATAGGCCTCTGCATTATTTTGTGAACTATGAAAATGGGGAACTAAACACTATCTTGATGTGATCAGATCTTGGTGCCACACTGGATTAAAAAGTTGCTTAAGGTCAAATTCATAGTTTTACCAGTTTGATACAGTTGAAAGAGATGGATTCAACAAACAAGTGTGATCATGTGGGCAATATGTGTGTTTATAGATTCCTACAGCTGTAATAGTACAGCAAATAGGGTCCCAGTATCAAGTCTTGAAGGCATATACAGTATTAGATAAACCTTCTGGTGTCAATTTCTAACTTCCCCAGTGTCTACAGCTCCCAGCAGATAGACACCCCATGCCAACCAATACAACTATTCCTGTGCATGGGAAGCAACTCTTGCATGCGATCCAGGAATGAGACAGTTTTGTCCTCAAAAAGCTTTCGGATTCCTTTGACAGTCCGGGAGTATTTAAAGATAGCAAAGAGAAGGAGATAAATAGATTATTGATCAGACATGCTTGTAATTCTTCAGTGCATTGGCTTTAGCTGCTTTGCCGAGATCACACATCCGCCATAAATCCTTCAGGGGATCAATGAAGACTTTCTCCAGAGTAAGAAAATTTGTGTGTGTTGCTATGGATGCAGTGCAGAATGGCTCAGGGGAACCTCTGAGCATTAACATGGAGGAAGGAACGACAGAGCCCCAAGCTGCATGCAAAATGGGGCAATGCTCAAAATTTCATTTTTCAACTATCCCTCTCATCCTGTGACAGTGCCATATAAATAAATGTTCACCCCATACAGAAATGTGTATGGTTCTCTCTCTCTCTCTCTCTCTCTCTCTCTCTGTGTGTGTGTGTGTGTGTGTGTGTACTTCCCCTTTAAGATAGGATGATCCCTAGAAATGTGACTGAGGATACTGAGTTGAGTAAAGATTTAATTGGCCCGTCTAGATGGCTTTTACATATGGAAATGAAGGAGATGCTATCTTGTTTTCTGTGTCAGGCAACAAAATCCCTTGATCCATCTCTAGAAGTCAAACACTGCCAAGTCAGAGCCAACTCTCTCACTACAGTTGTGGAAGAGGTAGCTGTGTTCCTCTGTGCAAGTGTGATGAGGCCACAAAAAAGGCAAATGCTATTTTAGGATGCATTAACAGAAATGTAATTTACCGATCCATGAGGTCCTCATCCCCCTCTGTTCAGCACTGATTAGGCTTCATCTTGAGTCCTGCATCCAGTTCTGGAGGCCACATGTCAAGAAAGATGCTGCCAATTGAAATAAGTTGAAATCAGGGCAACAAGGATAATCAGGGGGCTGGATACCAAGACCTAGGAGGAAAGATTGAAAGAAATGGGCATGCTTAGCCTAGAGAAAAGAAGAGTGAGGGGTGGTAGAATAGCACTTTTCAAATGTTTGAAAGACTCTCCTACAGAGGAGGGGCAGGATCTGTTCTTGATCATTCCAGAATGCAGGAGGCACAAGAATGGGATCAAGTTAAGAACCCAGCTTTTGGGAGAACATCAGGCAAAATTTCCTGTTAGAGCAATACAACAGTAGAACCAATGAGCTTGAGAGGTGTTGAGTGCATTCCTTTGATTTGTATTCCTGTATTGGACAGGGGGTTGGGCTTGATGGCCTTGTAAAGCCCCATCCAACTTCACTATTCTATGACCCATAAGTCTATGATACCAGGCAAAATTCAAAGAAACAAAACAAAACAAAAAATAGGTGGCACTTTAAAGACTAACTATAATATTTTAATGTAAGCTTTGATGGATCAAGTCCACTTCTTCAGGCATACAGCAACAGAAGGAAATGTTGAATGGAAGCTTCATACCAAATGTTCATGGGCTCTTTGGTTAATATTTTTAGAGTATATTTGCAGGCAGTGATTCAGCTTCTGTTGTTTTAGGTCTCTGTTGTCTGTTGCTCAGGAGACACACAACACCTGGACAAATATGAGTGGGGAGATGGAATTGGGGTTGAAGACCACCAGTATCTCTGTTTGCCCCCTGTATTGGAGTTGTCTCGTTATTCAACAGATTTCCCCCTACCTTAACTCCAGAGGTCAAGGCACAGACTCTTCCACTGTGCTTTCTGACAAATTAAAGCATGCAAATCAGGGACAGATCAGCAGGGGCCGAGAGGAGGAACAGGGCATTTGTCAGCTCCAGAAAGGGCTGCCTCCTTAGGAGCAGGGCTGTTTGCTTTGGCTCCTGTGTTTAGAGAGACCAGCAGGGAGCTAATAGCTGGGAAGAGGATGTGCCTGGCAGGGGAAGATGGAGCACCAGGGAAAGTTTATTCTATCCTTCAGAGGGAGTTAAGCCAGCCTGGTGCCTTTCCTAACCGGATCATCATTTTTTGAGCCCAGCCTACTGTCGCTCTGTCAGGGGATGAAATTTATTCCCTGCTGATTCAGGTTCAAAGCCGAAGTGAAAAGACAAATGGGCTGAGGTGCATGCCATAGATAAGAGGTCTGCAAAGAGATGCATTCAGATGGAGACAGATAGCAAATAGAGATGGGCATGACTCAGAAAAAAAGTTTCGTTTTCGTTTTCGTTTTCGGCTAGGGTCTGAGTCGTTTCGTTTCCGTTTTCGTGGGCTAATTTCAAAATTTTTCGTTTTCGTTTCGTTACATAACGAAAACGAAAAAATGAAAACGAAAATGAAAAATTTTTCGTTTCTCCCCATTTAGCTCAATTGAGTGCTTTTCCAGTAACGAAAAACGAAAACTGGCTCAAAATTAGTCGTTTCGTTTCTGTTTTCGGTCCAGGTTGGTGCCGATTTTCGTTTTCGTTTCGTTTCCGTAACGAAAACGAAAAACGAAAACGAAAATGAAAATACCGCTAAGTCGTGCCCATCTCTAATAGCAAACAATTTTAAGGTGAAGGTGAAGGGCTAGGAACATGATCATGATGCCTGAGCTGAAAGGGGAGTTTTGATCAGCATCATCATCATCATCATCTTAGATCTGCGAAGCTTGCAGAAACCCTCTGGAATTGTATCCAGTAAAATAAAGCTTATTGTACTGATAGAGCAATACAACTGTGGCCTTAGGAGGTGGTGAGTGCTCCAACACTGGAGGTCTTCAAGAGAAAATTGGACCACCATCTGGTCAAGATCTACTTTGATTTGGATTCCTACCTTGAACAGGACATGGAATCAAAGGCCTTTAAGATCCCTTCCAACTCAATGATTCTATGATTTCTTCAATCATCCTATGATTCTATGTTGGTTCTTTTCAAACAGAACAACTAGTGTTACATGCACATTCTTTGAGTGAGCACCAGGGCACTTTGGGGTTGAAAAACTCAACTGGGAACTTAACAGAAAAGACATGCAATGAATCATAGAATCCTAGAGTTGGGAGAGACCTCAAGGACATCTAGTCCAACCCCCTGCCATGCAGGAACCCCATCACAATATTTCCGACAGATGGCCATCCAGCCTCTGCTTAAAAACCTCCAAGGAAGGAGACTCCACCACCCTTTGTGGCAGCATATTCCACTGCCGAACACCTCTAACTGTCATGAAGTTCTTCCTAATGTTAAAATGGAATCTCTTTTCTTGTAGTTTGAAACCATTGCTCTGAGTCCTAGTCTCTGAAGCCATGGAAAACAAGCCTGTTCCCTCTTCAATATGACATCCTTTCAAGTATTTAAACATAGCTATCATATCCCCCTTCAGCCTTCTTTTGGAGAGGCTAAACATTCTCAGTTCCCTATGCTGTTCCTCATAAGACATTTCCTCCAGGCCTTCAACCATCCTGGTCACCCTCCTCTGCACCCGTTTGAGGTTGTCAATATCCTTTTCAAACTGAGGTGCACAGAACTGGACACAGGACTCCAGGTGGGGTCTGACCAGAGCAGAATAGAGTGGTACCATCACTTCCCTTGATCTAGACACTATGGTTCTGTTGATGCAACCAAGAATCACATTGGCTTTCCTGGCTGCCGCATCACACTGCTGACTGATGTTCAATTTGTGGTCCACCAAGACTCCCAGATCCCTTTCACAGGTACTATTCTCCAGCCAAGTGCCCCCCATCCTATATCTGTGGAATTCATTCTTTTTACCTAGATGTAGCACCCTACATTTCCCTCTGTTGAAATCCATTCCGTTAGCTTTGGCCCAGCATTCTAAAAGTTGGCGAACAAAGGGCAAAATAGTGCCAGGAGACCCATCAACCTCTGTAGAGTTTACACTGTCCTGAAATAAGCCCAAGGCCTCTTTCTCCTTTGGCAAGTGGGCACTGCTTGCTAGCAATCAAACAGAATTTTGCTGTGCACCATCTCATCTCTCTCTCTCACTCAAATTGGAGGTAGTTCTCCAACACCAATTACATCCTCATTTTCCAAACTGACTCTGGTTTGACAATCTTGATCAGTGCATTCTAAAGACCCCAAAAGTTCACTTCTTCTTGATCCATCTCTCCTTTTCATCTCACTTTTGGGGAGACTCGATGGAGAGAACTTCATGATTTTTCCCATTTAGACCTGCGAAGAGGACATTTTACAAGATTGGTGTAATCTTGAGCAACCCCCTTCCACTTAAATGTAATTGGTTATCTCTGGGGAAACAAAAGTCTTTGTCGACAGAATGAAAAGATCAGAAGTGGCTTTCTGTGAAATCACACCAGTCCACCACAGTCATTTGTACCCACAATGAGCAGTGCTTCCTAACCTTCTTTCTCTAGCTGTTCTTAGACTAAAGCTCCCAGATGCTTTCATCTCAAGCAGCACTGACCAGGATTTCTGGGAGTTGGAGTCCAAGAACATCTGGAGATCAAAAGTTGGTAACCATTGCCTTCTTGAGTTACCCAACCCAAAATGAGATGTCACAGTTTTTTAGTTTCAACATTGGATCCTCAGCATGAAATGTAGTTACTGTATTGTGCAATTGGGCACAGCTTCAGACGGTTCTGTTTCTTGAACGTCTACAGAGAAGGCAGATAATAAACACCAGATTCACAAACATCTGGTTCAACCAGAATGGTCAAAGCATCTGATGCCATGTTGCAAGTTTTATTTGCAATGTTTTTGTGTTTCTCTTCCACCTCCTTTCCTTTGTGCCACAGTCTGCAAACAAACAAACAAAAGACACGTTGTGCCCCCTGAAAAAAAATAACCCAATTAATTTCCCTCCTTGTTTTCAAATGTGTCTCACATTGAACCCCCGGTAATGTGGAGAAGCTTCCCCCGTTCATCAAGGAACATGCTGAAAACTCAGCAACTCAGTGTTTTTAATTCTCTTTCCAGCTGCTTCCATGGTGGATAGATCACTGGCCATGGACCCAGAGGCTGGGAGTTCCATTCCCCCTCATCCCACATCCTGGGGTTTCTACCAGGCCACGAGGGCCACTCCCCAGGCCATCCTGCCACAATGGCTTCCACTTGAGAATAATGGCAGCCTGAAAGGGTGACTAGGAAGTGAATCAAACCTTTTAAAAGATGCATCATGGCTGGAAGCAAAGTTCATCCCTATGCTGAAGGTGTGTGTGTGTGTGTGTGTGTGTGTGTGTGTGTGTGTGTGTAGGAGGTAGCATTGTCTAGAAAAAAGGCAAACTCTGAAAAGGGGGAAAGGGAGAGAATATGAGAGAGAGAGAGAGAGAGAGAGAGGACCTAGTAGCATTTCAAGAACTCTGGCAACAAGCTTTCCAAAAGGAAGCCAAAGTGCTTTTGCGTCTGTCTCCATCCTTGTTAAGAGCACAGGCTGCCCGCTTGCCAGGCAAAGCTGAAATCTCAAGACGGAGGAAATAATCACTGGAGGAAAGGTTGAAGTGGTTGAGCATTTCTGGGATAATCAGCGAACAAACAATCCAGGCACAATTATGTACTGTATTTTCCAGGCCTCCGCAGTGAGAGAGCTGTCCTCTCAGTGACACCCCATCCCCCCTCACAACAAGCTAGTCCTTGAGAAGCCCTCTGTTTCTTTCAGGGCCTCCATTAAAGTTTGGACTAAAAGATGCTGGGGGGGGGTGTGAGTTAAGGTGTAAGTGGAGGGAATGGCCAATCCTGTCCTTGTCCTCCTCTCCCTCCACCCTGTTTCATCACTCTCTCCAGGGAAGAGAGGTAGCCTTTGGGTTTTCCATGAGGTATCTCACCTCCAGTGCAAACATGAAACAAGGAGTCCTTCCTTGTGTTCTCTCAGATATTTGTCATTGGCTCGCAATGGCTGTGTGAAGTGTACAATAAATGACACCTTCCTGTCCATTTTTTCCTGCTAAAATGGCACCCCACCACAATTCCCCCCTCTTTCCCCCTTTCCTCCCCCCTCTCTCTTTTAAACCCACAAATCCACACTACAAAGCAACAAGAGTGTCAGTTTTGAGCATCTTGTGCCAAGTGGACAAGTTAGGTGTGTGCAATTTGCATTGAAATTACTGAATCCACAGTGCCTGCAAAGCCTCACTCTTTCACTCTAACATGGAAGCGTCAAGATCAGTTTTGGCAGAGTTTTTTTCACTGCAACCTGGCTGTAAAGAAAAACAGCCCAACTTTTCATATTTGTTGGTGGCAGAGTAAAATGTTTTTGCTACTCACTTTCCCAGGCTTCCTTAAGACAAATATGTGTTCCTTCTCTTTCCAGCTGCTTCGACGCTTGATAGATTACCTTATCAAGGGATAGATTCCTTATCGAGGTCCTTGCTCACCTAATTTCTTTGGATTAAATTGGGAGTTTCCTAAGCATGCAGGATACTTGGACAAACTTACTATCCCAAAATATCGTTATGCGTTTTCCAAAGCCAGGTTTAATTGCCTCCCCTCAGCTGTTTTAGATGGTCGCTATTGTAATATTCCCTATGCTAAGCGACTATGTGCTTGTGGTGATAACGTAGTTGAGTCTTTGGATCATGTTTTGTTTGAATGCAGTTTTTACCTAGAAGAACGTAACAGATTTTTTTAAGCAGAGGCTGGATGGCCATCTGTCGGAAATATTGTGTTGGGGGTTCCTGCATGGCAGGGGGTTGGACTAGATGGCCCTTGAGGTCTCTATGATTCTATGATTCTATGATTCTATGATTCTATGATTTATTTTGCCAATTTTGAGGAAGTGTCCTGGAACATCCAAAACATTTTTAGCATTTGTCTCAATTATTGGTGGGCAAATTTCAACTAAATACGGAATCTGTGGCTAAATTTTTTGCCTCCGTGATCAAGTTTAAAAATAAGCAACATCTCAATTATGCTACTGATTTCCCTTAGTACTGGGTCTTATGGTTCTCTGCATTTTTAACGTCCTGGTTTTAGCTTGTATTTTAACATTTTGTATTACAAATAAAACCCTGATGGTTTTATTTTTTTGTTTTTACCAATTTTCCTTCTGAGCTCTTAAATCGGGTCTATCACCGCATAATAAAGAATTAATGGATAGATCACCAGGTTAAATCTCTAGCTGGGTAACCAGAGGCTGAGTTCAATTCCCCCCTTGGTGCCTCCTGGGAGAGAAGAGCCAGCCTGGCAGGGCTTAGGAAAGTGGCACAGACCCAGGTGCCTGCAGAAGAAGGGAAAACCACCTCCAAGGACACCCTACCTGGAAAACCCTCGAAAGGGCCGCCAGAAATCAGAATGGACTTGACAGCACATGATGACAGCGACAATGATGATGTAGTGCCTGCAGATGAGGGGAAAGGGCAGAACCTCCTGTTTTTCCTAGGCTTGGGGGGGGGGGACCTGGAGGCCTTTCATAACTGTATTTTGGAAAAGCATATTTTCTCCACTCCAACCAAGGCATTATCCCCCCCCCACAAATGTAAATGAAATAAAATAAAAGACCTGCAGCCTGAAGTAGGCTTGAGCAGAGCATGCCAGGTACTGGGAAAATAATTTCGGCTGAACCGCGATCCAACAGTGGTGGCAACTAGGCTCACCTGGCAGCCTCCCTTGCTGCTTTTCCTAGCAGATGGTAGGGCTGGGGGGCAAGATGAGTTCTGGCTGCAGGCCGGAGCAGATCGTGAAGCCCCTGCCAGTGATATTGGTGGCAGATGTACACACCGAGAGCGAGAGACCGCAGCAGGCCCCTCCTTCCAGCTCAGGATAATGAGTTTGCTCAGGCAACAAAGGCACTTGAGTCCGGACGGCTGTTGTGAAAACGGATTAAGCCGGATTGATCCTAATAAAGCAGTTGGCGAAACAAACACACAATAGTCACTTAAGCCAGACTGGCTATCTTGTATCCACTTCTGTCGGCTTCCTGATGCCACCCTGACATGGATGTTGCTCACACACCCGATCTGGCTTCGGCATTTTCTCTTGACCTCTGAGCCGCAGATGCCGAAGGACAAACAATGGAGGCTGCCTCTTTGCTGGCTTGCCATGTTTTGGGACTGCCAAGGAAACCCACCTCAAGACGGAAACTTCTTCACCTCTGGCAAAAAGGCAAAAATCAAGGTGGTATAAATGTCTTCGTTCTGCGATGCCTAAAATTTCTTTATCTGCTTCTTTTTAAAAGTTGGTTTGTGGTGGCTAATTGTTGTGCATTCTCATAGCAACCTGGTGAGGTAGGCCAGGCAAAGAATGAGAGGGGGGAGAGAGGGAGGCAGGGAGAGGGACCAAGAGGCACAGCGGCAACTGTCTGATCCAGCGGCCCTGAATAAACCTTGGACCAAAACTCGGAGCAGATATACCATATCTGCAACATAACAGTGACCCATCTCTGCTGCATTTTCAGGATGAAAAACTGGGCATCAATACAATTTTAATCTTAAAATCATCATCATCATCATCATCATCATCATCATCATCATCATCATCATCATCATCATCATCATCATCATCATCTGAGAGCCCTTCTTCTAGGTGGAATTTGAAGCCTGGCTTCCATCATTGAACTATTAAAGTGCATGATCAACAAACATGAAGAATGCTTCCCTTGTTGGCCTTCTCTGATCCTGTACCATTCTCGGGTGTCAAAGGAAATGTCAAGCTCATCTTCCACCTTTT
>JAHTLZ010000089.1:4391998-4406621 GCA_023846285.1 Phrynocephalus versicolor | reverse complement strand
TGTGTGTGTGTGTGTGTGTGTGTGTGTGTGTGTGTGTGTGTGTGTGTGTGTGTGTAAAATAATGAACAAGCCTACAACTTTCATGTACCAATGTCAGGTAAGTGAAGAGAAGTTCCTGCCCTGTGCCTCCATCCTAAAGTAAAAGGTAAAGGTTCCCCCCACACATGTGTGCTGGTCATGTCTAACTCTAGGAGCAGTGCTCACCTCCATCTTCAACCTCTTGAGCCAGTGTTGTGCAAGTCTGTGGCCATGTGGCTGGCATGGCTGAACACATTTCTGCGAACAGAACACTCCTCCTCCCTAATTTTCCTTTATTTCCTTTTCCTGTGGGGTTTTCTTCCACTTTAAGAATTTTTGGAGAGGCTTCTTTCAGCTGCCCATTATCTACTTTTCAAAATCTGAGCTGAAAGAGAAAGGCTGAGGTGAGTGAGGGTGAGCCAGAAAAACAGGAGATGCAGGGAAGAGAAGACAGAGTGATTCTGTGGTGCAAGAATGGGTGGCAGACACATGTCAGAGTCCAGGCATGATAGTTTTCCAAGAAGGAGAAGGGTGGCACATGTTAGACATGATTTGGGTGTCCATCCAGGCTGACACCCTGGCTGGAACAAACCTTATCAGGTGTTGCTGAAAGAAAGATAAGTTTTTTCATGGGAGCGATAACTCCACTGCTTCATTTTAAAAAGACAAAAGTCCTCAAATCTTGTATCTGAGGAAGGAAGGAGGGAGGGAGGGAGGGAGGGAGGGAGGGAGCTGATGGACGAATGGAAGGAAGGAAGGAAGGACCTAATGGGTGACATGGTTGTTTTGGAATCAATAGCAGACATAGCAACACATGTTAGCAGTATATCGGTAGATCTAGAGGTCTAGGTGCTCACTATAATGGTGCCCACAATTCTCCCACCCATACACTCAGGTAATCTGATTTGTCTATATCAGCGTTGGCGAACCTATGGCACAGGTGGCAAAGGTGGCACTCGGAGCCCTTTCTGTGGGCACCCAATATCGCCCCTTCACAGCCACCTGTATTCAGGTTAAATTGCTGTACTGGCACTTTGCAAAAAAATAAACAGTGGGTTTTGAATCGCAGTTTGGGCACTCGGTCTCTAAAAGGTTCGCTGTCAATGGACTATATGAACAAAGAAGGAACTGGTCATTTGTAAAGATAATGGCTGTTAACAATTCAAGATCAAACCACTCTCAGAAATGTGGCATTGTGAGGTATGTAGGCCAATCAACAGACTATTTATAGGGAAAATCCTTTCCTCCCCAACAATGGTGAGGGCTGCAGGTAAGTGCAGCAAAAAAGAGGGAAAGCAGAGGAGAAGGGAGTCATATCACAGAATCATAGAACCAATGAGTATCAAGGGGCCTCTGGAGCCATTGAGTCCAACTCCTTGCTTAAGGCAGGAATAAAAATCAAAGGATCTCTGCCAGGTGGTTGTCCAAATTTCTCTTGAATGCCTCCAGCGTTGAAGTACTTACCCCTTCCCAAGGTCAATGGTTCCGTTGACAAACTGCTCTAACAGTCAGGAGTTTTTTCCTGATATACAATGCAAATCTGACTCCCTGTAACATAAAGCCATTGTTGCACATCCTGCACTCTGGGATGATGGAGAACAGGTCCTGCCCCTCCTTTGCATGACTGTATTTCAAGATCCCAAGTCTTCAGCTTTGCAGATCTATGCTCTGCAAAACCAATGAATGTTAAGAAAACACGTAAATAGGCTTTTTTGGGTATAAGCAGACACACACAGAGAGTCACCTGTCATGCAATTCATAAGGACTGGGAGAAAATCAAAGTGGTTCAGGGAGGTATGTAATGACATCTGAAAGATCTGCACAGCCAGAGTGAATTCTTCCATCCATATACACACACGAGTGTTTCCAAACTCACAAGTCACCTTTGACTTATGGCGACGCTATGAATGTGTCCTCCTGTCCTCAACAGCTCTTGCTAACCCAACCCTTTGGCTTCCTCTAAAGAGTCAGTCCATTTCATATTTGGTCTCCAAATTGGTCTCTGTGGTGGAAGACAACAGAGAAGAAATTCCATTTTGCCCAATCCCACACACTTCTCTGCTTGCACATCCCTGCAGAATACAAATGAAATGGGGACCCCTTTATTTTAAATCCCATGACCTTGTGGACCTTCCCAAGCATACTTTTTCCACATCTTTCCCAAGGAAGTGTGTTGGCAAATTGTTCAGGGAGCCTTGGCCCTCTTGGCTTTTGGCAAAGGGGGGGGGATGCAACTCAGAGGAGAAACAGCAGCAGTTTCAAGGCCAGCCTTTATTATTATTATTTAAAGCAGGAGTGGGCAACTGTCAGCCCTCCAGATGTTTTGGACCACAACTTCCACAGTCCTTTGTCATTGGCAATCTAGGCTTGGAATTCTGGGAGTTGTGGTCCAAAATGTCAAGAGGGCCGACAGTTGCCTACCCCTGTTTTAAAGCACTTCAAATGCCTTCCAGTTCAGGAAAGAGCGAGAGGGGTGGGGAAGCAGCGACCCTGAAATCCTAAGCCAAAAAGGATCTCAGTGCCTTCTGTCATGGGGTTAAAAGATATCTCAGGTAAAAGAGATTTGGGCTCACGCATGGCTACCACCCCTGATGAGACTGAGAAAGCACAGGAAGGAGGGGTTGCAATTAAGTGATTATGCAAATCCAAATGGGAACTGTTCTACTTTAATGTGTTTTCTATTCTCAATGTGACACGGAGGATCCAAGAGACGGCAGAGAGGCAGAGACTTGGAAGCAGCAGGAAAAAGGAGAATGGCAGAGCTGTTGTCCTCTGCAGGGAATATCCATGCAGGAGCCACAGAAGCCGTCACCGGGTGGCACTCTTGAGCTGCAGAAATGCTGGCAGAGGATTATTGGAGGGTTATTATCTTGGCCATGAAAGATGGTGGCTGCTCCTGGAGGGGTCCATCTCGCCTGGGCTTCTTCCTTGTCTGGAAGGAAACGGTTAGCTAGAATGTGGGCTCTCTGTGGATGGGTGGATAAAATACCTGGGGGGGGCAATGCTGGCTATCTCAAGAGTGTCCCTCTTTAACAAATGGCTGAAAACTTGGTCACAGTTTTTCAGCAGCTCAGTCTCATGGTGGTGGTGGGAAAATCCCCCTTTCTTGGACTACAAGGACCAGTATGTCCCAATCAGCACAAGCTTTTTTACCTGTTAAAAATGGCTATGTTCTGGCTAGACAGCTCTGTGGTTCAGGCATCTGGCTGCCGAGCTAGAGGTTGGGAGTTCGATTCCCCCATTGGGACTCCCATTAGAAGAGCCAGCCTGGGTGGCAAGCTGCACAGTCCCAGGGATAACCCCCAGAAGAAGGGAAGAGGAAACCAATTCCCTTCCTGGAAAATCCCTATGAAAGGGATTTGGGAGTCTTGGTGGACCACAAATTGAACATGAGTTAACAGTGTGATGCGGCAGCCAGGAAAGCCAATGCGATTCTTGGTTGCATCAACAGAAGCACTGTGTCTAGATCAAGGGAAGTGATAGTATCACTCTATTCTGTTCTGGTCAGACCCCATCTGGAGTACTGTGTCCAGTTCTGTGCACCTCAATTGAAAAAGGATGTTGACAATCTTGAATGGGTCCAGAGGAGGGTGACAAAGATGATTGAGGCTTTAGAGGAAATGTCTTATGATGAGCGGCTTAGGGAGCAGGGAATGTTTAGCCTTACAAAAAGAAGGCTGAAGGGGATATGATAGCTATGTTTAAATATTTGAAAGGATGTCATATTGAAGAGGGAACAGGTTTGTTTTCTATAGCTTCAGAGACTAGGACTTGGGGCAATGGTTTCAAACTACAGGAAAAGAGATTCCATTTGAACATTAGGAAGAACTTCCTTACGGTTAGAGCTATTGAGCAGTGGAATGTGCTGCCACAAAGGGCAGTGGAGTCTCGTTCCTTGGAGTTTTTTAAGCAGAGGCTGGATGGCCATCTGTCGGAAATATTGTGTTGGGGTTCCTGCATGGCAGGGGGTTGGACTAGATGGCTCTTGAGGTCTCTTCCAACTCTATGATTCTATGATTCTATCATTCTAATCCTGAAATAGGTTGCCATAAGTCAGAATTGACTTGATGGCACATCATCATCATTGTCAGCATTGTTAGCATCGTCATAGCCCATAGCACTGATGAGGAAATAACAGAGGCAGCCCTTTGAATGCAAAATAAACTCCTAGTATCTTTCAGACTTACTTTTGTATGACATTTTGTGCGTCACAATCCACTTCCTCAAATGCATGGAATTCATGCAGGTTGTACAACATTTCAGGTTAGAACTGGAAAGAAATAGGGGTGGAGAAAATGGTCCCCTACACCAAGCACACGGTGTCGAGATATGTAAACCCCACAGGTTCTTCTCCTTTTATCTGAATGTCAATCCATGAAGACTACTATTCAACATAAATCCTTCAAGTCCCCACTCCTGGCTGTTCTTCAGCAGAGGTAGACAAAGTTGTCCAAAGGAAAAGAGGGGAACCAGAATAAGAGACAGACTGAACCATAAAGGAAGCCGCAGCTTCATGCTTGCTGGAGCTGAACAATTTTCATCATCATAATTTTGCTTTCCCCTGTGGTCCAGATGTTCTGCTTGGTAGAACCTGGATGATGTCAGAGGATCTGGTGAAAGCAAAGGTAGCTAGATTCCTTACCTTTGGAAACCTAGGAGTTTTTAAAGGGCTGTCTTGGCAGTTTCATCCCGGTTTATGTGATGAGACTCTCACTTAGATTATTCTTGGAGCAAACTCATCCTTTGATTACATACACCTGTCATTCATCTGTGCAGTGTCAGCTTGATGGATGGTGAAGTTCTACACTGGCCACAGAAGCTGTATGAACAATTCTATCTAGTAGATATTGTGATGATGTATGCAAACAGAAAGTGGTGAGAATCTTCCACTTCAAAATGCATGTGGTTCATCTTTCTCACTCTGGCCTTCTCAATGTTATAAAACCCAGAATCATCATCACCCCTAGCCAGTATAACCAATGATGAGATTGGTTCCAAAACAGCTGGACTGAGGACTCAGACTTTACAGGGCATGGAAGCTTAAAAATGGTCTCCAAGGTGCAGGTCCTCTCTGAAGAGAAGGAGGGCTTTAGTACCTAGGACAGCTACCGAAAGACTCGGAGTGAAATCTGGAATGGATTTGTCACCCTCATGAAACTGATGTCACCCTTCTCTGGACGTCCACTGAGAACTATCTGGAATTGAAAGTCAGGCTTTGTGTTGGTTTGTGTGTTTGCTTAAAGACCTAAATAAAGGATTTTTTTTTTGTGTAACTGAGCCAAGAATACAATACCCCCTCCCCCATTTCAGAAATGTAAGCATTCTATTTTTGGACGGATGTTCCATCTTTTTCAAAGCCGTGCTTGTCCCCAGTCAATTGCTGAATCTGTACTGGTGCTCCCTAAAGATTTAATCATGTTTAGGGTCCCCCCCCCCCCATCTTAGTGTTTTTGCATCCCTGCTGTTCTTTTTATTTTAGGCTTTATTACGTGTGGCTCCTGCTGCTTTTATCTACCTCCCTTGATCACTGTTGTGTTGTCGCCTTGTATTTTAGGTTTTCAATTTGTACATCATCCAGAGGATTTATGTTATTAGGTTTCTTTTAAAAGGGAATACATAAAGGAGATCTACCTCACCCTTGACTCCTAAGCCAGGGGTTTTGCCCTACCATTCCCACCAGCTCTGGCCATCAGAGACAGTGGGAAGATGGTGAGAGTGTGAGTCTTAAATATTTGGACCAGATTGTGTTTCTAGTTTCTTGGGGGGGGGAGAAACACCCTATCCCTTGTGCAATTTCTAGCCCAGTTGAAAATCCAGGGAAGTGAAGAGGCATTTTCTACCTCTCTCCTTTTGCTGGAATCACCTAACCCCCCACATCCAGCGGAGAAACAGACCTTTTGTGCAAAATTAAACCTACCTGAGTCCCTTCAATCATGGCAACTAGAGATGGGGACAAATTGAAAAATAAATCATGTTTTTCTGATGAATTGGGCCAATTCATCAAAATTTGTCAATTCATATTCATCATAAATGGAGTCCCCCCACCATAAATATGAATTGAAGGATTTTCAGCGAGATTTGATTTCTTAATTTGTTGAGCTATAAAATTTGCCCCAGCACCAAACTTGGAGGGAAGCATCCCCGACTGTCCTCTATAATCCCTCCAAGATTCTTCAACCCAGTTTCTAAAGGGCACTTTCCTAGCATGCCCCCCTTTGTGGGTGTATTAACTCAGATGTCTGAAACTTAATCTTAACCACACTTAGACAAAGTGTAGAGAAGAGTGGGAGAGGCCTCTATGCAAGTTGGTTCCTCTAGTCTACATGTCTGTGGAGCACTTCCCAGGGGGTGTTCTTTGGGGGTACATAGCTTAGACTTTTGAACCCCAATCTTAATCAAACTTGCAGGGTTTGTACAGACAAGTCAGAGGAAGCATCCCTGCAAATTTGGGGTCTCGAGATGCCAGGAGAGATTTTATAGCATTTTAAAGTGGAGAAAAATCAGTTTGCTAATTCATTGATTTGTCACTGGAAATTCCTCTGTTTGTTGATTTTTTTAGCCCTGATGAATCATGACAAATCCCCCATTTTTAAAATTCATCTCCATCTCTAGTGGCAACCACACTTGCAAAGAGAGGGAGAGGTTGATGTAACAATGGGGATTCTTCCACTGGCTGGTCTGGTGTCTAAGCCAAAGCCCAAGTGGAGTTAAGGAAAGGTTGGGGAAATCAGGTGAACAAGAAGAGCTTTTGTGGGACACAGATGGAGAGTAAATGGGAGATGGGTGCCTATGAAGCTTGGGCAGCTGTCGGGATAAATCAGGTTTTAGCTGGGATTAGCCAATGGCATTGGCTATGTATATATTTCCTGCTTGCACATTCCTTGCTGCAGATTTCAACTCACCATCCCCTATATTTGGTGCTTTTTCTCTTCTCCCTCACACACTTGGCCATATGCCATGAAGTGCTAGGGGAAACTCTCACAGGATCAAACTGGATTTGATCACAAAAATGCTCAGTTATCTCCCAATCATTGAAAGCAATCAATCCTATCATTTCTTCCTGAGCCAATCAGAATCACTGTCCAAGACCTCTCTTGACTTGCTGAGGAATAATCTTCAAAATAATCCAGACAGCCTGAGGTTTGGAGGGTTGACTTTTGTTTAATTGGGATGTCAAGTGCCACCAGCCAGCCTGACTTTTGATGAACGGGGGGAATAGGGAATGTAGCATATTTTTCTGTCTATAAGATGCCCCCATGCATAAGACTTTTCCAACTCCAACTTAGTTTCATAGCCACATGGTTCTCTCCTCGGTTTACTCCCATGTATAAGGCACTCCTCCATTTTTAGTCTAACAATTTTAGACAAAAAGATAGCCTTATACATGGGAAAAAGCTGTATGTCTCTCAAGATTAATTTGGATTTCAGCAGCAGAATCCACCAGTTACCACGTGACCTCACAAATATACAGATCTAGAGATAAATGAATCCTCCAAACTGATAAATGTCAGGAACGTCCTTCTAGAACAGTGGTTCCCAAAGTTGGAGTCCCCAGATGTTCTTCAACTAAAGCTCCCAGGAGACATCACCACTAGCTATGCTGGCCAGGATTCCTGGGAGTTGTAATCCAGGAACATCTGGAGCCCAAAGGTTGAGAACCACTGTTCTAGAATACCTCAGTTCCTGAAACTGGACAGCTGCAAGTGGATCAGAGCTTAATTTCAAGATCAACCCTAGTTTCCAACTATTCCTACTTCATCCCTGGCTCTGTCTAATTTGCCCAAGCTCCACCCATCTTTTTGTTCCAAGCCCCACTCATCTTCGGATTCTCTCCTTCTTGAGAGCTCTTGAGATAAACAAAGTGAGCATCAATATATAGGTTTAAAAGAAGCCAATTTAGAAATTGTGACCCTATGAAAGATTTGAGATTTGTTATTTAGAGATCCCTGGACATAGCAACTGATGGTTGAAACAGCTCAAGAGCATGGTGCAGAGTTGTGGCTTGTTCTTTTTAAATGTGATTGTTGATGTGAAACAGAAGACAGGCCTCCACAGTCTAGATACAAGCATCAGAGCTTTGGGCATATCTATTACTGTGCGTATGTAACAGTTTGCAGAACATGAGAACAACACCCTGATTGATCTTCCTCAAGCAAATGAGGATCTGAAATTTAGTGCAGGGGAAACAACAAGAGTAACAGAGGGAAGAGGTGAATGTGTACTTCTTTTGGGTTAGTGACAGACTGAGGGCTGAACTGTACTTCACAGATGACTTATTGTTGGGAGAGGGAATTCCTTAACTTATGAAAAGCATCAGATTGTCATAGTAAGGAGCTCCTCTCACCCGATGTAGTTTACTGGTCAGCTTCTGTGGTCTTCTGCTTGGTCTTCAGGAACTAAAGATGGTCTGGTGCATCTTCCTTTCTCAGGCGTGAAAATCTGCCTGCATTACTTCTGTGAAAGACTAAGGTGATCTCATCTGTGGCAATGGGTGAATTGGCAATGCGTACTTTGGCTGTCGAATGGATCGGGTTTTAGAAACTGAATCTTGTTCCAAAGTCTGGAAGAAAATGAAAAAAACAACCTTTTAAGTACTGCAGGTAGATAAGTTGGTCAGTCAGTCAGTAGGTAAGTAGGTAGGTAAAGGAGGGAGAAAGCCACTCAGCCAGAGATACAGTGATCTTTGAATTCAGACAAGGAGCAGGTCAGTGAGAAGAAGTAGTTTCTAAACACTAGTTTTCTTCATTCATGTTGTGGAAAGAAATATTGCACTGCACGAGCCCTCTCTTATAGTCTCACAGAGAGATGTTAAGCAGGCCAAGAAGGGAATCCTTATTTTGGAAGCCATAATGTTTATGTTTAATAAAAGAAAACAGAAAATCTTCCCTGATTATTTCCACTTGCTCCTTCTTCCTGAGAGAATCTGCTCTTGTATTGCTTTTACTACAATTTTTTCATAGAATTTCATCTTATTCTGCCCCCCTTGAAACTTTGGGTGGGCCCATACAAACCTGCCATTTGTATGTGTGTACTTGTTCCTCCACGCACGCACGCACGCACGCACGCACTTTGGCTGCAGACTTGCTGAACTGTTTAAGACATCGGGGAGGGCTTAAGCATCCCAGATCAGACAGACCTTTGCTCCGGAAAACCACAAGATGGAGTCCCAGGATGCATTGGTGAAGTTCTCCGGCTTACCAAACAAGATTAATTGAGCTCAAAGGGATTGTACCACATGAATTCCATTCTCCTCTCTCCATCTCTCTCTGTTCTCTGCCTTCTGAGAATTCCTAGTCCTTATGAGAAATCACAGCTAGTTAACATCTCTTCCACCACTGTCTTAAGCCCAAGCCAACAACAATGCCCTGCATTTTTTTCTGAGGAAGGGAAATTGACAACTCTCAGTGATTAAACCATGCTATTCAAAGCAAAAACTTTTTTTAAAAAAATTGCACCACCTGGACATTCCAAGATGAGTGGGCACCATCGCTGAATCAAGAATTAAATCTCGCAGTGGCTGTGGTTGATGAATCTGATTTTGTAGAGGCAAGAAGTGTGCCCTGGATCTCATCACAAATGTTACAAGAGCTATCCAAAGTCCTGAACCTATTTGCAGGGTGGAGTTGACCACCTCAGAGATCTCCTGTAAAGTTCAGGTCCAAATGGGCAAGAATTTATAGCCATGCACTACCTGGTGGTGGTGATATGATAATAGTGATAAATCAGTGAGAACCTAACCATTTTTCCAACTTGGCACATGGGAGCAATGGAGTATGTACTTCCTTTTGGTCTTCTTTGGGCAATATATGTAGCAGTGGATATGTTGAGCCTTATGGCATTCAGGGTTCACTCCCAATCTGCCCTAAGAATGTAGAATAGTCACTCTCCCTCTACCGAATATGAAACCCTGAAGAATTTCTATAGCAATTAACAAAATTTATCGGAACCCTTCGTTACCATACGTGGCGGCCACTGATTCATGAACCGGAGTTGGAAAGTCACAAGTGAGAGGGGGAAAGAAGGAAACAATTCAACCAACAAAGGGCGCTTTTACACAACCCCTAAGATCCGCTGGCAACTTAAATTCAGACCAGAGATCTTTGGGGGTTTGCTCCTCTTGCTGTGTTCCCACCCCTCCGCACTCCCTTGCTCCCGTCTGCTTGAGGGGAGGGAGGAAAAAAGGGAGAAGAGAATGCAGGCTCACCTCCGCTCTGCCCTCAGGAGCTGTCCCGGGAAGCATTCCAATCTATTCCAGTCTCTTAAAGGGGCGGGGGGGGCAAAAAACAAACAAACAGAAGGCGAGGACAGCCCGGCACTCACTGCTTTGCAATCCGCATCAGAAATTTGTCACCTTCGGAGACCAGATACTTGGAAAATGCACTGGGATGCGCTTAGGTGGGCGTGGTCGTACTTAATTTTTTTTAAAGTCCGGAGCTGGTGGGAAAACAATTTTAAGCTCCGCATCTGGGAGCCCTCTGCCTCAGATTTTAGGGGTTGTGTAAAAGCATCCAGAGTCTCAAAGGCTGTGATCCCTCTTCACACTTAACTTGAGAGTAAGCCCCATATTGAACTGAATGTGTCTTGCTTTGGGGCCAAGGTAGATATGATTGCACTACAAATACCCATACGGGGGTTTGAGTGTTTCAGCTTTTAAGCAAAACCATGCTTTATGCATTTCCTTCCAGAGAAGGTACTTCCCTCTGCACTTGGATTACCTTGAACCAAGAAACACCCCAAATGCAGTGATTAAGTGAAAGATTTGTACATAATTCATCGTTTGACTTCTCGCTGTTTGCATAATAGATCGTTTAAACACTGCGGAAAAAAGGAAGAAATTAGAATTCTGAATGGAACAGTTAATTATACCTCCAAGGATATTTTTCAGAAGTATTAATAACAATAATAAGAAAAGAACAAAGTTGACCAAGGAAATAGTGTTGAAGTGGATAATTGAAGCTTAACTATGATTAAAAAAAATATGGGACTTGGGGGGAGTGGCACTTAGTGGAGAGTTATCTAAATGAAGTGCAGTAATTAGGTTAATTTAATTATTCAACAGCAACAACCTATTCGAGATAAACAAGAGACAAATAACAACTTGGATATCCCAATCTTCAGGTATAGAATTTTTGATTACTGGATGCTATTTTTCTTGGTGTCTTAGTTACATGGACCTAGGTATTAAAGTAATCCTATTTTCACATGGAATAAGAAGCTGTCAGATCCCCCCCCCAATGCCATCCACACTGAGACCACAAGCATTTCCCCCCCTTCTGTCTCTGGGGAAATGTGTGCCTGTTTATATTTTTAAAAATCTACAAAATTTACAGCATTGGAAAATGCAACAATGGGTCCCTTCTTTCCATGGACAGTTAAAAGCAGCAGCATGGGATGGTTTTTTGTGTATTTTGGAAGCATAATGGCTCACCACGTGTGTGACTACGTAGCCTTAGAAAAGGAAAGGCCTGACATTCTGGGTGCAAAGGCATGAGTTTTGTGCAGATGGTATTCTGCACAAATGGTGGGAAACACATCAAAAGTGACGAGTCCTGAAGCATGCAAGGATTTCATCCCAAATGTATAAAAGGGAAAGAACCAATGCAAAGAGGATTAAAAGATATGGGTATGACAAGCACTCACAAACATTCCTGGTTTCTGGTTATTTTTCTGAGTCTTCCTGTTAGGCTTCAACCCCCTCCATTAGCAAAGTTTTCCTGGATGTCATTGCAAATGGAATCATGATGATCTCCTTTCCATCTCCTGTGCAGGAGACTTTCAAATTTGGTAAGGCCTAACCCTTTCCCCCCCTGGAGAATCCTGTTCAGGAAAGATGTCATCCTACGCAGGATGCAAACTAATCCTGTACAACTTGGTCCCCCACAGGGAAATCTTCTGCTAACAAGGAAAGGGTGCGAAAGACACATCTATCTTAGAAGATGAAGCTGCAGTTTTAGATGAGTAGCCCTTGATGGTTATTCCTCGTGACACGTGAAGACGTGGCAGAGATTTTAGATGAGTAGCCCATGATGACTATCCCTTGTGACACGTGATCGTGAAAGTTCATGACCTGGGAGCTGCTTCTTATTTCTTTATTCCAGCGCTCCTTCTCTTGCAGGGAATGTCCCAGAGCATCCTGTGAGCTGCCAGCTTCACTGACAAAGATGAGGGGGGACAGCCAGCCCAGTTCCAGCTTTTCCAACGTCAGATAACTGTCCTGATAATGCGCTCAAGACAAGTTTCAACTCCAGCTGCCTTGGCTGTCACTGGAAGAGTCCTCCAGAGGATAGATTTTTTTTTCTATTTTGAAAGAAAAGAGAAGAAAAATGAGCCTCCACTTCTCAATCTTAGTGCCTTTTTCCTTGGCTGAGAGTTTTCTTAGGCGCTCCCAAAGCTGCATTGATTCCTTTACATCTTTCAGAAACCAGGGGCATGGCTACATCACAGAGAGTGCTTTTCAATTACGTGGTGCTAGAAACGGGCACCTGTCAAATGGTAATAACTTCCTGGACTTGTACTGGACTTTGATCACCAATTACTGGGATGATTTATGGTATAACAGGGGAGAAGGAGCAGGAGGAGGGAAAGAACGTATATGCACAAAAAGGCAGACTTTGAGAAAGGCATAAAAGAGATTCCAAGTTTTTCCCCTCCAGGTGTGAGAACAGAAGAATGTGTGTTCAGAATGCTGGTGTATTTCTGGCAGAATCATCCTCCCACACAAGGATGATCCAGCTCTCACCCAGCTTGGCTTCTGAAGGAGAGCAAAGGCTGGCTTGTCCTTGCCCACAGATGTCAAAGGTGATCTGGAAGTTTTGCTCCCAAGGTCCTACACGACTTATACTGAGTCAGACCCATAGTCTACTTAGCTCAGTATTATTAGAACTGCTCTGCAGTGGCTTTTCAAGTTTTCACACAAAAATATTTCCAAATGCTCCCTTGAGATTGCTAGTGGTCTCTCTTATACAAGCATTAAACCAGGCTTGATCCTACTTGGCTTCTGAAAACAGGTGAGAACTAATACGGAAAAGGAGAAATTGTCGTCCTAGTCCAGTGGTGGCAAACCTTCAGCACTCCAGATGTTTTGGGACCACACCTCCCACAATCCTTTGTCATTGGAAATCTAGGCTTGGAATTCTGGGAATTCATCTGGAGTGCTGAAGGTTTGCCACCACTGTCCTAGTTCTAGGGCTGGCTCCATCTGGGCATACTGGATGCCCAGATGGAACCACGTTAGTGGTTCGTGTTTGGAACCAAACCACAAAACACCAGCTAAACTCAACTCTCAAGGCCAGCATAAGGTGTGTCTTTACCCTTGACTGATGAAGCTGTTTGGATGAGCAGGAAAATGTTTCTATCTCTCAAGAAAAAAGAAGAAGAAGTCCAGTAGCCATGACTCAACTTCCAGATAAATTCACCTGGATGACTGAGCATTTTCAGACATTTTACCCTTGATGTGAAACAGTAGGTTCATTGTTTTGGCCAAGGATAGTTACAAGAGTTAGACATTCCTTTGTCTCTAGTAACAAGGTCAATAACAAAAGTTAAACATTACTTAGTTTCTAGTAACAAGGAAAGAGTTTGATATTCCTTAGTCTCTAGTAGTAAGAATCACAACATTCTGGAAATATGGGCATTATTGCAAACCGTGATATGCCTGAATTTCTTGTACAAACTAACTATTGCAGGAGCACTAGATGGGTTGCTTGTATCTTTTTATCAATTAGCTTGTCCTCTAGTTCTTTCCATGCATGTGTGTAGTTTTGCAAGTTAAAACCAGTACACTGGTTCTGTACTGTAGTTACCCGTCACATGGAGAAAACACAACTTCAAAAAGGTATATTGTCTTGTTCAACTGCAAGGGGATTCTCAAAGGAAGAATGTTTGATGGAGTTAGAGGACTCTCAGAAGGCTCTCCTGCCATGTTGGGAGAACATGTCTCAATGGGAACGGTGAAATGGATGAGATTTCTTCCTATCTCATAGTGCAACTCTGCTCCTGCTCTCCTTGACTAGCAGCTGTGCTGACCAGGGCTGGCCATTCTAACTGCATCGATTTCACCTGGTCCATGATTGTGTGTCTCATGTTTTCTTCATGCACATCCCATGCACCTACATGTGCATCCTTGTTCTTCCAGGCCAAGAGCTCACTGGCACACCTGTGCCACTGCAACCAACAGCATCAGAAGCTTCCGATGCATCTAATATGTTTCTCTTTAATGGTCTTTTGTTTGCTATTCATGAGACACACAGACATTTGTTAATGCAGAGGCGGCATGGTGCTGGGTATTAATCAGCATTCTGCAGGAGTGCACCAACTGGTCATTCAGTATTCTGGAGGACAAGGCAGCCTCACTCGGTATGCTGAGGCTGTTCTGCATCCCTCAGTGTACCGAAGCTGCAAAGCTGAAGCTGCGGCTTGGCATTCCTCGGATCCACCATTGGTGTTCAGGGCCCATGTGTGGAAGATGGGTTTTTGCAAGGATGGGAGTGTTTTGATATCACATATCTGTCCTTAAGAAAGGGCAAAGCTGCACAGAGGGAGGAACAAGAGAAATTAATGAGGAAGCATGGAGGGGAAGGAAGAACAGAAAAAGCCAAGGGGAGCA
>JAHTLZ010000089.1:4371660-4391988 GCA_023846285.1 Phrynocephalus versicolor | reverse complement strand
CAACAACAACAACAACAACAACAACAACAACAACAACAACAAGGCAAAGGGACATCCATTCTTTTCCAAGGTGGTTGGCCTCATTGTGGCCACTGAGCTCTTGGCCTTGAAGAACAAGGATGCAAATTTGGTGCTTGGGCCACTCTCAATGCTACCATCTCTTTACCTTTATGTGCAATAATTGTTGTTGTTGTTGTTTTTGTTCATTCAGATGGTTCTGAGAGGAGTGCAATGAAGGCACCTTTCCTTCAACTGGACTTTCAAAGTGTTCTGATGTTTAATGTTTTCAATGCCTCCATTGCTCCATGCTTTATTTTTTCAGTGACATTCTTCAGTGACTGTTCCGAAAGACTGCTTTACAAAATTTGACTAGACCACAATGACTTGACTTGGGGTGGGTGGGTCACAGTCTAATGGCTAGTGGGGGTGGGGTAATGGGCTAGAGAGATGTTGCCTCACCAAGGAGAGTTAAGGAGGTCCCCTTGTTGCCTCACCAAGGAGAGTTAAGGAGGTCCCCTTCTGCTCCACAATCTTCCAAAAGTCTCCATCCAAGTAGGGCACCTGACTGCCCAAGTGGCATCAAAAGTGTGCCTTCTTTCTCATTCACTTCTGCACATGCCACAGAATGGTGGCCTGTTTTTTTTTTTTCTGCAGGCTCAGTAGCTCCTGTTGACGAGGTCAAAATTGCCAGGGCATTTACCAGGATTGAAAATGAGCCCTTTCTCCACAAATGGCACCCTGAGCAGCCAAACATCCCGTCCCATTTTCATTTGATGCGGATTCAGTTGTTTGGGTACTGAATCATAGAACCATAGAGTTGGACGGGGCCTCAAAGGCCATCAGGTCCAATCCTGTGCTCAAGGCAGGGATCCAGACTAAAGCAGATCGGACAGATGGCACGGCTGTCCAATTTTCTCTTGCCCATTCATAACATTGAGATACAGACTAGGTGGTGGAAGGTTTATTGAGAAGAAGAAAAACAACTATTTTTCTTTCATTCAGACAAGTCCTCAGACAAGTGAGAGATTCACTCACACCTGTTCTTTTCTATCACCTCATCTTTCCTCCAGTCACATTGATGGGCAGGTCCCATCTTTCTCTTTTGTTTTCTTGCATCCAACACAACTTGGGACAGTCAGGATATGAAAATCTAAGAAACGACTCAAGTTGTATATATCTCTTTTTTTTTGGGGGGGGAGGGGGTTCTCTGTGTAAAATCTACCTGGTTGCCAACGTGCTCTGTTCTGATCGCAGGGCTCAGCTAATGGATCACTTGCCCCTTGGATGAGGGCCTGAGATTATTTAAGCTTCTCAAGGATCCTTTTGAGGGCTTTCAAAGGACTGTCTCTTTCCAGTGTAAGCGTAGGCGAGGTCTAGAGTCAAGACACTGAAAAACACTTCATCTGATAGGATGCACACTTCTTCAATCACTTCAGCAAGTGGTCCAGTAAAAAAAAGGCTTTGAATGCTCAACTGAAATATAGCAAGAGATTAATCAGTGTAGAGGTCGCCGTTTATTGCCATGACCCATGGACTTTGCATCGACTTTTTGCTGCTGCAAGTTATTGAATTTGACACGTCCAATTCTGCATTTTGGACGACTTGTAGAACCACTGTTAAGGACATAGAAGCATTCACAGGTGGGTGGACCCTGATGTTCTCTCTCTTTACCTTATCCTTGTTCCAAATGTGTGTGTGTGTGTGTGTGTGTGTGTGTGTCTGTGTGTGTCTGTGTGTGTGTCTGTGTCTGTGTCTGTGTGTGTGTCTGTGTCTGTGTCTGTGTTATATTTTATTAGATATTTGCATGCAAAATCC
Source organism: Phrynocephalus versicolor (assembly GCA_023846285.1). Classification (NCBI taxonomy): domain Eukaryota; kingdom Metazoa; phylum Chordata; class Lepidosauria; order Squamata; family Agamidae; genus Phrynocephalus; species Phrynocephalus versicolor. The sequence goes on along the minus strand of JAHTLZ010000089.1, from coordinate 4,390,173 downwards.
TCCTAGCAACAACTGAGTGAAAATCGCTGGGTCATCCACAGGTCCTTCTGTAAACACTTATTATGACCCTTGTAGCTCTCCCAAGTATGGACGGGATTAATTCTTGCAGTCTTCAAATGTAGGTATCTATAAGACATCCCATGGAGATGTCAGGAACTGGAGAACGTTTTGTTACAAGCCAAACCTGTACAGGACGGACGGGTTGCACTTTAACCATGATGGGACCAGATTGCTGGCACTCAACATCAAAAAGCCTGCAGAGCAGCTTTTAAACTGATAACTGGGGGAAAGCCACCAGGAGTTGAGTGGCATCCGGTTCGGAACACCTCGTCCCCGTGGAACGAGGTTGGAGAGGGTAGTGAACCACCAAGTGATGACATAGTAGGTATTAGCACTGGGAGAATAATGGGATGTGGTAGTTTGTCTACTGGAATTAAAAGCTGCCGGGGGGGGGGCGAAGAAGTAGCCGTTCTTGGGGGACCCACTGCACAGGTGCTTCTATGCAAATGCTCGAAGCCTCCAAGCAAAGATGGGAGAACTTGAACATTTGGCAAAGAAAGAAGAGCTCATCGAAGTCCAAAAGGGCACAAGCATGGTTAAAGAGTGGAGTTAGAGAGGCTCTACAGCACAAGGAGAGGTCTTTCCGCAAATGGAAATCCTCCCCAAATGAGGAAAATAAAAAGGAACACAAACTCTGGCAAAAGAAATATAAGAAGATAATAAGAGAGGCAAAGAAAGACTTTGAGGAACACATGGCTAGCAATATAAAGGGTAATAATAAAAGCTTCTTTAAATACGTTAGAAGTAGAAAACCTGCCAGAGAACCAGTTGGCCCTCTGGATGGTGAGGGAGGAAAAGGGGAGGTTAGGGAGGACTTGGAAATTGCAGAGAAATTAAATGAGTTCTTTGCATCTGCCTTCATGTCAGAAGACCTTGAACAGATTCCGACTAAAGAATTAAATCAAATACAGGTTGAAAGAGAGGATGTTTTAGGACTAATTGATAAATTGAAGTCACCGAGCCCAGATGGCATCCACCCAAGGGTTATTAAGGAGCTGAGAAATGAAATTGCGGATCTCTTAACGGTAATATGCAACTGGTCTCCTAAAACGGCCACAGTGCCGGAGGACTGGAGGATAGCGGATGTCACACCAAGTTTTAAAAAAGGAAGAAGGCGGGACCCGGGAAACTACAGGCCAGTTAGCCTTACTTCTGTCCCAGGGAAAATGGTGGAAAGCCTCATCCAAGAGAAAATCATAAAACACATAGAAGAACAAACCTTGCTGAGAGAAAATCAGCATAGCTTCTGTAAGGGTAAGTCTTGTCTGACAAAATCTTTTAGAATTTTTTGAAAAGGTCAACAGGCATGTAGATTTGGGTGAACTGGTGGATATTATCTATCTTGATTTTTGGAAGGCTTTTCACACAGTCCCTCACCAAAGGCTGCTGAGAAAATTGCACAGTCAAGGGATAAGAGGGGAGGTTCTCTTATGGACTGAGAACTGATTGAGATCCAGGAAACAAAGAGTAGGTGTCAATGGGAAATTTTCACAAGGGAGAGAGGTGAAAAGCGGTGTGCCCCAGGGATTTGTCCTGGGACCGGTGCTTTTCAATCTGTTCATTAATGACCTGGAGACAGGGATAAGCAGTGAGGTGGCCAAGTTTGCAGATGACACAAAACTTTTCTGTGGGATAAAAACCAGATAAGATTGTGGAGAGCTCCAGAGGAATCCCTCCAAACTGGGGGAATGGGCTGCGAAATGGCAAATGTGTTTTAATGTAACCAAATGTAAAGTAATGCATATTGGGGCAAAAAAAATCAAAACTTTATCTATCAACTCATGAGCTCTGAATTATCTGTGACGGATCAGGAAAGAGATCTTGGTGTGTTGGTGGACAGTTCCATGAAGGTGTCTACCCAATGTGTGGTAGCGGTGAGGAAGGCCAGTTCCATGCTAGGGATTATCAAAAAGGGGATTGAAAGTAAAACAGCCAACATTATGATACCATTGTACAAAATAATAAGGCTGCACCTGGAGTATTGTGTACAATTCTGGTCACTGCATCTCAAAAAAGACATAGTGGAACTGGAAAAGGTGCAGAAGAGAATGACTAAAATGATTACTGGGCTGGGGGACCTCCCTTATGAGGAAAGGCTAAAACATTTGGGCCTCTTTAGTCTGGAAAAAAGGCGCCTGAGGGGGGATATAATTGAGACGTACAAAATAATGCAGGGTATGAGTAAAGTGGATAGAGGGAAGCTCTTCTCCCTCTCACAAAATACCAGAACTAGGGGACATACATTCAAATTGAGGGCTGGGAATGTAAGAACAGGCAAAAGAAAATATTTTTTTACCCAGTGTGTTAGTCTGTGGAACTCCCTGCCACAAGATGTGGTGATGGCATCTGTCCTGGATGCCTTCAAAAGGGGATTGGACAGATTCCTGGAGGAGGTCCATCACAGGTTATAAACCACAATGGAGATGTGTAATCTCCAGGCTTAAAACCAGGGTACTTCAAGGGCCCGATGCAGGGGAGTGGCATCAGGAGACAGATATCTAGTCTCGTGCGCTCCCGGACGCATTTGGTGGGGCCACTGTGAGATACAGGAAGCTGGACTAGATGGGCCTTTGGCCTGATCCAGCAGGGTCTTCTTATGGGCATCCAGAACAATGAAGGCGTCCATGGGATATGTTCTTGATGTAGCAATTAAATGTAGCAACCCAAAACTTCTTTGTGCCTTTTTCCAAAAGTGACTTTATTTAATGCATTGAAGTGTTTATTCTGGGAGGTTTATTTAATGGGCAAAAATTAACTCCAGAGCTCTCACAAAGTCAAGGAAGACTCTCTCTCTCTCTCTCTCTCTCTCTCTCTCTCTCTTTCTCTCTCTCTCTCTCTCTTCTGGCTACTTATAAATGCTTCACCACACTTCTCAATAACATATTATTACTTCTTTCCCACAAATCAAATCTAAAAGCATAACTGAGTGGAATTAAATTAATGCTGTCTGCTAACGTCAGCCTCGCCTTAGTTGTACACGGAAGGCTTAGCTTCTAAACCTTCTTCTTGACACTATCTTGAGGCTTGGACTTAACTTTCCTTGTACTCATTTTGAGCTTCTAGATGGCAACAAATGGAAGATGTGGGTGGAGTCAAAGGAAGACTGAATAACCCTAAAATTAACCCTAAGGGTGGGCACATGAACATGATAATTTGATTGTTGCACATTTTGCTCTCATGTAACGCATGCATGGAGAATACTGCACTCTTATGTTTTTCCCCCCCTCCAGTGAAAATGGGTGACCCTCTCCTGTATTCTGGAAGGGAGGGTGAAGGCCACTATGTCCCACTGCAGGAAATCAATTGTGAAAATTTTGAATCAACTTAACGGATCATTCTTGGGTTCTATTAGATGTTAAATCTTAAGGATGGAGGATTGATAGGGTTCTTTTTTGAATTTTTGTTTTGTTGTGTTGTTTTTGTTGTTTTTGTTGTGTTTTTTGAGGTTTTTTTAATTTTTATTTTATTTTTTTGTTTTTGTTTTGTGAACTGCCAAGTCTATATTTCTCCATAAGTTGCCTCTGGTCCTTTTAAAGAAGAAAGTCCAGATAAAAATATTTTAAAATAAATAAATAATCAATTTTGGAAGTTCTGCCAGCCAGCCAGATGCCTATCAGATAATTAAATAGTGGTTCATCTGGGAGGAAGGCTCTGGGGCCCTAGGTAGCTAACACTTCCTATGCAGGCTTGTCTCCCGGGTGAGCCAAATACGAGTTTCTGTGAGGCGTCTGATTTTAGTGGTAGGGAATGGTCTGGATGACTCCTAAGCATACCTTCCAACTCTACAGCTCATGATTCAGTAAACACAGAGAGATGCAACCAATATGTGGGAGCTTTAAGGTGTAAACCCACAAAGCCTTCTGGATGGATGAACAATTGTGCCTAGGTTGAATCCTTCGGCTCTTTTTAAAAGCACGAGTTTGTCCTAATTTTCTCCATCTTGTTGAAGAGTATTGTAAAAATTAATGTCTCTCTGTGCGTGCTTGTGGGATTTTTGTTGTATTTTATCGGATATTCAATGTAAAGTCCCCTTAGGAACAATTGGGTGGAACAAATACTATATAAATTCAATTATTATTCCCTTTTTTGGTGGGGGATGCTTGTTTGAAAATGCATCCCCACCCACCCCACTGTACTCTGCTTTCTCTGTGTGAGCTTTACAAAAGCTTGTAATCCCTTTAGACGACAGCAGAATGAGCATGAGGAAAGGAATGCCAAGTCTTAAGCTTGATATCAAATCCGCCTCCCTCCTTATTCCCTATCCCTGCTGATGACAGCCTGAGACGCTGGGGAGAGATGAGAAAGGGTGTTTACAGATGGCTACAGAAACCAGTGTATTTACAGCAAGATGGGAGTAGGATCAAAGTTTCCTTTTATAATTCATTTTGGACCCTTGCACAGTTTTCTCACTTATTTTCCTCCCTTAAAAAAAAAAAAGAGGTGGAATGTCATGAGAAATTGTGGCTAGGACATGATAGGAGAAAGATAATAAAGACCCCCCCTCCCCGCAAAAAAAAAAAAATGTTTCTGACTGTCTTCAACTGGGGTAATCTGTTCATTTTATCCTGCCTTTTCCTCGACAGGCAGATCTGCTTAGCATTAATATTTCTTTCACTACAGAAAATGAAGAGCCAGGGGCACCTAATTCAGTCCCTTTACCCCACCCCATCCCCCCTGAAAAGCTGAGGAAATTTGCACAAGATGACATGCCATAAAAAGATAGAAGGAAGAGAAAACAGGCCAAGTGCCTGTTGGCAAAGAGGACTGATAGAATTTGGAACCTGCTTGCAGAGCTTGGAATTTCGTGGTCCACCAAATTCTTTTGGACTGCTGCTCCATCAACGTTCACCGCTAGCTCTACTGGTTGGGCTTTGTGGGAACTGCCAAAATCATGGATTTGGAAGAGTCCTATAAGGCTACCAAGTCCAGCCTCTGCTCAGTGCAGGAATCCCAATCAAAGCAGATCTAAGGCCCTTACTTCACAAGGCACGGCGCTCCGCAGCGATATTGCCTTTGATTTGAATTCGGAGGCGGTCACGTGGCGGTCACGTGTTCTCACTTCGCTCCCGCCCCTGTTTCTCAGTACTCACGAGCTGCAGTTTTAGGACCGATTCGAGCACAACCTCACCTGCTCCCTTCGCATTCGCATGCCACTTTTCAACGTTCGTTATTTCCCATCCATCCTTTAAGTATTGATGCATCGATACTGGACTGTCAGTTGCAATGGCTCTACTGATTTCAACTGTTTCCTGGCATCATTGGCAGCCCCCCCCGCCACCGCCGCCGCCGCTACTCGGGGGGAGCCCCACATGGCACAGCCGCCCGCCCTCCGCCGCTTGCATGCTGCCTGCCCCGGGTGCCCTGCTCTGGCCGGGCGAGGCAGCAGCGGCTCCTCCTGCTCCCGCCGCCGCCGCCGCCGCTACTCGAACGAGGAAGTAACAGCGCAAAGCGATGAAACGATATAGCGATGCATCGATAACCCTGTTTGAATATTTTTTTAAAAAAACTTGAAATAAAAGCCAAAAACCGAGACCACACGCCACGTTGGGAGCGAAGCGAGATGCGAAGCGAAAAGATTCCCGGCAACTGGCAGGGGCACCACTCGCCCTGGTTGGAGCACGGTAAAGGGGGCGTGGTCAGGGTGGCATCGCAGCCAAAAGGGAGGGGCGTGCGGACTAAAACGATCGATTCGGACAGAAAAAAAGGCTAGCCGCGAATCGAGCGGCTCGTGAAGTAACGGCCTAAGACAGTTTGTTGTCTACATTTATCTTGAATGCCTCCAGTGTCAGAAGGTTCACCACATCTCAAGGTAATTGGTTCCATTATCATACTGCTCTAACAAATGTGTTGCTTTTCCTGATCAGCCAAAATCTGACTTCCTGTACTCTGAACTCGTTATTACATGTCCTGCACTTTGGAATGATTGAGGGAATAGATTCTGCCCTTCCTCCTCAGTAGGATGACCCTTCAAGGATTTGAAAAGGTTTATCCTATCAGTGCAGAGGTAAGATCGGTTCTTGATCACCGCATTGGTTCTTGATCACCCCAGGACACACAACAGTGCGGTACAGTTACAAGAATCCAACGTTTGGCTGACTATCAGGAAAAACTTCCGGTTAGAGCAGTACAGCAATGGGACCCATGCCGGTGGAAGATGGGCTTTGTAGTCAATTAAATAAAATGAATCTGTGAAGTTGCTCAGTGAAGCAGCAATATTCTATTAAAATCATCAAACTATGTAGTACTTCTGTTCATTCCAGCGGTGGAAAGGCTTTGTGTTTGAAATTGGTCTAAGGACTGTTATATAAATATCTATCTACTGTATCTAAATCATTGCAATACTTGGTGTCTAGCAGACCAGCCATACACTCAGGCATAGCATTCCAACAGTTTTATTCCCTACGTCCCCACCCTCACCACAAAAGTCCCTCCCTCCAAACTCCCATTGGATAGGACAGTGATGGTGAACTTTTTAGAGACCGAATTCCCAAACTGTGATTCAAAACCCACTTATTTTTCGCAAAGTGCCAATTAGAGATGGGCACAAAATGAACTTTTTTCATTTCTGTTATTTGTTTTTTGTTATTCATTTCATTACATAATGAAATGAATAACAAACATTGTGAAGAAATTCGAACGAACCAAACAGAACCACGGAAATTAGTTTTGTTACATTTCGTTTTTTGTTAATGGTGACGTGCAATGAAATGAGCTGTTTTGAATGTTAACAAAAGCCCTGGACATAAAAAAGGAGCGATCATTATTTATACTACTGTCTGATAATACCTACCGGGGGGGGGTCCTTAAAACATTTGTTTTTGTCTTCTCCCATCACGATGTATTTTTCTTTTCCCTTTAAGGATGACAAAATGAATGTCGCCAGCCACAAAATGGAGGCAAGCCATGTGATGGGATCATGTAAATTCTTGGAGAAGTTCAACCAATAGCATGCCCAGGTTGCAGACTGGGCAGCAGGTCTGGCAGCCACAGAGGGCATAAAAAGCTCTAGCAGCTCCCGTCCTCCTTGCAGTCTCTGGTGGGAATTAGGGTGGGATTGCTGTCTCTGTGACTCGTTATTTTCACTTTAGGCCAGCCAGCCAGGTGTGTGTCTCTATGTTCCTGCCAGTTGCAACCTGGCTCTTAGGGGAGAGAAAGAAGAGATTTCTCTCTAGCTTCAGTCCTGCAGCTTCCCTGTGTGTGTGCATACATATCTCTCGGTGAGTACCCTCCCCTGCCCCGCAGTGCAGTGACTCTGTGGCTGCCTTGCACCCTGGGCAATGCCTGCAGCTGCCTTTGCAGCCTCCCTGCATACTTAGTCCATACTGTGTCTCTGCCAGCATCATTTTTTTTAGTGTTTTCCCTCTGTTCTGGGGCGTTGGGGGATGCCCGCACACGGAACTGCTTTAAAAATCGCGCAAAAAGTGGGTAGAAAGAAAAAACAAAAAACAAAAAACAAAAACAATTCCCCCCCCCCCAAATTTGCAGAAAACAAAAACAAACCGAAACGGACCCCTCAACGAAAAACAAAAAACTGAAATGCCATTTTTTCAATTTGTGCCCATCTCTAGTGCCAATATAGCAATTTAACCTGAAGACAGTGGTACCACGGGTTACACATGTTTTGGGTGCTACCCTTCAGGAAAATGAGGATCAAAGAGCAGTCTTCTGAATTTCCTGTGGCTACAGCACCCTTGCTGTGGCCATGGGAAAGTAAAAAATACCTGCTCTTTGATTTTCGCTTTCCCAAAGGGTAGCACCCCTGCTTTTTGATCTTTGCTTTTGGGATGCCCAGAGCAGCATGGTTGGAGAGTAAACTGGGGCTACGAAGGAGCCCACAAATAGCTGCCCCCCCCTTCGCCTGGCTCTCTGCATGGAGCACAGTGGCGTGCTCCAAGCAGTTGGGAAACTGTCGTGACTGTGAGGAGGCCATGTTGCGTGCCCACAGAAAAGGCTCTGCACCCATGCCAAAGATTCACCAACACTGGGATAGGAGCAGAGATTTGCATACTTTGCGTTCGCCCGTTTTAATTTTTAAGCATTTTAATTACATGCCCCTTGTCTTTATTCCCCACCTACTATTTACCCCATCTGGTCCTGGCAGTGGTCATTGTACCAGGCTCTACCTATCTCCTCAAGAAGGCACGTGGGCCTCATGGTCAAAACTTCCTCCTATGCAAGCCAGCTCTTAGCGAGCTGATTTCTTTGTCTTTCCCTCAGACAAAGGCATTCCGTTTATGCTCAGAGCACATTGTGTAATGTGAAAATAACATCTTTCCGTTTCTCAGTGACCTTGAGAGGTGGCGAGTGCTCCAATGTTGGTGGCACTCAATAGGAATTTGGACCAACACCTGGTAGGTATCCTGCCTGGAGCAGGGGTTGGACTTGATGCTCTTATAGGCCCCTTTCAACTTCACAATTCTAGGGTTCTGTATCTCTGCCTCTGATGGGCTCAGTTCTTTCAGTCTTTCCTTATAGACCACTGCCTCTCAACCTTTGGTCTCAGCTGTTCTTGGAGTACAACTCCCAGGAATTCTGGCCAATACAACTCACAGTGAGGGCTTGGGAGAACTGGAAACCACTGATTAGAATCCTGAATGAAAAGACAAAGAGTTCATCCCTGATGGCTTCATATATAAAAACAATCCAGATGTTGTGTGTCTCTGTGGGGCCCAAAATCATGTTGAGGAATATAAGGATTTCCCCTTTCTGGGCAGATATATTATCCATTCATTCCACCCTTCTTAAAAAAAAAAACCTGTAATGAGAATTTGCCGTCCACAATGGGCCACTACATTTTTATTTCTTGTAAATCAGTGACACCCAGGGAAGGAACAAAGAAGGAAGGCAATCAAAGGGAATACAAGACAGGGACCTAGAAGCTGCTAGAATTTGAAAGATCATCCATAAGCCTGGCCTCCATGATAGAAGATAGCCTAATGCCTCATTAATTTCCCCTGAGCCAGCAATGATGTATCATACCCTTACAAATGGCAAGTAAGCAATCTATTTTTTAAAAAAGACACACACACCTAATTTGCACATGGTTTAGTGCATTCATTAAGCGACCGGGCAAAGATTTAATAAGAAATTAACACTGTGAGGGAAAACAACAATTATGAGATGCCCAAACCATGGTGCAGCTTAGTAGAGTTGACTTTGGGAATGAGGACACAAAGCACTGGAATGCAGTCAGGTGCCTGTTCTGATGTCATCCTTGTCACTGTCATCCTCATAGAAGTGTAAGGCTAGCAGGGACCCCATGGATCGCAAAGTCCAGCACCTGTCAAGGAGGCACGGATGGGGATTCAAACTCCTAACCTAGAGCTATTCAGCAGTTCATATAATAATAATCTCTTCAGATCACATAAATCTTTCTAATAGAGCAAGTATTTGTTGTTGTTCAGTCGTTCAGTCATGTCCGACTCTTCGTGACCCCATGGACCAGAGCTCGCCAGGCCTTCCTATCTTCCACTGCCTCCCGGAGTTTGGTCAAATACATATTGGTTGCTTCGATGACACCGTCCAACCATCTCATTCTCTGCCGTCCTCTTTTCCTTTTGCCTTCAATCTTTCCCAACATCAGGTACTTTTCCAAGAACTCCTCTCTCCTCATGAGGTGGCCAAAGTATTGGAGCCACTGTCCTTCCAGTGAACATTCGGGGTTGATTTCTTTTAGGATGGATAGGTTTGATCTCCTTGCAGTCCAGGGGACTCTCAAGACTCTCTTCCAGCACCACAGCTCAAAAGCATCAATTCTGTGGCGATCAGCCTTCTTTATAGTCTAGCTTTCACTTCCATACATCACTACTGGAAAAACCATAGCTTTGACTATCCTGACCTAAGTTGGCAAAGTGATGTCTCTGCCCTTTAAGATGCTATCTAGGTTTGCTATTGCTTTCCTCCCAAGAGCGAGTATACTGGGGACCAAATATGGACCACCATGGGCCTCAGTAGAGGTCTCTGATTCCATCCCAAGGATACCACCCTTCAGAGGGATGCCTAGAAAAGTGCCAGAAAGGAAAGTCTTAGAAAGGAAACTGTCACTTGCCTTGCTTTGAATGGAGTTCTTATTTTATTCCTTTGTTTGTTCTCTTCAGAAGTATTTGATGATGTCCTCCATGGACCACTCACCATGCTCTAAGGGGGGACTTTGTGCTTTGTTCCTCTACGACCTCTCTTCCTACAGGTCGAAAACAGCCTGTCTTCTATGGAGACCTTCTTACTCAAATGTGGACTCCAAACAAACACAAGCAAGGACCCTGGGAAACTGGCATGGTTGCTCATAGAATCATAGAATCAGAGTTGGGAGGGACCTCAAGGGCCATCCAGTCCAAACCACTGCAGTGAAGGGAACCCCATCACAGTACTCCCAACAGATGGCCACCCAGCCACTGCTTAAAAACCTCCAAAGAAGGAGACTCCACCACCCTCTTTTGGGGGAGCATATTCCACTGATAAACAGCTCTAACCGTAAGGAAGTTCTTCCTAATGTTCAAATGGAGTCTCTTTTCCTGTCATTTGAAAACATTTCCCTGAGTCCTAGTCTCTGAAGCCATAGAAAACAAGCCAGCCCCCTCTTCAATATGACATCCTTTCAAATATTTAAACATGACTATCATAACCCATCTCAACCTTCTTTTTGTAAGGCTAAACATTCCCAGCTTCCTAAGCTGCTCCTTGTAAGACATTTCTTCCAGACCTTTAACCATCCTGGTCGCCCTCCTCTGGACCCGCTCGAGGTTGTCATAATCTTTTTTATATTGAGGTGTTCAGAACTGGACACAGGACTCCAGGTGGGGTCTGACCAGAGCAGAATAGAGTGGTACATCACCTCTCTTGCTCTAGAAACTATGCTTCTCTTGATGCAACCAAGAATCGCATTGGCTTTCTTGGCCACTGTGTGTGTGCACACCAGCAACAGCCTCTCCAGCTTCATTTGTATCTAATAGCGGAGAACAAGTTTGAGCCTCCTAAGAGCCTTTGAGTAAAAGAGGAAGGGAGGTGGGACAGAAGTGGAGCCTGCATTTTTAATTGAACATTTTATAATAATATTGTTGTATCGCCAAAGGGCATGGTTCACAAAGAAAGAATTAATGTGGGCAATCAAGTGGATTCCAATCTATCGTGACTAGGAATGGGCCCCTTACGAAAAACGACACGCTGTATCGTCATGATGTAATGTAACATGTCCTTACAAAATGAAATGAAATGCCATATCCCCCCTCTAAAATGAAACAATTTGTTTTTGAGGAAATGGCCGGTCTCCCCTGTAACCCCTTGACATTTGGAAGGTTTTGGTTTTCAGAGAACGTAGTTATTAAGCTCCAAATGGGCTGTGGGGAATAATTAATTGAAGGAGTGTGGATTGGCGCACTGAGGGGAAGCTGTAAATTATCTCTATAATTGGTGAAGAACGCTGGACACACTCCTTCCATTAAGCAATCCCATACCTCATTTGGAGCTTAATAACTCCATTCCCTGGAACCTAAAACTTTCCAAATTTCATGGGGTTCCCCAAAAACGCTTGGGAAAGCTAAGCCTGCCATTCACATTCCTGGGATCAGTAATTTTCTATTAAATAGTGATCCCAGGCATGTGAATGGTAGGCTTAGCTTCCCCAAGTGATTTTAGGGGACCCTTTGAAATTTGGAAATTTTAGGGTTTCTTGGGGCAGATATATTGAACTCTAAAGGAGGTGGGGGGTAAAAAAATTATTTAAAAAATAAAATTTACTTAACTTAGGCTCCAAAGTAGTAGGGGTATCTCCCTCAAGTGATTTTAGGTAACCCCCTGAAATCTGGAAAAAATTGGGGGTCAGAGGACTGAGTTTTGAAGCTGTAACTGGGGTCTGGGTACTTAATTGACAAAGTGTGTCGGGAGGTTGCCAAACACTCCAGCAATGTAAGAGTTTACTCCTTAATTACTGGCAACCTCCCGGCACACTTTGTCAGTTAAGTACCCGGACCTCCTTTAGAGCTTCAAAACTCAATCTTCTGACCCCCAGTTTTTCCCACATTTCAGGGGATACCTAGAATCACTTGAGGAAGATACCCTCTACTACTTTGGAGCCAAAGTTAAGTAAATTTTATTTTTTAAAATAATTTTTGAGTGCATATTTTGAAAAAATGCACTCAAAATTTACTTAGGGCTCCAAATTAGCAGGGGTACCTTCCTCAAGTGACTTTAGGCAATGCCCTGAAATCTGGAAAGATTTGGGGGCCAGAGGATTGAGTAATTAAGTTCCAAAGGGGGTGCCCCTAGGAAAAATCCTTTCTAATTAGAATCAATGGGAAGCCGTAGCAGTGCTATCATTTACCTGACCAGCTTCCAATTCCAATTAAAAAGAATTTTTCCTAGGGAGCATAGTGGGTTTTGTTTTCATTTTGTTTCATAATGAAACTACTTTAAAATTCATTTTGTAATGAAACAAAACAAAACATGGGGCAGCGAAACAAACTGAAATGAAACTCTATTTTTCCATTCTGTGACCATCCCTAATCGTGACCCTTCCCAGGGATTGTCAGGCAGAAATTTTTTAAAAGTAGTTTCCCAGTCTTTCCTCTTGGTGGTGCTCTAAGACACCATGGATTTGGGTGCATATAACTTTATCAGTTGTACCCTTTTCAGATGATGTTGGGTGGTTTCTCTCCTAGGAGACACACAATACAGAGTTCATATACTGTTCTCTGGCTCCATAGATAGGTTCTCCAACCGCCTGAGCTACCCATGTGGGTCCAGAAAGGCAACTGAGAGAGAGAGAGAGAGAGAGAGAGAGAGATTGGACACACCAGCTATCACAGTTGAAATGACCATATCAGAGAGTCAACATTATTGCTTCGTACCATGAGGACTAAGAGCATGGATCACAGGACATAAATATACAGATATATCCTAAATGCACGATTGGTTGGTTTCTTCCTATTATTCAGCACACACAGAGAAAGAGTAGCTTCTTTCAGGATCTTCCCCAAAGTGCCTCTGATGTCGCGATATGTAAATGTATGAAGATCTAATTAGTTAACTGAGCAATTGTGCAGAAGCCGTTGTTTAATCAGCAAAAACTAGCGTTACGCTGTGGTCTTACAAAGTGCCATTGGTAACCTGGCAATGCATCACTCTCAGTCTGAAGTCATATGTCCCTCCCAGTCTAGCTTCTTTACAAAGATAGAACAGGAAGGATGAAGTGTTTTCTTCTTATTGTGTTGGGGTGTTTATGTATATTTTTCTAGCGATTTTGGAGGGTTTTTTTTAAAAAAAGAGTTCTCCCTTTGAGCCCCTCCCCAAAAGATCTTCAAGGGATCCTAGAATAAGCTTTGATTTTTAGTTGAACACGGGGAGCTCAGCAATCAATTTTCTCAAAGGTCTGAAGAATCATAAATATAGATTGGATCAATACGGCATATGTGTTTGCATCCACCCATGATGCCATTTTGAAACATCTCTTATCAGGGAGCGCAAGATTCATTTTGTAGAGATAGAATTAGCATGCTTCTGAAGTGAAAGCCTGCCTTCTTTTTGGGGAGGCAGCAATTACAAACACCGCCAAACTACCCCCCCCTCATGGATTTTGTTGACAGTGACTTGTGACACCGCTCAGCTGTGAGAGATCAGGCATAATTTCTTTATTTCTTTATTTATCTTTATTTTGAATATTTTTACCCCACCTTTCTCCTTGGAAAAGGACCCAAGGTGGCTTACAATAATGAGAGACAATATACAGACTCCCGATATATGGTCCAGATGTTGAAGGACTGCAAAACCCATTCTAGGTGACTGCCATGCTGCCTGGGTTGATAGCACATCTAAGAACCACTTGGGACTTCTCTTCTACCGTGCTGCTCAATGTGTGGAATTCCACCACTAGCAGGTCAGCAGCAGGTGATCTTCAGACCAAACCATGTGAGAAGAAACCCTCTGGAGAACCCACCACCCCTGTAGGAGAACTCACTACTTTTGGAGAACCCACCCTCTTGAAGGAGAACTCACCACCCTAACCCTAACCCTAACCCTAACCCTAACCCTTATTGTCACCAAAATATTTTTACAGACATTCAATGAATATCAGTTTCTGTTGCGTTAAGCCGATTCAATCTAGTCCTTCCAGCAGAGGTCTTGGTCTTCTTCCATGTGGTAGACTTTTAAATATTTAGGAAGTCTTGGAAGCTACCTTATACTGGGCCAAACCTTTCATCTACCTTCCTCAGCACTGGAAGTTCTGACCATCAGCAATCACTGTCCTATAAGATCCTTTGTTGGAAATCCCAGGTGTTCACTGGTGGTCTCCCATGGCGTACTGACCTGTTCTTCCCCGGCCAGCTTCTGAAATCAGACAAGAGCAATACAGTATGTTCAGAGTGGTAGGTTTCTGAACAGTGGCAAACCATTTCATTCTATGTCTTCTTTTATCCAGGCAGAATATATTTTGCTGCTAAATCATTCCCACCAGTTGTGCCCCTCATGTAATTTGAAGACCATACTTAATTTTATGAGGAACGTCTATTTCCTGGGATTAATTAACATCCTTTCCATCCCACAAATAATTTGTTTAGAAATTGGACCATTCAGATGGTCATCAAGCTGGTATTTCCCTTCTTGGGTCCAGCTGACTAGATATGGAAGTGAAAAAGCATGTGCTGAGACAGAATACCATCTGTCTCCCCTCAAAGGGAGCACCATCTAGTACTCTGACCATCCAATTGCTCTCTAGGTAAAGGCCCCAACTCATAAGGAAGCATGAAACAATGTCCTTTCTCACAATGACACATTCAAAAAAGCCCACCAGCTGACCAGATAAAATAGGCAATATGCCTCATCACCATCACAATAATGGGACATTGTCATAGTCCTATGTTTTCATCCCCGTCCTTATTCTATCTCTGTAACTCTTCCTTCTTTGTGGAAGATAAGCTCTTTCCACTGTGAAGATGAAGAGATTTTCTAGTCTTTCCTTCTTATGAGAGAGAGAGAGAGAGAGAGAGAGAGAGAAATAAAATTTGCATCCAGAAGCACTCATGAGTCATTACCGCAATGTTGCTAAATTACTTGAAGTATGGTACAAGGACTGTGCTGTATCAAATTGGGCCATTGCCTCAGATTGCTGGGATTGTAGCTTGTCTCTGTGTGTAGGAGAGCAGTCATCAGATGTTTCCAGCATTTCCCAAGCTCTCTGGATAGGCAAACGGTTGTAATATCACCCAGGCTATCCATCTTCTCCATGTCGTTTCCAGATGCCAGCCCACGCCGAGAACGCAGCCATCATATTCCATTTATGCATGAGATGCAAGGGCAGTATTTTCATCTCATTGCCCATTGCTATTTCCTCTTTTACAGAACCATGCTTGATTCAGAGAAAGGCAGGCACATCACTTGGTTCCTGTTGCCCAGGGATAGATCCTCCTTCCTTCTGCCTTCCCCTCATACATTATTGCCCCAAAGTGAAGGGGTGTTCCAAGAGAGATGAAAGGAACTACTACACTTTTCTTGACACAGTGCAGAGTTAAACTGTGGAACGCACAGTCACAGGATGTGGCAATGGCGGTCAAATGCAAAGACCTATAAATGGGAGGGAGGTAGATCCAGGGAGATTACAATAATCATGTGCCATCCAGCCAAATCTGGCTTGGGTTTTCCAAGTAGTGTATACTCAGAAGTAGTTTTACCATTCCCTTCTTTGGGGTGTGCCCTGGGACTGTGCTGCTGGCCCAAGGATGCTGACAACCTTGAACAGGTCCAGAGGAGGACAACCAAGATGATTGAGGGTCTGGAAGAAGTGTCTTATGAGGAGCGGCTTAGGGAGCTGGGAATGTTTAGCCTTACAAAAAGAAGGCTGAGAGGGGATATGATAGCTATGTTTAGATATTTGAAAGGATGTCACATTGAAGAAGGGATTGGCTTGTTTTCCATGGCTTCAGAGACTAGGACGTGGGGCAATGGTCTCAAATTACTAGAAAAGAGATTCAATTGAAATATTAGGAAGAACTTCATGACAGAGCTGTTCGGCAGTGGAATATGCTGCCATGAAGGGTGGTGGAGTTTTCTTCTTTGGAGGTTTTTAAGCAGAGGTTGGATGGCCATCTGTCAGCAGTCCTGTGATACGGGTTCCTGCATGGCAGGGATTTGGACTGGATGGCCCTTGAGGTCTCTTCCAACTCTATGATTCTATGATTCTAAAGCCACACAGGCTGGTTTTACCTATAAGAGGCCCAGTGGGGAATCAAACTCCCAACCTCTGGCTCCATAGCCAGATCCATAAACCACTGAGCTCTCCAACTAGGAATGGGCTATAAAAGATAGATCCATGGAGATTAGGACCATATTCATATTTCCTCCTTATGTCTGGGGAGCATGACATATACTGATTAGGGTTTTCCCCATGGCAACAGTGTAGGATCATGAGAAAAAGGAAGACATCGTCACATTTTCCCATTTAGAAGCACCTCAGAAGCAGAAAACCATTTGCAGCAGACACCAGTCAAGCCCATTAGAGGGTGGGCTCAGGTAATAAAGGAAGGGACTTTGACCTTCCTGTTGCTACATTATAATGACATAATTGGCACCCCCACCGAGCCGTGAATTCCTCCCTAAAGACTGGCTGATGGGCTTTTTTAGTGTCCATCAGGCAATCCTTTCTTCTCACAGACTCAGAGCCTGGGGGAATCTCTTGCACCTGGAAAAGTCTACCTCCTCCCTTTGTCTCATCCCTAATCCCCCCCCCTTCCCTCCTCCCACCATGGAACCGGGCAAGACAACAAAAGGACTTACAATAAGGTTTGTTTGCATTTGTTTCACAAACATTGGACTTGCATCCACATCTTCATGGGGGACTGTTGACCAACTGTGGACTTTTTGTGTACCTGCGAGCTCACACTATTGGTTATCTTTTGTATACCTGGAGCCAGGCAATTTGACCATTTTTGTTTACATAAAACTCACACGATTGGTTTATTTGGTGCCTTTGTTTACTTAGAGTCCATATCATTTGTCCGTTTGAATGTCTGAAGCTCACCTCATTGGTTAATCCTATAAGCTTTTGTATACCTGAATTTGTATTGTTTGTATTAGCCTTTTTAAGGTATGCCTCTTCCTTGTGTCCCACCCCCTCCCCTTGTTCATCAGAGCCTATAAAAGCAACCTTTTACCCTGGTGTTAGGAGCAGACCCTTGTCTTTCGCCACTCACAGGCAGGGTTTGTGGTTCCTTTCTTGGCCAATAAACGAACAACTTTAATAAAACTCTCTTGCATCAGACCTTTATTGGGGAAACTTGGATCTGGTGCTTTTCTGGAGACTAGTTCCATGACAAAAAGAAAATATTTTTGGCTCCCTCGACTCAACAACAGGTTGGCTATGATGGTGCAAACAGAATGTAAGCCATTTTTGGTCTCATCTGTCATGGCTTTCATTACAAAAGTACTTACACTGAGGGGAAACAGCATGCAAAAATATATCTGTGTTAGAGGAGGTATATGTCTTATTGATTTGGTGACTTGGGTCCAGATGCAAGCAACCAGGCTGGAGGGCCGATGTTCTTACCCCAAATCCTTGTTGAGAGGCCCCTCCATGCCCCTGCAAATGACAGAGTGTTCAGAGGACGTCATAGCATGGAGGTAATGCTAGCGCAGAGAAAGGGGTCGCCTCATAAGTCAAGCAGAATTCCTTTCCATCGATGGAGGCTTCCTTCCCGCCCCCAGCAAATGTTGATCCACTTTTCTGTATCCAAGACAACAACATGACACAGATCACAAAACAATAGTTGTTTTCTTTCCTCTCTCTACCTGTGAGAAGAAAGGTGGGGGTTCCAACTGACTTCTCAGGAACAGAGGGCAACCCTCTCACCGGGTTCATTTTCCTCTGTGCTGTTGCCGGGCGCTCTTTTTCCATCTGGGAGAGTATTTGCATGGTCCAGAACCCATGAGATGGGTTGGAGGGGGTTGGGGAGGAAATGGCATGAAAACATCGCTGATAAATCACCCTCAATGGAAGTAATTTCAGAAGGAGGACCCCGAGGCTATCCACAACTCTATTTCCGGCTGACTCTCAGGCTCAGGAGAGAAGGTTCCACAGCAGACTCCCCGAAGACAGAGTGATGCCATCATTGCCAGCATTAGAGAGACAAGGATATCATGTCTCTGTCTTGCTGTTGTGCAGGGTGCTGCTGGATTGTTGCAGTGATGCTTGAGAGGAACCCCCATCTGGTTTGCTGAAAAAAAGTTCCCCTCCTCTTGGCCTTGGTTGTCAAACCAAAGTAGGGCTCAAGATATATTCCGGGATTACAATATTCACAAGGAGACATCCATCCTCCAATCAGGGCTGGGTAATTTCCTGTCATCATGGAAAGCAGCAGCTTCCAGTGGTTGGATGGAGAGCTCAGGGAGTTGGAGCACTCAGCTGGAGGAGCCATGGGTCAGGGATTTGATTCCCAATGGATCTTGTAGGAGAAGAAACCACCTTGTGTG
>JAHTLZ010000089.1:4338609-4371650 GCA_023846285.1 Phrynocephalus versicolor | reverse complement strand
GATCATCCAGTTCTGTCAGGTTGGAGTGACATGGTTGATATTTAATCCAAGCGTAGCCTGGAGGAGGGGCCATGGCTCAGCAGCCTCAATTGCAAGATGCCAACAATAATGGTGTTTTTTTTCCTAAACAAACAAATGGGGGGGGGGAATCAAACAGCCCTAAGAAAACAGGAAGACAGGACTGAGCCAGCTGTTGATAACACAAGGTGGTTCTGCAGACCTCACTGACTTGGGGTCTTGGCATGGCGTGACAATGCCTCAAATATTCTCTAATCCACTCTAGCAATCTCTCCTGCAGTGCAAGATGGAGATGATACGGGAGGAGATACCCCTTCTCTGTCTCTCTGGACGATAATAGGTCAAGCCTTATTTTATATTCTTGACCAGAAAAGAGAAAGAGTAAGCAGATAAAAAAATCTGCTTTATTTGATATAGATGCAGAGAAGAGAAGAGCTTGGGAACTTTTCAGCAGCAGAGCAACTACAGTGGTACCTCGACTTACGGAGGCCCGACTTAGAAAAAAAATCGACTGACGAATAGATATCAGTGAGTGTAGGAAAAATTCAACTTATGAAGAAAAGCCTGTTTTTTTTCAAGTTACGAAAGGGAAATGAAAGATTCCTTTCCAAAATAGCTCCAGCTTAATTGCAATGGCGATACTGGCATCTTGTGGCTACCTGACTCCAGTGCTACAATTAGGAAGAAGAAGGAGCCATTTTGAACAGGAAAGCTGAGAACCAGGGCTTATTCTTTTTCAAACTTCCCATTTTGGATAAAGAGTTTTGGGGAGTTTTTGGAACTTTTGGGAGGATTTCTCAAGCACTTGAAAGGTAGGGAGCTGAGCTTCTGTCATTTGCATGCATGCATTTTTTTCATAGGGGGATTAATCAGTTTCCAATGCATTTCTATGGGAAACTCTGTTTTGATTTACGAAAAGTTTGACTTAAGAAAATGCCTTGGGAATGGATTAATTTCATAACTAGAGGTACCACTGTATCAAGATTGCTATCAAGATAAAAAAACAACTTATGAAGATAATGAACTTGGCAGGGAAAGAGAAAATTCAGAAAGGGAATTTTTGGCTTAGTGAATTGACATAAAAAAGTTTATTTTCTGTATTTTTATCGTCTAAAGCTATTAATCGATTGGCATGATATGGGAAATGGAAAACAGAAATGTGAAGATCAACCTGAAATATAAATAAATGTTCATCTGTTAGATCCTTAAAAGAATCACGGACCACGGTAGTTAGATACAGATAAGAACTTCTATACATAAAGTGCAATTTGTAGACCAATATGTAGCTCTTTTATAATAGCCCATAAAGTACTAACTTGAGTTAGAAAAGGCTTTTGAAATTAGATATTTGTTTAAGAAGACTAGGTAAATATACCCTGTTGATGACATTTATTTTATATATATAGTTAACTAAAATATATCCTAAATTGTTTAGCTAATTGAAGAATTAAATATCAAGATTGAATATACAGTACTGTTGGGATTAGACAGGCTTTATCTTTCGTATTAGAAAACAGAGGAAAGTAAAGATAGATAGAATATGGATGAGATAATAAGGAAACTAAGTATGAAAGTATGGTCTTTTAAGTTGGGAAAGGAGATATGAGTAATATTGGGCTGAAAGGTTGGGGAAATTGTGATTTAATCTGTAACATGACAGAAGACAAGCAACATACAGGGGACCCCCATATAACAAACAGTTTGTATAACATAAAATCTGTACAACATAAAAAATTCCAGAGATAGGGGAAATCCGGAGATAGGGGAGATAGGGGAAATTTCCCTATGGGGCGAATTCGTACAACATAAAAATGGTCACGATTAGGGATTACTCCATTTTCAAGCATTCCTATGGGAAATTTGTATAAAGGAAAATTTGCTTAACAGAATTTCATTTGGAACGAATTAATTCCTTTATACAAGGTACCACTGTATTTGTTTTATTTTTAGTGTAGAAAATAAATAAAATGTTTTTAAAAAATTGCTGAGCCAATTCTAAATCAAGCTAAGAGTATTATCCATCTCAAGAAAGCAGGCAGTCAAAGTGGACGTGATTGGCAAGTCTGGTTGCTTAGGTATGCTTTGAAGAAACCACGTCTGGAGGGAAAACATTCTAATAGGAAGACATGTGTGCTTTTCTTATTGGACAATTTGACTAATAAGATGGTTTTCCAACTCCAATTGTGGTGATGAGAAGCGCATGGACCATTTCTGCTTGATGGCCAAGAGGTACCTGGAATGCTCAGAGGGCCTGGGTCCTAACTGGCTCATAAGAGCCATCTTTTGAGTTGTGCATGCAAAAGGCACATTTGAAGCATGCTTCCCAGAGGATTTTCGCAGCAGCCTGAGACGTGTGTTGAAGCAAAGTAGCACGTCTTTGTTTACCAAGAAGATTTCCCATGTTCGACAGCGAGAAAACGGCAAGTGATGGAACTCTACTGCAACTGAAGCGGTGTCGCTGTCAACCTCAGCATGTCTCTCCTGTCTAATTCCCTCAAAGCTGTTGTCGTAATCAAACCGGCTTTGGCCCATCAGCTCACCGGAGAGAACGACGGAGAGCAGGAGAGGAGAGGAGCGTCTCTCCACGTCCCCACTTGCTGTGTGCTTCCTGGCATTGCATCAAAGTGGCAGGACGCCCCTGGGGAGGGAAAGTTTCCTATAAGTCATGTCTGAGCCAGGCACATTAGGTTTATGGATATGATAGGCAGAATGCTGAAATTACCATTTGCACAAATGATCGTGCCATTCCTGCAGGCTTCCGTTGTCCCTTTAATATCCCCAGTCTTTCAATTATGGAGTGGAGATCAGTCAGGAGCACTTCGGGAACATCCTTCTTCATTTCTCTTCCCCTCACGCACCCTTGTGGCTTCCTTTTCTAAGAGCCAGTTCTAGAAAGAGTCATGGAATCACAAATCATTGAGTTAGAAGAGACCTGGAGGGCCATCCAGTCCAACCCCCTGCCATACTGAAACCCCCATCACAGTACTCCCGACTGATGGGCATCCAGCCTCTGCTTAAAAACCTCCAAAGAAGGAGACTCCACCACCCTCCTTTGTGACAGCATATTCCACTGCCGAACAGCTCTGTCAGGAAGTTCTTCCTAATGTTTAAATGGAATCTCTTTTCCTGTAATTTGAAACCATTGCCCCGAGTTCTAGTCTATGACGCCATGGAAAACAAGCCAGACCCCTCTTCGATATGACATCCTTTCAAATATTTAAACATAGCGATCATATCCCCTCTCAATCTTCTTTTTGTAAGGCTGAATATTCCCAGCTCCCTAAACCACTCCTCGTAAGATGTTGTTTCCAGACCTTTAACCATCCTGGTCGCCTTCCTCTGGACCCATTCAAGGTTGTCAACATCCTTTTTAAATTGAGGTGCACAGAACTGGATACAGGTGGGGTCTGACCAGAGCAGAATAGAGTGGTACTATCACATCACTTGATCTAGACACAATGTTTCTGTTGATGCAACCAAAAATTGCATTGGTTTTCATGGCCACCATGTCACACTGTTGACTCATGTTCAATGTGAGGTCCACCCAGATTCCCAGATCCCTTTCACATGTACTATTCTCCACCCAGATGTCTCCCATTCTATATGTGATTGATTAATTCATTTTTACCTAGATGCAGCACCCTACATTTTCCTCTGTTGAAACCCATTCTGTTAGCTTTGGCCCAGCCCTCTAATCTGTCAAGGTCCTTTTGGATTTTCATCCTATCCTCTAGGGAATTAGCCACCCCACCCAATTTGGTGTCATCTGCAAATTTGATCAGCCTACTTTCTATTCCTTCCTCCAAGTCATTAATAAAGATAGAGAATAGCACTGGACCCAGAAGAGAACCCTGGGGTACCCCACTGGTCACCTCTCTTCAAGCTGAAGAGAAGCCATCATTAATGATCACCCTTGGGGTACGATCATTCAACCTGGAGGAGGG
The DNA here is from genome assembly GCA_023846285.1 of Phrynocephalus versicolor. Lineage (NCBI taxonomy): Eukaryota > Metazoa > Chordata > Lepidosauria > Squamata > Agamidae > Phrynocephalus > Phrynocephalus versicolor. The sequence continues at coordinate 4,367,688 of JAHTLZ010000089.1, read as the reverse complement.
AATTTGGAAGCTGGGCTGGATGGGGACGTAAATGTAGGAAGCAACTATTCTCTCCCCTTCACCCCAAGGTCTCTTCATCCAGTGTGCAGAGCTGGACCAAACAGCGACTGACATCTTGGGCAAAGGGAGTGAGAAGGAAAGGCTTGGTCCTTTTGTTAAGAAGGAGATGGGGGTCTATTTTTCCTTGCCTTTGTATTTGGAAATCCTGACATTCCATTTCTCAGTTCCAAAACCATATTCCACTTCTTCCATATTTCTGTTCTTCCACTATGTCTTCCTCAGTGAATTTGCTCAACATTTCCCTCATTGGTTTCCCTCCTGCATTCCATTCTCAGTCTCCACATTGTTCTCTTTGCCCACCCTTTTCTCATTCTGTGGGGTTGTTCTGCTCACCATTCCCCTCTTGTGCCATCTTTCCCCCCTTCCTCCTTCCTCACTTTATAGGTTTGTTCTCCTCTGTGTTCCACTCCTCTCATACAGTAGTTCTCTTCATCCATACTATTCTCATTCCTTGTACTCCAGTATCCAAGGTTCCTGAATTTAAATGTGTCTCTAAACATTTCTACACAATAAGCCTATTGAATTTTTGTGTTGTTTCTTTGGGGCATAGGTAAGTGTAAACAAAACAGACAGGTGAAGAAAGGCATGGTGTGATGCAATGATAGCTAGAATTGTGAACAAATAGATATTTATCACACCACAAAAGGAAAACAAGTCCAATGTCTATTCCAATGGTTTGTCACCTTGGGTCGCCAAGTGTTCCTAGACTAAAAATCCCAGAAGCCTTCACCAGTAGCTGTGTTGGCCAGGATTTCTGGGAGCTGTAGTCCAAGAACATCTGGGGACTTCTGCTTATCTTCATTGACTCTATTTTGCTTTCTTCCTTATGTTAACCTGGGATCTGGCATGGAGAGGACTATTTGTCATTGCTGTGGCTTGATGCGCCCACGTAATCTATGCACACCCAAAGCCTGGCACACATCAATTTTTACTAATGGAGCTTCTCGTATGCAGAGGCTGTTTTGCAGTGAAACAGATAATGGAAAACACTCCATGACCTCAACCAAGCAGTTAAAAGAAATCAAGATTATCAAGCAGCCTGGATGAAGCTGAGGGAAAAGATGTAAAAGATTTTAGGGAAAGAAAAGTAAGGAGGAAAGAGATATAACTGGAGAATAGAGACATTGATAGATAAGTCTTAATGGACTAAGGGAAGAGAGGGAAGTAAGGTGAAAGAAACATAGGCTGCATGAAAAACAGTGCTAGGGGGGAATCATGGGAATTTACCATGGGCTACTAGACATGATGGCCATGTCCTGCCTTAAAGCTCTGGAGGTACCATGAATCCCACATTCAGGATAACAAAAACAACAGCAGTCTAGTTCTCTCATGTTCTACTGGTAAGTTTGCCAAGAAGCCTTTGGTCAGCAGCTTAGGGAAATGTAAACATGGACTAGATGTCATGATCAATCAATCAATCAATCAATCAATCAAAGTTGAATCACAGAGGGACAAGAACTATTCCTGCCAGTCCGAACTGAACCTGCTTCTCCAGTGTGAAACTGTGAAGCCCTGGACACAAACACTAGCAGAGGAACAGCTCTGCCCTTCCAATGTCAGTCCTTGGTGTTATGGATATAATAATAATAATAACCTCTGAACTGCAGACTGGAAGGGACCCTATGGATCATCAAGTCTAGCCACTCTCAAGGAGGCTCAGAGGGGAATCGAACTCCCAACCTCTGGCTCCACAGCCAGAGATGGAAGCCACTGAGCTCTCCAGCAGGATGTTGTGATGAGAAACTGTTGAACTTCAACTATTTTCAAGATAGGTAGGGATTGCCAACCGCCACCATCTGGAAGGCCACCCTTGGCACACCCTTCATACTTCCTTTGACACAAAACAGAACAGACATAAGAAAATAGTTTTTCACCCAGCGTGTTGTTAGTCTATGGACCTCCCTGCCACAGGATGTGGTGATGGCATCTGGCCTGGATGCCTTCAAAGGGGGATTGGACAGATTCCTGGAGGAAAAGTCCATCACAGGATACAAACTATGAGGGAGATGTGTCATCTCCAGGCTTAAAACCAGGGTACTTCAAAGACCAGATGCAGGGGAGTGGGATCAGGAGACAGAGATCTAGTCTTGTGCGCTCCCAGACGCATCTGGTGGGGTCACTGTGAGATACAGGAAGCTGGATTAGATGGGCCTTTGGCCTAATCCAGCAGGGCTCTTCTTATGTTCTTATATTCTTATGTTCTTATGTAAATGTAGTGCATCAGATGCCACAGGAGTCCATTGTATTGGCCATCCAGGACCACAAAGGGCAGCCGTTGACTTTCTTTGTGAAAAAGATAACTCTTCCGCTCCTTCTGGGCCACCTAATGGCGGGACTGTTGTGTTGTCTTTTCTTTTCTGCTCTTCACAGTCCTGAAATATGGATCCAATGGCTTCACGGAATGGCTTTCAACAGAGAGAAATGTAGGGGGCTGCATCTAGGTCAGTGTTGGCGAACCTATGGCATGGGTACCAAAGGTGGCTCTCAGAGCCCTTTCTGTGGACACACAACATCGCCCCCTCACAGTCATGGCACTTCCCCTTCTGCTCGGAGCACACCACTGTGCTCCAGACTGAGAGCCAGGCAAAAGGGAGGCAGTGGTATGTGGGCTCGTTCGTAGGCCCAGTTTACTCTCCAGCCATGCTGCTTTTCGGATGCTCAGTAGGCGTGGGAAATTCAAAAGCCTGCTCTTCGATCCTCGCTTTCCAGAAGGGTAGCACCCCAAGCACTTGTAACCCAGGGTACCACTGTATTCAGGTTAAATTGCCGTATTGGCACTTTGCGAAAAAGGAGTGGGTTATGAATCACAGTTTGGGCAGCCGGTCTCTAAAAGGTTCACCATCACTGATCTAGGTTTTTAAAAAATGAATTGTACACAGATATAGAATGGGAGACACTTGGCTGGAAAATAGTACATGTGAAAGGGATCTGGGAGTCTGGATGGACCACAAATTGAACATGAATCAGCAGTGTGACATGGCAGCCAAGAAAGCCAAAGAGATTCTTTGTTACATCAACAGAAACATAGTGTCTAGATCAAGGGAGGTGATAGTACCATTCTATTCTGCTCTGGTCAGACCCCACCTGGAGTCCTGTGTCCAGTTTTGTGTGCCTCAATTTAAAAAAGATGTTGACAACTATCAACGGGTCCAGAGGAGGGTGACCAGGATGGTTAAAGGTCTGGAAGAAATGTCTTATGAGTAACGGCTTAGGGAACTGGGAATGTTTAGCCTAAAAGAGAAGGCTGAGAGGGGATATGATAGTTATGTTTAAATATTTGAAAGGATGTCATATTGAAGAGGGAACAGGTTTGTTCTCCATGGCTTCAGAGACTAGGACTCAGGGCAATGTTTTCAAACTAAAGGAAAAGTGATTCCACTTGAACATTAGGAAGAACTTCCTGATGGTTAGAGCTGTTTAGCAGTGGAAGATGCTGCCACAAAGGAGGGTGGTGGAGTCTCCTTCTTTGGAGGTTTTGAAACAGATGCAGGATGGCCATCAGTCGGGAGTACTTTGATGGGTGTTCCTGTATTGCAGTGGGTTGGACTAGATGGCCCTTGAAATCTCTTCCAACTCTGTGATTCTATGATTCTACCCATTCCCATTCTTTCTGTTAATTCATCAAAAGCTGTACAACCTCTCCTAGAAGCTTGCTGAGGGCAGGGCATGTCCCAGCACCTCTCCTTGTAAATGGCAACCCATGCTTATCTTTAATCTTTAATTCTCACCTGAGCAACTTGGCCTTAACTCTCCGCCACCTCTCTGCCCCTCCGCCCTGCCACCTCCTTCATCCATTCCCTGCTGAAGGGAGCCCTTGCCTATACAAACTAACTCAAGCCAGTTAATCTCAAAGGTGCTATAGCGCCTATTATCTCTGCCGATGAGGAGAGGAGCATGGCTGTTCCTTTGGAATGATGCTGTTTGGAGCACCCCCACTCCCTACCACTGCCCTGCCTTGCGGTAAAGCGTCTATGCCATCCTTGTTTTCTTAGTTGGCCCCAGTTTGATCTCCTTTCACTTTATTTGCTCAGAGGCTATCTGAGTAAATCAGATTCCACACACACACACACACACACACACCCTCCTCCATTAAAAGAAGGGGGGAAAGGCCTGTGAGAAAGGATCAGATGCAAAGGAAATAAACTAGACCCGAAGAGGCTGAAAGAACGAGGAGGAGGGTCGGTGTGTCATAAAGAAAGTGAGGCTTGCTCTCATTTCAGCTGCGGCTTTTTCCCTCCTCTTTTCTGTCCACAGAGGGCTTGATGACAACCTCGTTTCAGCGAAAATTCTCACTTGTTGTGCATCCCTGCTTTTCCGTCTCATTCTCTCCCTGCCATTACGCACTGTCTGTCTGTCTGTCTGTCCTCAGCCCTGTCGTTTGGGGGAAGGAACCCTTCCCTTCTCCACCTCCGAAGTGTTTGCATGGGAGAAAAACAACAACAACAACAACACATGACCGAAGGAGGGAGCAAAAAGGGAAAACACAACACAGCACCCTCCACATCTCATTTGTCTTTTCTCCGCCGGGTAGCTAACAGCCCTGCCATTTTCTCTTCACTGGTGTTGTGGCTCAGCTCAGAATAGAGTCTCTCTCTCTCTCTCTCTCTCTCTCTCTCTCTCTCTCTCTCTCTGTGTGTGTGTGTGTGTGTGTGTGTGGAAAGAGAGAGAGAGAGAGAGAGAGAGAGAGAGAGAGACCTCGTGGCCCTGTTGTCTTTAGTGAAGCAGAGAGGGAAAACCATACACAGAGAGACTGAAAATTGTGGTCTCCACCTGGCTGGGAGGGTTTCTCATGCTCCCTCCAGAGTGCCATATTTCCGACTTCAGTTTCCATGGATGATGGTGCCTTTTGTGTGAAGAAGAAAAAGTAACTCTGCAGGCCCATCGAGTTCAGCTTTCCTCAACGTGCAGAGGCTTAAATGGGTGTTTCCATGCTCCCTTTCATGACATCTGGCATTGGGTGGGGATTATGTCTCCATCATGGCAAGAAGTGACTGCAAGACTCCTTCATGATGCCATGGTGTCGGAGGCCAACAACTCACACACCAAGGCCAAGCAAACATGTCAAGAAAGAGTTCAAACTGTCCTGAATGCCTTCTCAAGTAGGGCTCTCGGCTTAGTCTCACTTGCATCTTCCCCTCAAACCCAGGGAAAATGCTCTGCCCAACTCAGAGATGGACATCATCTTCTTAAAGGAGGACCTAAGAGACTTTAACACTGGATAGCCCTATCTATATTTATAGCTGTACCTTTAGGCAAATGCCGTATGACTTTTTGCCATGTGTGAAAGAGAAGCCTGAGAGCCGGTCAAGGAGGTGCTCATGGCAGGTTGATATTGTGCTTGATCATCCCCCCAAGACATAACCAGCACTTTGTGAATAAGCCCTGGCCACTTCTGTGAGTTGTAAAAGCATCAGGAAAGTGGCCATGTACTATCTGTCTGTCTGTCTGTCTGTCTGTCTGTCTGTCTGTCTGTCTGTCTGTCTGTCTGTCTGTCTGTCTATCTATCTATCTATCTATCTATCTATCTATCTATCGACAGAACCACCTTAGAAACTGAAGGCTGCAGCAGAAATGCTGACTGCATTCCAACAGCTCTGCAAACATGCAGCTCGCCTACCCTAGCAGGATGTTTTACACAGAGGGGCTACTACAAAGAAGACCCTGCTTTGTATTCTCAACAGCTTTGAATGAAGCATCTGCGCTTTCCTCCAGTCCTGCAAGTACTGCAGGAACGGAATGGACTGCACAGAGAAGGAGCATGGAGGAGACCAAAGGTCCTCACAATCCATGCTAGTCAAAAGACCCCCAGTGAGTCGGGTTCCAGTACACCTGTTGCACAGGGCCCATCCCTCATCTGTTATGCCATGGGGATGCCCAGTTTTGTTTTATTCATGCCATTTAAAAAAAACAATCATTAAGTTTCCTTATGCCTTATGATGACTCTGTAACTCTTTGTCCCTAGACTGCAATTATGGGGCAGTTTCCATTATTTTGCCAGCGTCCCTTTCTCTCTGCTTTCCGTGGCACCCCTTCAAGATTTCCACTTCATTTCCTTTTGCATTGCATCAGCTATGAAGTTTATCAGTAGCATCTGTTAGCAATCTGGAGCAGAGCCGTAATGATGCCATTAGGAGCACATTGGGGGAACATGGCTGACAGCAGTGGTGTCATTGAAGGAGATGGTTACCGGCGCACTGAACATGAGGACAGGATGTGCGTATTGGTGACATGACCTCCATACTTGCAATGCTGTGTCCTTCCAAACCAAAATGAAAGGGAGATAATGGGATTTGTTTGCATGGGTTCGCACAAGTATATGAACTAAGTGTGAAGATTAAGACCTCTCTGTGCCACCAATGAAAGTACAACACACACATATCTTACCTAAAAAAGAGGTTCTAGAACAGTGTTGGCAAACCTATGGCACAGGTGCTAAAGGTGGCACCCGACATTGCCTCTTCACAGCCACCCTTATTCAGGTTAAATGGCTGTGTTAGCACTTTGTGAAATAATTAGTGGGTTTTGAATCACAGTTTGGGCACTCGGTCTCTAAAAGGTTTGCCATCCCTGTTCTAGAATGTCTTCATAGTAGTATAGACAACTCAACGAACCATAGAAAGGGTCCCATGTCTTTGAAGATGAGAAATTTGTCCCACCAATGATTCAATGTTTTTGTTTTGTTTTTCATCCATAGTTGGTATCTGGTTGATTTCAGACCTCACTGAAGTGACCATGGATAAATTACATCCCTACTGGATCTTTCAAAGAATCATAGAATCATAGAGTTGGAAGAGACCTCAAGGGCCATCCAGTCCAACCCTTTGCCATGCTGGAACACCCATCAAAGTACTCCTGAAGTATGGCCATCCAGGCTCTGCTTAAACACCTCCCAAGAAGGAGACTCCACAACCCTCCATGGCAGCATCTTCCACTGCTGAACAGCTAAACCCTCAGGAAGTTCTTCCTAATGTTCAAATGGAATCTCTTTTCCTGTATTTTCAAACCATTGTCCCAAGTCCTAGTCTCTGAAGCCATGAAAAACAAATCTGTTCACTCTTCAATATGACATCCTTTCAAATATTTAAATATCCCCTATCAGCCTTCTTTTTGTAAGCCTAAACATTCCCAGATCCCTAAACCACTCCTTGTAAGACATTTCTTCCAGACCTCCAACCATCCTGGTTGCCTTCTTCTGGACCCATTTGAGGTTGTCAACATCCTTTTTAAATTGAGGAGTGCAGAACTGGACACAGCACTCCAGGTGGGTTCTGCCCAGAGCAGAATAGAGTGGTACTATCACTTCCCTTGATCTAGACACTATGCTTCTGTTGATGCAACCAAGAATCTCTTTGGCTTTCTTGGCCGCCACATCACACTGCTGAATCATGTTCAATTTGTGGTCCATCAAGACTCCCAGATTCCTTTCACATGTACTATTTTCCAGCCAGGTGTCTCCCATCCTATATCTGTGCAATTAATTATTTTAACCTAGATGCAGCATCCTACATTGCTCTCTGTTGAAACTCATTTTGTTAGCTTTGGCCCAGCACTCTAGTCTGTCAAGGCCCTTTTGGATTTTCATCCTATCCTTTAGGGAATTAGCAACCCCTCCCAATTTGGTATAATCTGCAAATTTAATCAGCATACTCTCTATTCCTTCATCCAAGTCATTAATAAAGATATTGAACAGCACTGGACCCAAAACAGAACCCTGGGGCACCCCACTGGTCATGTCTCTCCAAGTTTAAAAGAAGCCATTAATGATCACCCTTTGGGTGTGATCAGTCAACCAATTACAAATCCACCTAACAGTAGCACTATCTATCCCACATTCTACTAATCTCTTTTCAAGTATATAATAAGGAACCTTATTGAAGGCCTTACTGAAATTTTGATAAGCAATATCCACAGGTTCCCCTCATGCTCCAGGCCTGTAACTCTATCAAAGAAAGAGACCAAATTAGTCTGCCATGGCATGTTTTTAAGAAACCCATGTTGATTTCTAGTAATGACAGCATCTCTTGTTAAATAATTACAGACTGTCTTCTTAATAATCTGCTCTCAGATATTTCCAGCTTTCTGCCTAGCTTTAACTAGGAGGGAATAGAAACCAGGTGGCAAAAATCTGAATTTCTTTCAACACAGTTCATGTTGTGAAAACCGAATGCAAAACACGCAAAACAACGCATGCACAGTCTGTCTTAGGTATACTTAGTTTCAGAGTGTGTGTTCAGACAACACTGTAAAGTACTGTGATAGAAGAAGTACACATAATTAGGGTATAGGGTAAGCTATGTATGTGTGTGTTGTGTCGTTACAGTCGTAACTGACCCTTTGTGACCCCATGTCAATGGAGTTTTCTTGGCAAAAAATTGGGGGCAAACTCATCTATAATGTGTCTGTTCGTTTACTCAAAAAAATAAGGTGGGATTTGAACAAAGCAAGCAGGAGCTTCAAAATCCAAAAAAAGTTGGTCAGACCCTCCTGACAGATCTATCCATCCATTCTATTCACTTGGAACCTCCTATAACTTGTGACTTTAGAGGTGCTGCTGAATCTGTGAACTCCAGTTGGTCCCAGCCAGTTGGCCTAGCAGTCAGAGATAATACAAATAATTACAGACAGAACCAGCTCCCTCAAGTGGAAAGCGCCTTCCGGGCATAAAAGGACTCCTTCTTCGGGACAAAAAACCCTTTGATTCACAGAAGGAACCTTTGGATCAAATCCAGTATGTTAACAAAGCACATACAGTTGCAGGAAGTGAGCAGTTGACAGACAAAATGTTGGGAGTTCCCACTGATTTCCATACAGCCAGTCAAAGAAAGGGTGTGATTCAGAATGGGCCATCCATAGAGGAAATCAATTGAACATTGATGGCCAGATTAGTTTCTAGGGATGGGATTTAATATTTCTTAGTGTACCAATCCCATAATTCTCTCTTCTGCGAGAGCTACCTGACAGAGAGATGCCTTACAGATTCCTAATTGTGGCTGGCCTTGGAAAAAGTCCTCAACAGAAAGGCTCTAAGGATGAGCTAGGGCGGCTTAGCTCTGCCTAGCTTCCTGTTTCAGATAGAAGCCTCCTAGCTGGCACTGGGCTAGGAAAAGGAGGCTTGGGAAAAGCTTGACCTAGCTAGGCCTCAGAGCCTTCTAGTTTTGGCTTTCCCCACAGGTGAGCCACATTTCGGTGTCTGTCAGTTATCTCTCCACCAGGTAGAACTCCACGAATTGAGAATTAAGGGACTGGAAAGCATATATCCAATATTCCCATTCATATTATCCACAACCAATTATGTCACATTCCTATGAGTCCTACAAGTTAGTATTTAACTTGTTAGCCTTTTAAATTAAGAGGAGTAGTGACTTCCTATTAGTCACTACCAACATTCAGTACATTTAACATCTGGCTCCAACTCCATATGCTAGAGAATGAGAAGACAGATTTATTCAGATCCTTAGTCCTTGAGTCTGACCTGATAGCCCTAGCAGGCAAATCAATAAGCAACTTGAACCTTTCTTAAATTAATATATATGCATGCAGAAGAGGTAACAATTCCTTCACATGTTGGGTCACATTTTTCCCTTGACATCTCTGATATGCTCATAATGAAAGCAGATAGGCCCATTATGACTAGGGAAATTACATATTATTTCATTTCATTCTCCATGCAGTCACTATCGCCTTCTTGTTCCTAGCTTCTCCCTGTTATCATGAAGTGTCTCTGCTGTTCTTGCTGTCTATTCATCTATGCTTATGTACCTGCCCTTGCTAGGAGGCACTGGGGCCACTGGTGGGGCTGATGGAAACCGTAACAAGGAAGAGGCATCATTTTATTTGCAAAAGGTTCTTTTCTCCATCTCATCTTCAGTGCAAGCCGTTTCTCCCTGCTGGTGGAAATACATGGAAAGAACTGGCCACTGTTCCCTTTGTCGCTCTCTAGCCGTGTGAAGTCTTAGAAGTACAAAAATGTTGTTAAGTTACCAATCTCTTAATGACAGGCTTATCTTTTCTCCTGGTGATCTTGAGCCCAGGAGGACTTTAAAGATTGGCCAGTTTTAGTAATTGAAGTATCTTCTGATAGACATAGAAATAAAGGAGGATTTAATTTGGTTTGTGCTTTGATTTAATTGCTTTGGTTCCAGTTCTAGTTGGTTAAAACAATTCTTAAATAGACACTCCCAGAATCAATTTGGAGGCTGGCATTTTATGAAGAACCTAGCCGCATCCTGATTCGCACATTAGTCTGCAGAGCAAATCCAGTTGCTTTACAAAAAGCAGGAGCGATTAGATCTTGCTGCTGATAATCTTTGAACCCCAGAGCTGGAAGGGACCCTATGGGTCAAGGAGTCCAGCCTCTGTCAAGGAGGTCCAGAGGGGAATCGAACTCCCAGCCTCTGGTTCCACAGCCAGACACCTCAACTAGTAAGTCTCTGCCCACCAATTCCATCTTCTGGTACCCCCAGGTGCTTTACTGGTGCCAGAGATACAATACTAAGGAGAAGGAAGCCTGTATCATGGTGAAGCACATCAATCAAATTCTCAGATGTTCAAAGACTGGCAACTTCTAATCAACAGTGAGCTGATATTGAGTTCCCACCCATTCTTAGGGGGTGTGGTACTCTATCTAATTCTGCTTTTGCCTAGATTTGTTTATTCCTTCTGAAATTTGTTGGATTCTGAGCCACAGCCAACGGAAGTGAAATCGTAAGTAGCAATGGTCATGGCCAGGGGAAATGGCAATTCGTGATGGTTCATAGTTTGTCGCTATTCACATACCATGATTTTCCACAAACTTTCCGATGAAACTGTTCCATGCTTTGTGCAATTTTGGGACTTCAAGCTGCAGTAGAACACCCACCACCACCACCACCACCATGTGAATTAGAGATGTGAAACCCGCCATGAAATTTCAACTGACATTCCTCCTCATGCCCTCTGAGTTTGCTATGTTCGGATTTGAAATGTCTAGGACAGGGCTGTCCAACTTTGAACAGGCCAGGGTCTACTTTTTCCAGCCCAAAGTGCCTGAGGGCTACTACACTAAAACCTCTACTTACAGATTTTATCCATTCCTTCAGAGCACATAGTCATAAGTAAAAAATTGTAAGTAGAGCAGTGGTTTCCCATAGGAATGCATTGAAAATCAATTAATCCATTATGGAGGGAATTGTCCAGGGGGGGAGAAGAAGGGAGATGTCACTGCACAAAGGAGATGGGCACACCTGCAACCCCACCTTTCACCCCTCTCCTCCCCTCTCCTCCCTCCACTCTGCATCAATGACTCAGCTGGTCACAAGACAGTGGCACACCAATCATCTGGCTGGTGGGGGGAACAGGGGACTGACCAAGAACTTTGCTGGGCCAGTGGTGATCCTTGGGATGGGGGAGGGAGGGATATAGAACTTATCCCCTCACTTTTTTTTATTGACGGCCGGAGGGCTACTTTTGAACCCTTCGCGGGCTACCGGTAGCCCACGGTCTACCTGTTGGGCAGGCCTGGTCTAGGATGTACCATGATTGAGTACATTGGCTGAATTCATGGTTGTACCATGACTGAATGTACCGCAGCTGAGTATATTTGGCCAAAGTCTCCTACATTCAAATACTGGCAAATTCCAATCAACAGTCAACTGAAATTGTCCATGTTTAGCTAGCTTAACAGCTATTAATGACCTGCATTTTAGGGGTTATAACTCAGATGTCCCAAATCCATTTTTGTAACCAAACTTAGACGGGGTAGGAAGGAGTCCCAGCTGAAGATGTGCTATGAGTTTAGCATCACTATTCCACATGGGGGAGCCCTCCTAGAAGTCCCTAATTATGTGAATCATGGAAGGTTGATGCTTCTTCGGCATTCTGTTTTTTCACTCTGGGCAGGCCAGTTCCCGAAAGCACCCAGAAATGAACCACAAAATGGTCCGACCAATGGTTCTTTTTCTTTCACAGTTCGTTCTGTGCCTGCCTCTAATCGTCATCCCTCTTGAACTGATCTCATGCACTTATGTACAGTGGAGGGAAGAAATGGTAAGGAGTGCCATGGGCTGTTACAGAAATAACAGGGTGAAAGATGGTCTGTTGGAAGAATTCAGCCATGGGTCCCCCCCTCCCCATTTTCCTGACTGGGTGAATGACTTATAGATCCCCCATCATAATGGGGTAATCTCTCATCCCGTCAGCTTTGGTGCAGCAAACAGTCAACAACAGTGAACAATTGGGATGCTGGCACCAAGCCCAGGAGCAAGAAGCTGGCATGTTGTGTTGATTGTTTCAGTCTTGGTTTTATGGAGGAGGGGGAGGAGGAGGAGGAGGCCACACTGCACTCTGCTGTCACACGGCTTCCAAAAATGGCCACAGGCTTATGCAGAGGTTCCCTGTTGCTCGCTGGCTGTTACAAATTTGATTTCACAGCAGCATCACATTGAAAGTAACATATGAGAGGCCAAGCGCAACAGGTCTGACTCCCAGGTTTGCCTGGGAGCTTGGAAAAGCTGGCATCTGGAGTACAGCATCCCCCCCCCCTTTTCACGACCAAAGGTTATGCAATCAAAGCCAACAGTTATGCTGGTTTGGGGTTATAAAACCCAGTACAGTGTGTGGATAATGGGAGTTGTTATTGGAAACGACTGTTGGTAAGAGTAACTGACCAATGCCCATTATAGAACACAAAGTGGAGTCCATAACCAACCAACATCAAACCCGCTTAAATTGGAGGGCATGAAGAACTACACTTGCAAAAAGTGTAGTTCTTCATGCCGTTGTCCTGATCCATAATCGCCACCAGCTCTCTAGCTGGGTTCTGCATGACGATTTATGTAAATAACTTACAAGGGGATAGCCCATTATCCAACATAAGTGGGCATAGTCTGAAGCACTCCGACGCTTCAGTGGTGACTCAAATAGAGGCAATCTCTGGTGAATCAGATACGGAGATTATTATCCCAGTGAGGACGCTCTGTAGAAGAAAAGGTATATTGCTCAGAGCTGGGAAAGCTTCATTTTAAAAGGAATTAATTCCAGCTATGCTACCAAAATGTCTCAAATCAACTATATGCTAGTGTGGTTCCATTTTAAACTTAACCCTTTCCTTTCCAGGGGACTGAAAGTGGAGTTTGCCACTCAGGCTATTGATTGTGTATTAGCCCACAGACAGTTAGCATTCACTCTTAGCTACTTACTTGCAATTAGAATTAACTCATTGTGCCCTCTATTGCCCTGCTCATCACTCAAGTTTACAATGCAGCTGAATCCCATTTTGCTCTCCAGCTTCAATGGTGTTGTTAACCATAGAGAGTGGTCATTCAAAGTAGGTGGAGCATAAGGCTCTGTCCCCGAGCGCTCCTGTAGAAGTTCTGGGGGATTGGCCCCATCAAAGCATCAGGATTTGGGCTTTGAGGATTCTGCCCTGTATATAGAACCACCGGAGATCCAAATATTATACTCTCAGAGTCTGAACAAGACAGTTGTAATGAAAGCCTCCCACTGCAATAAATTGTCAGTCCAAGCTAAGTCTTGGAAAGCCACAAACTGTTCTGCATATATACCGTCCCATACCACTTCAAGTAGTCTCTGGGTGGTTTACAGTTATTAATTACAGTATGCAGGCTACACATTGCCACACCCCCAGCAAGCTGGGTACTCATTTTACTGACCTCGGAAGGATGGAAGGCTGAGTGAACCTTCAGCCAGCTACCTGGGATTGAACCCCAGGTTGTGAGGACAGTTTTGCCCGCAATACAGGCATTTAACCACTGCGCCACAAGGCTCCTCAAAAATAGTTTCTTGAAGGACTTAAAAAGAAAAGAAAACGTGAACTTAGTTCTACAAGGTACTTCCCCTCATCCCTGTTCTCTTTGTCTTAGCACCCAGAACAAAGCAGTTACTGGAGCAACAGGAACTCTACAGAAAGGAGAAGGTTCACCTTCACAAAGTTATACTTGTGAGAGCCAGTCCAATGTAGTGGGTCAAGTGCTAGATTCTAATTCAAGATGCCCGAGGCCCAATTTTGGCTCAGCCATGAGAATTCACCAAGAGATCGGAATGGTGATCCACTCCTTCAGCATCTCACATAGCCCAGTTAGGGCCTCCATACAAGGGACAAGCTCACAACACTGGAAAAGGGAATCAATTAATTACAAGCAATGTTTGCTTACTGCTAGTGACTTAACAAAGCCTTGTTGTTTTTCTCTTCAAAACAGAATGAACTATCCGGACATGATTGGAGACCTTCCTGCCCATTTTTCAGAGTGATGCCTCAAAGCTTCATCCTGATGGGAGCGCCATCTACTTCTTGTTGAACCTACTTTACTCCAGCACATCCTTGCCTCTGAAGGTGAAGGACAGCACTGCCTTCCATGACTGGGCTGTCCTTCAAGGACTCGAGCTGCACTTAAGCCAAGAGAAATGGATTACGCCCAGCAGGTAATTAATTTCCTCCAAATGGTTTCTCATGCCAGCATTGGTCACCGTCTGCTCACTTAGAGGAGCGTTGTTGCACGCATGCACACATGCACACACACACAGAGAGAGAGAGAGAGAGAGAAGAGAGAGGGAGAGAGAGAGAGAGAAGAGAAAGAGACACACAGACAGACAAGCTGTGGGAATTTCAGTTTGGTCACAAAATACCAGAGATGGGGCTGAGGAAATATTGGGTATGGGTGATCAGGGATGATCCAGTGTTTACTACTGCATTCAAGAGCATCCAACTGCCCTGCTGGTGGAGCAGTGACAGAGATGGTTCCTCATTGTCGTACACTTTGGTGGTGTCATATCACTGCTGGTGGAACAGTGATAGAGATGGTTCCTCATAACTACACTTTGTCGTACACATAAGAAAAATCCATGAATTGAGGCTTTTCCCCAAGGCTTTTCAATGGACCAGTGTTAGCTCCTTTGAACTCCATCAAGAGTGACACTTTTATAAAGCTAGAAGGTCATCATGGTCAATTTAAGAATAAGCCTCAAGAGGTGGTGAGTGCTCCAACATTGGAGGCCTTCGAGAGAAGTCTTGATGACCACCTGGCAGATCTGCTTCAAACTGGATCCCACATTGAGCAGGGGGTTGAATCTAATGACCTTCAAGTCCCCTTCCAACTCCATGATCCTATGAAAGGATGCTGCCTGTGTCTTTCAGATCCCAAGCCTGGGATTAGGATATTGCAGCTGCAAAAACTCTGGGAGCAATCCCATTGCAAAGCTACATGGGCATGATTCCATGTGACACCGGAGGTCTCAACAATAACATCAAGGCAGAAGGGCTATGCATGAAGCCCTTTGGCCAGCAGACTGTACAACGTTCACAGTGAAAAATCACAGGACTGAGGGTGCAATTGCCAGGTGTGACACCCAGCACATTCACAGGAGCATTATGCCTGCACGAACAGGATATTGCCTGCAGAGAGACACTTCCTTCCAGAACCAAATTCCTCTCTCAGTTGCATCACCCGCAACGACATATCATCCATAGGAAAACATCTCCTTGATCTTTGTGGAGCAGAGAGGTAAGAGCAGGTCTGTCTGTCTCTCTGCCAGCTGAATTTGGATTTTCAGGGAGAATAATAATAATAATATAATAGGCAGTAGGATGTGGAGGGAAAAAGGGTGGAGGACTCAGAAAAGCCAGCAAGTAGTAAATTAGTTTATTGTGTTCCTAGATGCTGAATCCCCTAAGGGGATTCCCAGCAAGTCTGCTGCTTCTTTTTATTGGAGCTCTGTATTGGAGTTATAAACCCTTTAAATGAGTTGAGATCATTAGGGAAGCTCGGCTGATCACTGATGAAAAAATATAACAATTAAAACAAAGCCTGGCAAAGGGAGGGGGTAGAGGAGATGGTGCGTGAGAGCATTAGAGACAGACAGCGAGAGAGCAAGATATTAACACTTAATAACAAATACTAATAATGGCACAGTATCAGGTCCTAATTAAAAGTTTCTGAAAAGGGGCAGGAAGGAAAGAGAATTTAATCTGGAGCCTGTGTCTGGGACTGGAAAGGGGTTAAAGAAGCCATCCAGAGCAGAGGAAGGAAAGGAGGAGAGTTGCAGTGGGAGGTGGAAAGTCCTACAGGAAGACCTAGAAAGCCCAAGAGGTGGAAGGAGGACCTCAGGAAGAGAAGAAGAATGGGTCGATCCATTGGCCCATCTTTCCCAGTACTGGCAAAATGAACTAGCCATAATTTTCAGAGTTTTCTTTCCTAGCCATACCTTGAAACACTGTGGGTAGGAGCTGGGATGCTCTACCAACAAACTCAGTGTTCGTACCCACCAGGCTATGGGCTTCCACCACTGAGGATGGACATGTATAGAATCAGATGGTCCAGAATCCAATTGGTAATTGCAGTAATTGTAGAGACATCAAATCAGTGGGATACATATATATTACAAACCATTAATCTAATAGGGATCTGGGTTTGTTGTGATGACCACCAGGATTTACGCCAATGGCTCCCAATGGTGGGGTATTTTTGGATTCCGTTTAGTCCAAGACCATTTGAGGAAAACATACGACTGAAAGCCAATGATTTAGGTCATGAGAGTCCAGATGCAAGGTCAGAAGAAGCCAAAGAAATGATTTCCGGTGCCGGGGCATAGTCTCCAAACAGGGAACATCATTAAAAAAGCAGGAAGGATTAAATATCTATCAATTCTGGTATTATTGTAATCCTACTACTAGTTGTTCTACACTGGGATGGGCTTCACTTCATGCTGGTGGGGAGGGGTGGGAGTTTGTAGGCAAGAAATCTAGGGTGGACCATTTTTCCAGTAAGGCCAGGCCAGGCCAGGCCAGGTTGAGTATGTACATAAATGGTCCCCAGCCTTGGGACCTCAGATGTTCTTGGGCAACAGCTCTCAGAAATCCTGGCCAGTACAGTTCTGTGGATTCCATACCCCACTAGGCTGAAACCCCGAAATAATCTGGCAGCACCGAGGCAGCCTTTAGGCCCTGGATTTCCAGAGACCAAGCAGGAAACCGGTGTAGTTGAGCTGACCTGGAGCTGACCTCACTCAGGAGGCCAAAGAAACAATGGCACTACCGGATATCAGGGCACATCTGGTCCGTGACAAAGCTCCTTCCTCTCCCCTTATCAATGAGTCCTTCTAGCCAGCCTTTTCCTCCTAGATAAGGGTGCATGCTTATTCCACCAATGGAATGCATTACATGACCAAGACCATACTTCCTCTGTCTCTTCCTCATCCTGTTGTGTTACTGTCATCAATAAAGACTTCTGGGTCCCAGGCACAGGCAGAGACACAGAGAGACACTCAGAGACAATCACACACACTCACAGACATGCACACACAGAGACAACCATGCACAAAGAGACGCAGCCTGGGACCACAAATGATTGTACCCCCAAAACTCTGTGTATGCGTAATTAATAACGCTACACACAGTTAGTGGGGAAGGCTTCTGGGGGGTTGGTTGGTTCAAGAACATCTGGAGATTAAAGGTAGGGAACCAATGTTCTGGATGGACAAAGCATAGTTCAGTTTTGGCCAGGCAAAGCAAGCTTCCTCTTTCCTCTCTTGTTACCTGTCCAGGTAGCTTAGGCAGGTAATTCATACAAGAAAGCTCAAATGCTCCTTCCATCAATGCGGCCCGACTGAGGCCCCATGGAAACAAACACGTACAGCACAAACTGTTGTGTGAGTCATGACCCAGAGAATTGGGTTCCCTCCCCCTTATTTTTTCCGCTTCTTGCATGTCTCCCAAGACAACACCACATTTTTAATTATTGTCCCTTGTTATCTTAATTAACTTTGATGCGCTGACTTCTCCAAGGGAAATGAGGACCTGGCCTGAATTCTGTGGTATGCTTCTGAAAGATAGGTGTCTTGACCCTGGTCATTTCAGACAAGGCCTCTTCTGAATTTCACCTGAGCCATTAATTTTTAGTGCTCTGATGTAAAAGGCAGAGAAGGGCAAAATGTGGAGGCTGTAGAAGAGGGGAAGAGATTGTTTTGGGACAAATGGCAAGGTTCCCACTATATGAGGCCAGGGATGTTCACCAGGTTTGTTCTCAAACAAACAGACAGGCAGGCAGACAAATAAACAAACCTTAAGTTAGTCTATCTTACTGCTTTGTGATTGATTGAGTGATTAAATTGAATCAAAATATTTTAGAGAGAAGCAATATTTAAATGCTGTTCATTTGCTTTAGTTTTCCTTTACATTTAGCTTAAAAGGGAAGGAAGGAAGGAAGGGTACATGTATTTTTCTTATATGGTTTTCATTCCACTAAACTGTTCCCAACATATACATTATAGACAATATATTTCAATGTGCTTTTGAACTATATTTGTCCAAAACAACATAAACCTGCACACTTCTGAACTATCTGTTGTGTACATCCCAATCTGTTGCATATATTTATAATTTAAAAATGTTGATTGCCCTGAGTAAGTAATCTCTTGAAAAACATAGCAATAAGCAGAGCTGGAAGGGATTGTCAAGACCAGGCCCTGTCAAGAAGGCACTGGTGGGGAAACAAACTCCATAAATAAATAAATAAATAAATAAATAAATAAATAAATAAATAAATAAATAAATATGGATTATTGAATTTGCTTTAAGTTGATGCAGTGGTTCTCAACCTGGGGGTCGGGACCACTTTGTGGGGGTTGAACGACCATTTCACAGGGGTCGCCATGAGCCAGTGAAGAAAAAAGGCACAAACGGCTTGGGTCTGGAGGAGGAGGGGGAGGAAGGGGGGGAAGAGTGAGTTACAGCTTGATAGATTGGAGAGGATGCCAGTCAATGGCACTGGAGGCTGCGAATAGTTGAGAGTGCCTGCAGGGGCGACTTTCCCATAGGCCTAGGTGGTTCAATGAACCAGGGCGCCTGAACCCCAAGGGCGCCTGAACCCCCAAACCCCAAAACTCTTAGATCCGGTGGGGGCGAAGGGCCAGGAGGTTTTGGCTTTTCTCTCTCCATCCCTCCCTCACCCACCGCCCGCCCGCCTCCCTGAAAGGAAAAAGAAACAGCAGCTGCATTCGCCTCTTGCTGGCAGTGCAGGTACGCGGGGAGGGAGGGGCCGCCTCCGGCCGCTCGGCTCCTGCACGCGAGGGATGCCGGCTCGCGCGCGCTGCTCCTGCCTCCTCCTCCTCTCCCTGTCCCTTTCGGCGCGTGGCCGCACACCCACGCCCACCCTCTTCCCTCTTCTCCGGGCCTGACGGGGTCTGGCAGGTAGGAGGGGTGCGCACCGCACCGGGCGCGTGTGCGCGTCCTTCACTTGGAGGGCCGGTATGTCTCGCCCTCCTAAGGGCAGCGGCGTGAAGCGACAGTCCCCCCCCCCCGATGCCTTCAGAGAAACAAGCAACCGTGAGGAGCGTGCGTCGGGGGCTGCGTTTGCGTGCCACCGCGCGTGCGGGTTTCACTGCACCCCTCCCCGCGAGCGCGCGGTCGCTCCACACCCACCCACTTCCCCGCCCAGCACTTGTCTTTGGATCCCTGGGCGGCCGCGCGGCGGGAGGCAGGGGGCGTGCGCACGTGCGGTCGGGAGCGCGTGCGCGCCCCGTAGTGGAAAGGCGCGGGCACGGACGGCGGGGGGGACCTTTTCGTGCCGGCCTCACAGCCGTGGAGAATGAATTAAATCTGCTCCTCTCCGGGCGGAGCAGGACGGTGCTGGTGGCCGTTGCAATGGAGCGAAAGGTAACTCGGCTGCATTGATTTGGGGGAGGCAAAAGGGTATTATTAACTAACAATATTGCTGAAGTCAAACAAACAGATTTCAAAATTGGTTGTAGGTTTGCCCTTTTGATCCAGAACTAGGCTTAACACTCCTTCTATGAATCTATATGGAGAGACCCTGTGCAACTGGCTTTTCATTCATTTTAACTGCAGGATCAAAGCTACACATACATGAAAGCTAGTGAGATACAGGGGCTACAGTCATTTCTGCCTCACAGTCTCAGCAGTAGGGGTTCCCTCTGCCATTCTGGACTCAGAACGCTTGATCAACCCATTTCTTTTTGGATCACAGGCTGCACCAGGTTACACTGCTGAAATGGGG
Source organism: Phrynocephalus versicolor (assembly GCA_023846285.1). NCBI lineage: Eukaryota > Metazoa > Chordata > Lepidosauria > Squamata > Agamidae > Phrynocephalus > Phrynocephalus versicolor. Next base: position 4,347,622 of record JAHTLZ010000089.1, on the reverse strand, counting down.
CTTGGGAAGGTCAAGTCATAGACCCTGACTGAGTTATGAGACTCACTGGGTGACCTTGAGCCACTCACCCTCTTTCAACCATTCCACCTCTCAAAGGTTGGGGGGAAATAAAAAGCATACAAACTAACTGGAATTCATGGCATGAGGAAGGCAAATAAGAACATACTAAATAAATTCCTTGTGATGCAGCAATCTCTTCCTTTAAAGCAGGGGTTCCCAAACTTGGGCCGTGGGTGTTCTTGGACTACAGCTCCCAGAAATCCCAGACAGCACATCATTTTTGGGAGTTGTAGTCCAAAACATCTAGGGACTCAAAAGTGGGAACAAATGTCCAAATTTCGGCCCTCCTGATGTTTTGGACCACAACTCCCAGAATTCCAAGCCTGTATTTCCATTTGCAGAGGACTGTGGGAGTTGTGGTCTAAAATATCTGGAGGACCGAAGTTTGGACATGCCTGACCGGGGAGGACCGTCCTAAGGGATTCCCTTGGAATGCAGCCAATACAGAATTCGAGTGCTATCTGAAGTTGGTCAAGGCAAAAATATAAATCATTTTCCTTCCATGGTTTTTAATATGGTCAACAAGATCTTTCTTTCTAAAAAGGTCAATACTCCCTGTGGCTTGAGTGCAAACCTGTTACGTACGACATAATGAAAGCAGTACAGCCATGTAACACAAATGCTAGATGAACAGTGTCCTCTTCTCTCTTAGTCAAACATGACTGGGGGATCTGGACCTTGCAGAAAGGTTGGAAGGGATGCAGCCACAGCAGATGAGCCAAAGAGCCTTTTGTATTTCTTGGTTTCGGAAAGCGTATATTACAGGGTTGATAATGGAGTTGTAGGTGGCCGGCAGGAGGGTAGCGTAGGTTTTCTTTATAATATTTAAGTGTCGCGTTAGCTCCCTTAAAAAAGGAAGGTAGACAGCTCTGTGAAACGGGGGGTGGGGCGCCAGAGGGATCTTCGAACCACGGCTCCACATATCCTTAAGACGGCCCTGAGTGCCTGTATAGAAGGAAGTTCTCTATGGCACCTGTGGCAGTGGCCTGCCAAAGGGGGCTTGTGGCCTCTTCCAAGCAGGGCAAGGGGTCACCAACACGTGAGGAACTGTATTAAAGGGTCACGGCATATTAGGAAGGTTGAGAACCAATGGTCTAATGGATGGGAAAGAAACTCATAGCATGAATGATGTGAGCGTCTCTTACTTTTGTTCACTTCCTTCCGTCACCCTGGACATCTGTGGTGGTGGACAGGCAGACCATACACCCAGTGGGTGGACGGGTTTTAAACAGATCAATTAAATAAATTGTGAAGGAGTGAGGATGACCTTCTGAAGTGCTCTCTGTGTGCCTCTGCTTGTTTCAGCACCAGACATACTTCTGCCACGCAGAGCAGCAAGCTCTGTGAATCCAACCCCAAGGCGGTCGTCTGGCAGTAGAAAGACTCCTTCCAAATTCACTCATTTCCTGATGTGACACATTTACTATGAGAAGCCTGGAAGCTAGGAAACGTGTGTGTGTGTGTGTGTGTGTGTGTATGCACCCCCCCCCCATAAATGTATAAAGCACATTCTCTTTCCTTTATGGATTTTTTTCCATTTTCCCCCTCTGTGCTCTGGTATAACATCAAAAAGATGACTTGATCACCTATTCTTAGGTTGAAGTGGTGGGATTAAAACAGCATGCAAAAACTCTGTCAATCCCTGAATGTGGAAAGCTAGCAGTTGAGGGAGAAGTGGGATGTGTTTGCAAAAAAAAAAAAAAAAAAAGGCAAATGCAATTTTAGGCTGCATTAGCAGAAGTATAGTCTCCAAATCCCATGAGGTGCTTGTTCCCCACTATTCAGCACTGGTTAGGCCTCAGCTTGAGTATTGTGTTCAGTTCTGGACACTGCAGTCTAAGAAAGATGCTGACAAATTGGAACGAGTTCAGTGGAGGGCAACAAGGATGATCAGGAGACTGGAAACCAAGTAAAGACTGAGGAAACTGGGCATGTTCAGCCCTGTGAAAAGAAGACATAGAGCAAATACCATATAACTTTTCAAGGACTTGAAAGACAGTCATCATATAATTCCAGAGTGCAGGTCGTCCAACAATGGGCTCACGTTACAGGAAGCCAGATTTTGTTTGAAAACAGGAAAAACTTCCTGACTAGAGATGGGCACGACCAGAAAAAAATTACGTTTCGAGTTGTCGTTTGTTGGGAAGGGCCCGTTTCGGTTCATTTCCGTTCTTCGCGAAAATTTTCAAAAATTTGTCGTTCCGTTTGTCGTCTGTCGTTTGTACAGTTTAGGGGGAGGGGTGACCCAGAAGGGAAGGGAAGCGTAACGCGTAGCCAGTAGCCACTGCCAATTATGTTGGGTTGTTAGTGTGACAGGAAACCTCATCGGCACTTCGCTGTCTCACTAAGAACATTATAGCCATTAGCCATATTAGCCAGGGTTGGGGGTTAGTGTGTCAGAGGCACCTCTCTTGGTGCTGACTCTGACTCACTAAGAAGGAAAGCATACTGGCGTACTGGCATACAGGTTACAAGGGAGGGAGTGGATCTGGAGTTGGAGGCACCTTTCGATGCACCACTCTGACCCACTAAGAAGGGAAGTGTACTTGCGTACGAATCTGGCTTAGGGTTGGGGTTAGGGTAAGGGCTAGGCTTAGGGTAACATTTAAGGTTAGGGTGGGTTAGTGGGCTGCACCTCTGGGTGCCTCTGACCCACTAAGAAGACAGTGTACTGGAGTATGGGTTAGGGTTAGGCTTAGGCTTAGGCTTAGGCCTAGGGTTGGTGGGCTTTTTATGCCCTCTCTGGCACATCCAGAAGTCTCAGCCAAACCTGACCATGCGATTGGTGGAATGGCTCCAAAAATTTGCATGGTCCCATCCCATGGCCAGCCCATCATTGCGCGTGTGCAGGTGTAAAAAAATAAAAATAAAATGAAATAAAATCAATGGAGACGTTTTGTTGCAAGAAAAACCCACTGCTGCTACTATAAAAAATCAGGCATTTAAAATACCTAATTTTCAAATGTTTCTGTGGTGCTTTGGTGCGTTTTTGGACCACAATTTAAAAATAAATATTGTGGTCGCCATTTTGGATCACCCCCCACCGCATGGCAAATGGAGATGACGATGCCCCCCCCAGCCTGGTACCAGCAGCCCAGGACAGGAGGGGGGGAAGGCCGGGGACCCCCCCCCCAGAAACCACCCCTTGGTAGGTGCCCTCACTGAGGCAGGAATATTTTCGCCTGCTTTTATGGCCGGGAATTCGGGTTTTTTTATTTTTAAAACATTTTTTCTGTGCTGCTTGGCATCGCGCGATCGCCGCGATGCTATGAACGACAATGACAAATCAGACCCAACTTATCTTTATCGGGTCGGGTTCGAGCTGGAGCGGAGTAATTGTCATTCTCGTTCCTCGTTCTGTAACGAGAACGAAGAACGAGAACGGAGACGAGGATTTCGCCGAGTTGTGCCCATGTCTATTCCGGACTATTAGAGCAGTACGACAATGGACCCAATTATCTTGAAAGGCCTGGAGCTTGAGCCATGGCAACTGGACTTCTTTTCTTGAAAGACTGTAATGTTTCATCCGATGTGGGGATCTTAAGGAAGATGTGATTCCTTGCTGGGATATCTGTAGATATGAGGAACCTCCCAGACCAGCTAAGAGACTGATAGCGAAGGAATGTCTTCGTCAGTCTGAGAAAGGTTAGTGGAGAGTCTTCCATTTTATAGTAATCTTGATTTCTCATCATCCTGGTCTGAATAGGCTCATAAGTTGGACCATGACCTGAATAGGCTCGTTAGGCGGACAAAGTCCCACCTTTGCAACCTTTTCCAACACCCATTAAGTATAGGTCATCATTAACTATGGCCTTGCTGGTGGAGGTCTGATGTGCTTCTGATTTATCTTGGGACTGATGAAAGGGCCGCTTGATAAATATCTTGAAAGGTGTTCCAATTCTGTAGGCATGTAAGGGAAATTTAGACAACCATCTAGGTGATCACCTTTAATTTGGATTCCTGCATCAAATATTGGGTTGGACCAGATATGCCCCTTCTAACTAAGTGATTCCAGGGTTCTATAGTTCCATGATTATACGTTGGCCATCTAACAAACATGTCTGCACCAGTCCTCCTATCAGGCTTGTTTACAGCATGCCCAGATTTATTTTATTTATTTATTTTAGCCTCAGTGCAGTCTGTAGGACTGTACACCGGGTGTAGCAAGAGCCTGAAGCACTAACCATGTCAGTCTAATTTGGACTGAATTGCCTGAGAGCAATTTCAAAGCAAATTTGCTTCCATGGTGAAATGAAAGGAATTTGCAAACCTGTTCAGATCTGGTGCACTGGTTGCGCCCAGTGGACCACAGACGATGACCCCCCCCCAAAAAAAATTCAAAGGTGGTGCTGAAGTGAGACCATCTCTCACTTGGCAGCTTCACTCCTCAGCTTTGCCATGGTCATGTCTCCAAATCCAAATAGCTTCTATTAATGTTTGGACTAAAATCCAGGGTGCATTCACCAGTGATGTCGAAGCCATGCCAGCTTCTACTGATCTCAAGAAAGTTCATCTTAACTTGGCTGAGTGACTCACCACAAACCCTCAGCTTTTGATTCATAGCATTTTACCAAGTGATCAAAATAGCCAGTAAAGACAGGGAGAGTAAAATGAATAATAATTAAAACCTCTAATGAGAAACATAGCATTCATCAGTGGCAGCACCTACCTCCCCAGATCTTTTGTCTCCCAAGATGACTGATCCTAAACTTTCCAGCCTTCTTCCATCTCTTCTTATCGCTTACTGTTCTTATTCTTGTGTTGATGGCCTCCTCAAATTAACCTCAAATTAACCTTGTTTAATGAGATGGCGGTACGTGCGGAACAGTTTCAATCTACTGTTTGGGTCTCCAGTGGCCTGGATGTAATGTATCCCACTGGAGACCATGCTACTTGTGTGCTCTGAGTTACCAGGTAAGAAGAACAAAGGAAAAGAAGAAGCGATGATGGATATATATATACATATACAAAGAGAGAGAGAGAGAGAGAGAGAGAGAGAGAGAGAGAGCTAAAAACTTTCAAAATTAACGTTTGAGGACTAGCTCTTCAGCCCAAGTTGCTTCAAATAAACCAGTCACTATAGCTGCCAGGTGGGAGACTGTAACCCAAGAACTGCTGAATAGCCCAAGAACTGCTGAATAGCCCAGTGGTTTAGGCCTCTGGCTGCAGCGCCAGAGGTTGAATGTTCAATTCCCCCATGGGGCCTCCTTGACAGGGGCTGGGAATGGATGATCTAGAGCAGGCATGTCCAAACTTCGACCCTCCTGATGTTTTGGACCCCAACTCCCAGAATTCCAAGCCTGTATTTCCAATGGCAAAGGACTGTGGGAGTTGAGTTCCAAAACATCTGGAGGGCCGAAGAACCATCTGTCAGATGTACTTTGACTTGGACTCTTCCATTGAGCAGGGGGTTGGACTTGATGGCCTTCGAGGCCCCTTGCAACTCCTGTTTTCTAGGGTTCTACATTTTATTGTGATGGAAGGAACCATCTGAGGCAGTAGATCTTCCCATTTTCTCACTCTGCTTCTGCCACTTTGTACTACAAAAAAGAGAAGCCCAGTTCAGATATGGGTAAGCAGGCCAATATATATATATATGTGTGTGTGTGTGTGTGTGTGTGTGTGTGTGTGTGTGTGTGTGTGTGTGTGTGTGTGTATAAAACATTGCTGCAGGTGTGAATATGTCAAAGCTTCAACATCGATGGACGTCTTCCTCCTCTTCATGCTCTGTCTTTCATGTGGAGAGAAGATGCCATGGATACGATGACAGCAGAAGAGACCCTGTCTGTGACAAGCCCGCATTCATTTGTTCAGAAGCATTGAGAAAGCTGTCACTCAACGCATGGATTTCCATGGCATAGTTTAACTTAATTTTGGCTCATATGCAGAAATCTCCCTAATAACAAACTGTCAAGGGTGTCTAGGAATAGAAGGGGGTTGTAGAGACAAGGGAAGAAGAACCACAGAGTCACAGAATCATAGATACATAGAAGAGTGAAGCTGGAAGGAGCTTAAAAAGGATACCTGCCAGGGTGGTTGTCCTAATTCCTCTTGAGTGCCTCCAGGGTTGGAGCACTCACCACCTCTTGAGGTCATGGGTTCCATTGCCATTCTGCTCTAACCGTTAAGAAGTTTTTCCTGATGTTCAGTCAAAAGATGTGTTCTCTTAACTTGAACCCATTGTTCTGCATCCTGAAACATCAAGAAGCATAGTGTCTAGAGAAAGAGAAGTGATAGTACCACTCTATTCTGCTCTGGTGAGACCCCACCTGGAGTCCTGTGTCCAGTTCTACGGTCCTCAGTTTAAAAAGGATGTCACTGACAACCTTGAATGGTTCCAGAAGAGGGTGACCAGGATCATTAAAGGACTGAAAGAAATGTCCTATGAGGATCTAGCCAGGGAGCCCTCCTGAAAGAGCCATCCCTCAAGGAGGTGAAAGGGATGGCTTGCAGATAGAGCGCCTTTCCAGCAACTGCCTCCAGACCCTCCCAAGTGAGACCCGCCTGGTGCCGACATTGATAACATCTCCATGCCAGGTAAAAACCTTCCTGTTCCAGAAGTTTTTAAACTGATGATTGCGGGTCCTGATGGCAATTTTAGTGTTGTGTTTTAATGTACTGTATTTATTGTATTTATATGTTTTATTGTTCTAATTTTATTTTAATTTTGATGCTTTAATTGTTTATTTTGATTGTGAGCCGCCCAGAGAACTTTGGATAGTGGGCGGCATACAAGCTATATAAATAAATAAATATGAATAAATACATGTGGAGTGGCTTAGGGAGCTGGGAATGTTTAGCCTTACAAAAGAAGGCTGAGAGGAGATCTGATAACCATGTTTAAATATTTGAAAGGATGTCATATCAAAGAGGGCTCTGGCTTAGGGATGGGCACGAAATGGAATAATTGCATTTTGTTTCATTATGTTCCTCCACCCACCCCCACATTTTCTTTCATTATGTTTCATACAATTCCCCCCCCCAAAAAAAAAAATTGTATGAAATGAATTTTTTACGAAATGAAACTAGGGAGGGTCCCAGAAAGCCTCTTCCCAGGCAGCCCATCCCCTCCTCCTGTAGCCAACGGTTTTTAGTGCTCTAGCCCGCTGGATACTTCTACCATTCCCCAAAATTAGGGGGCAGAATGCCCAAATCAGAAAAATTCCACCCGAGTGTGATGGTGATTACCCCCAAGACTCCTGTGTGGATCCAGTATTTTGTTTTATGGATCACATCCAATGTTTGACTTTGGGAAAGCCAGATTAGTTACATTGGCATATGAAAGACAAACTCCTGCAAACATCTTCCCACTGACCTCATTCCAAATACAATAAAAAGTACATTTTCAAAGGGGTACCCCGATTAACAGTGAGCCCATATTCTGCTGTACGAGGGCAAAGAGTAACACTCCACTTGCACAGTCCTAGGTTTTTATGTGTTTGTAGAAAATGCACAAAACTATGAAAACCACTGCTTTATTGCATTGACTTTTGAGCATTTTTAGAAGAGCTGGGAAGGCTCCGTGGCTTGTGCATCTGACTGTGGAGCCAAAGGTTGGAAGTCTAATTCCCTGCTGTGCCTCCTTGACAAGTCCTGGACTCAGTGATCCATAGAGTCCCTTCAAGTTCCGCAGTTCTAAGATGGCTATGATTTAAAAATCAGAAGCATTAGATAGGTTGCGTGTATCTCTTGAATCAAATCAGCTGATCCATCTGTGTGTGTTATCCTTCCGTGCTTGTAACTTTCACATTTTTAAAGGGGATCATGAAGACGCTTGTTACTAGAAATGGGATTTTTCTAATATATATCTTGGACTAAAGATCCAATAATTATTGACTGGGAATTCTGACAGATAGAACCTTTAGAGACACCTAAATATTATTATTAAACATGGCTTCCTTGGGCAAAAAAAGACCTAAACTTAGAAGCCTTTGAGGCTGAGCTAGGCCTAACTCCATGAAGGATTATGGGATGCTGTAGTCCATCATCATCATCATCATCATCATCGTCATCGTCGTCGTCATCATCATCATCATCATCATCATCATCATCATCCCCAAGGGTGCCGCCTTGTCGTGATGGGGGGCTTAGCTGATGTTGAGGGCTGTACTGGCGGTAGTATAAACTACCAGTAGGTCCAACCATACCAGAGAGGTCTTGACTGAGGAGCAGAACTAAGTGCACCCAACAACCCATGAATCATGGTGAAATATAACCAAAAGAACCCTATACCGGCTCGGTCGTCACCTGGGTTAACAAGGACCATGATGGGTGTTGATTAACCTGGACATCCATCGATGAATGGGCTACACATCATGGGTCCCATTGCTGAGCAACCAGGGCATGGGCCTGTAGAGTTACTGGAAGATGAACAATCTCAGAAGTGGCAGAAATATACTTTACCAGAGAACCGGGCAATCATGAAATGCTATTATAGAAAAGAACCTGAAATACGAGACTACCAAAAGCAGATGCATCAATTATGGAAACAAGAATATCCGAACTCCAAGATAACTGAATTACCAGGTGACAGTAGAGTCACAGAGAAACAACTTGAAAAAATTACCCAATATCAGGATCTGAAAATTGAACTTCAGAGACTCTGGCATAAACCGCTACAGGTGGTCCCAGTGGTAATCGGCACACTGGGTGTGGTGCCTAAAGAGCTAAGCAAGTATTTAGAAGAATTTGGAGTTGACAAAGTCATCATCAGTCAGATGCAGAAGGTCACCTTACTGGGATCCGCTCGCATAATTCGCTGATACATCACATAGTCTTAAACGCTTGGGAAGTGTTCGACTAGTGATTTGTAATACAAAATCCATCGTAGTTTTCTTGTCTGCTGTGTGATGGTGGTGGTGGTGGTGGTGGTGGTGGTGGTGGTGGTGGTGGTGATGATGATGATAAATAATAATAATAATAATAATAATAATAATAATAATAATAATAATAA
>JAHTLZ010000089.1:4320227-4336189 GCA_023846285.1 Phrynocephalus versicolor | reverse complement strand
GATAGATAGATAGATAGATAGATAGATAGATAGATAGATAGATAGATGATAGATAGATAGATAGATAATTTGATTTGAGCCCAGAAGCTGCCGGAGCCCAGAAGGAGGAGGAGGAGGAGGGGGGTGAGTACAAGTCTGCAGAGGAATGAAACATTTTGCTATTGTTTCATTTCGTATGATTTTTTTCAAAAATTCGTATGAAACAACAAAATGAAATGCAGGCAGGGACAAAACGGAATGAAACAAAATACCGTTTTTCCGTTTCATGCCCATCTCTAGTCAGGATCCCCAGGCAGACAGAGCTGGAGGTGAAATAATATGTCATTATGGAAACTCACCCTGAGAAGGTCTGGATCAGGGGCAAGGCTGGCCCCAGATGCAGAACACGCTCCCATATTACTGTCAGGCCCCTTTTGGAATGGGATGTTTGTTTATAATTTAACAAAGTGTTACCTTAACTTAACCCACTCCCTGTGTGTCAACTCATTATTCCAGTCTGCATGGGCAAATGATTTGCATAACTTTTAACTGGCTCCTTTAGTTGCAAGTTGCAACCAGTTACCTCCAAGCTTCAGGCTTGAAAGTACTTCACTGCCGAGTTACCCCCCTTGGGGTCGATTGTTTTATTGTTAGGGTAGCAAAGAATGTTTTCTGATTTGAACAATCCTGCCAAACCACATTTTGAGAGCAAGGTGAGGAGAAACACACCTTGCCTCAGAAACTCACACATCTGAAAGGCTTTGCACAAGGTTTGGGAACAATGGAGCTCAGAGGAAAGAGTTTTAAAATTAGAATTCTAATTTTAAAAATGCACATGAAGGATCTGTCCCTGTGCAGATAAATGAACGGGTTAAAGGGAAATGTGATTTAAATGCACAGGGATTTTCATGCCAGGAAAAAAAACCTGCAACAGAATGAAAAAGGACAGGCTGAGAACCTGGGTGGAATTTGGGGAAATTAAAACTAACATGGTAGTTCACTACCTTGGGTCTCTGGATGTTCTTGGACTACAACTCTCAGAAATCCTGGCCAGCACAGCTGGTTGGTGAAGGCTTCTTGGGAGTTTAGATCAGTGGTTCCTAACTTTGGGTCCCCAGGTGTCGTTGGACTACAACTCCCAAAAATCCCAGCCAGCACACCTAGTGGTTAAGGGTTCCAGGAGTTGCAGTCTAAGAACACATGGGGACCCAAGGCTGAGAGCCTCTGACCTCAAAGAACTGAAATGGAGAAGCAGTCAAATTCATGAGGAAATCACCCCCACATTTCCAGTTCTGGGGAACAAAAAGAAAGGTGTGGGTCCCCCCCCCCCCGGGGGAACAACTTAACAAAAGAGAATGAAAGATTATTTGCTCTGAATATCAACATTCAGCCAGGAGCTTAAGAAGAAAGTTGACGGTGAGCAATCGGCTGATTATTCCGTGCAATTAAAAAGAAAGAGAGAAAGGAGTACAGTAAATGGTTGAATTCTGTCTTGATCATCATAGCATCCCCCCAACCGCTTTCTCCTTCAATTGCTTTGTGGATAAAAAAAGAAAAGGGGAAATATAATAATACAGAAATAGAAGTTGAATAGATACCCACAGGGGTTGTATTTTTAGCAGCTCATTCGATGCAGGAGGAGAAGCCCAGAGGTTGCAGACTCTAATTATGAAGTTGGCAGGATGGAAAGTGCAGAGCTGGAAAATGTTCCTTTCGGGGATTTTTTGGGGACTAGAAGACTAATAATTCCCTAGTTGGTACGGGGGATGGGGAACTATTGGATTCATAGTCCAAAGACAGAAAATGTTCCAAGGTAAAGGGCAATGACAACAGAAACGATGGTATGGGATGGGGAGAGAAAGAGAGATTCTTGAAATTTTCAACCCAGCTTGGTCCTTCCATGTTAATTTCTGGGCAGAAAGCAGGCAATATTTTACTCTTGCGGGGCTGATGGATATGAACATAACGTAGTGTGATTTTTAGAAGAGCAACTGTTCTTCTCAGGTCAAGACAGAATCCAGAGAGGGATTCCATTCACCACCACCTCCACCCATGAAGTGAGTGCCCAAGGCTACCCCTGGCCCCCTGGAGACATCATGAGGCTGCAATCCCATGAACCGGCAAGCCTCTAAGCCAATGATTTGACCCCGATATCTCAGGGAAGGTGCCAAGAAGAGGACCCTATTTTTCTATCCACTCCATAGACAGCTGGGCAAACGCCAGCTTCTTCCTTGATGTCCAAACTCTGCCTCAAAAGACCTTTAAATCATAGCCTCCAGACGCAAGTCTCCAGATTCATTGAATCATGGAATCATCGTAGGGCTGGAAGGGACCTTGGAGGTCTTCTAGTCCAACCCCTTGTCCAAGGCAGGAAACCTCATACCATCCTGGACAGATGGATGTCCAATCTCTTCTAGAAAATCTCCATTGATGGGGCATCTACATACAACATTGGGAGGAAAACTGTTCCACTCTTGTATTATTGAAGGCTTTGACGGCCAGGATCTGATGGCTGTTGTAGGTTTTTTGGGCTGTTTGGCTGCGTTCTGGAAGTTTTTCTCCTGATGTTTCACGAATTCTATACCCCAGGGCACAGAGAGAATTCCTAGCTCCCCTGAGCTACTTGCCCTCTGAAGACTGGAGAAACATTGGGAAGAAAAACTTCCAGAACATGGCCAAACAGACCAAAAACCTCTCAACAGCCATTGTTCCACTGTTGCTTTCTGCAAACCTGACTCCATGATAAAAACTCGTCTTCTTGTTATGAATCAGGGTGTATTTTGGATTTTTGGGACTAGAAACCCCATCATTCTCTATTCTGTGAATTCTGCCTGAAAGACATGTTACAGACACCAAAAAGTGTTTGACCTGAGGGAAGAAGGCATTGACTGAAAAGCTTTGAGGCTGTACAAAGCCTAGCTCTACTCACACATCCCCTTCCTACCCGAGTGAGAGGTGGGAGTTTCTGTGCCAGAAGGAAGAGCGGGGGAGGGGGGGAGAGATGACTAACTCGACAAGATTTGAGGCAGTGGTTTCCTGTGAAATTAAATCAGGTTCTAATGTTTGTGAACATGGCAGAGGGGATTAGACACTGATTCTGAGAAGCTGCTTTACACTGATTTACAGGGATGGGAGTTTTGGATTTGTTCACTCATTTATGGACTACCAATCCCATCATTCTCCATCCTGGGAGACAGAAGGTCTCCAGACAGGAGGATGGCTTCCAGACCCTGAATGTGGCTCACCTGGGAGTATGGCCCCAATTGAAAGCTCTCTTGTCCTTCTCCAGTGCATTAGGATTTCTTCCTAAGCAGAAAGCTAAGGCAGAGCTCGGCCTCAAAGGATTGTAGTTTGGGCCTTTTCTAGCAGGTGAGTGACCTTTAGGCACCTTTAGGCTCACAGAACAGAGAACTATGGGAGGGTACTCCTAGAATCTCCCATCTCTAAAAAAGATACCATAAAACAGAAATGTTTGTTGCTATGTGCCATCACGTTGGTTCCAATTTATGGCCACCCTATGAATCAGTGATCTTGTAAATGTGCTGTCCCCAACTCCCCTGGTCAGCTCTTGCAAACCCAAGCCTGAGGCTCCCTTTAGGGAGTCATTCCATCTATTATTTGGTCTTCCTCTTTTCCTGCTGCTTTCTACCTTTCTTAGCATTACTGTCTTTTCTGGAGAACCCTGCCTTCTCATGATGTGCGCAAAGTAGGACAAGCCTCCGTTTCATTATTTTTCCTTCCAAGAAAGTTCAGGCTTGCTTTGCTCTAGGATTCAGTGGTCCAGCTTTCTGGCAGTCCAGAGAAACCACAAAGCTCTCCTCCTTCCTCCCATGTCTAGCAAACCATGCTGCCTCCCCTGTGAGCTTCGTTAACTGTCCTGCTGTCGCACCCATAATCCATGTATAGAAGAAACAAAATCTGACCAGGCTCCTCTCTAGAAACTGGATTCGGATTGTTAAACCAAAGCATGCACCGGCAGGATCTGGCTTCTAAGAAACACAGCCAAAAAGTTGCATTGGATGTAAACACCGAGCGAGCAGCATGCCCTGCCAGCCCCAGAGCCATCTCTCACTCATCCATCTCTCCTTTATGGCTTTATGATGGGGCGAGGGAGAGGAAAGCTCCCATTTAAAAAAAAGTACCAGGTAGACCTTATGACATCGCATGACAGGTGCAGCTGGCGGAGCCGGGAAGACGGGCGGTTGCGTGGCAGGATGCTGCCGTCAGTCTGAGTTATCATATGTCAGGGGCCCCATGTTAACGATCGGGCGGCCCTCTCTGAGCTCCTTTAAGGTTAATCAAGTTGGTATTTGTGTCAGGTGTAATGTCTAATTAAAATGATGGAAAGAGCGCAAAGGCCTCCTGGCAGACAAAGGCAAATAGCACGGCGAGGCAGCGGCGCTGCCATATTGGTTTAGAAAATCAATAAGACGAGCTCATTTTATCCCTGTGTATCTCCACATTCGCCATTCAATAGATCATTTGGAAAGACTCCAGCTGGCTGGCTGGAAGGCCAAGAGGTTTACCTGAAATTCCCCTTCCTCTTTTCTTTTCTTTTCTTTTCTTCCTGTTCTCTCCTCCTCCTCCTCCTCCTCTTCATGTTTTCCCCTCCTCCTTCTCTTTCTCTTCTTCTTCTTCCTCCTTCTCTTCATGTTTTCCCCTCCACCCCCTCCCCTCCTCCTCTTTCTCTTCCTCCCTCCTCCTCTTCATGTTTCCCTCCTCCTCCTCCTCCTCCTCCTCTCATGCTTTCCCCTCCTTCTCTTTCTGCTGTTCTTTCTCTCCCTTCTCTTCATGTTTTCTCCTCCTCCTCCCCTCCTCCTCCTCCTCTTAATATTTCTGCTTTGCAAAAGAAAATAACCCATCATTGTCAGAGTTACTCGGGTGTTTATGTGTTTCTCTTCAGGCACTGGAAAAGAAGAACCAATTTTGATCAGAGGCCAACCATTGTGACCCCAACCCCTCCTTGAAAACAGGACTGCCTATTGAGAATCATTTGCTAGATAGCAAGGTCCCCTAGACTCTGAAAGCACCTACCCCCAAAACCAAGTTCTATGAGGAAAGACTGAAAGAACTGAAAGCCTAGAGAAAAGAAGACCAAGGGGCGATATAGCACTTTTCAAATATTTCATAGAGTCATAGAGTTGAAAGAGACCTCAAGAGCCATCCAGTCCAACCCCCTGCCATGCAGGAACCCCCATCACAGTCTGACAGGCTCTGCTTAAAAACCTCCAAAGAAGGAGTCTCCAACACCCTCCTTGCAACATATTCCACTGCCAGACAGCACTTTTCCTGTAGTTTGACACCATTGCCCCAGTCCTTGTCTCTGAAACCGTGGAAAACAAACCATTCCCCTCTTCATTATGACATCTTTTCAAATATCTAAACATATGCAACATATATTCCCTCAGCCTTCTTTTTGTAAGGGTAAACATTCCCAGCTCCTTAAGCCACTCCTTGTAAGACATTTCTTCCAGACCTTTAACAATCCTGGTCACCCTCCTCTGGACCTGTTCAAGGTTATCCACAGAGGAGCGCAAAACTGGACACAGTACTCCAGGTGGGATCTGACCAGAGCAGACTAGAGTGGTATTATCACTTCCCCTGATCTAGACACTATGTTTCTGTTGATGCAACCAAGAAATGCATTGTCAGATCCCTTTCACATGTACTATTCTCCACCCAGATGTCTCCCATCCTATAAATGTGCAATTCATTTTTTTTACCTAGATGCAGCACCCTACATTTTCCTCTATTGAAACCCATTCCGTTAGCTTTGGCCCAGCATTATAATATGTCAAGGTCCTTTTGGATTTCCATCCTATCCTCTAGGGAATTAGCAACCCCTTCCAATTTGTTATCATCTGCAAATTTAATCAGCATACTCTCTATTCCTTCATCCAAGTTATTAATAAAGATAATAAAGATATTCTGGACCCAGAACAGGACCCTGGGGCACTTCACTGGTCACATATCTCCATGATGTAGAGAAGCTATTTATGATCACCTTTGATTGTGATCAGTCAACCAATTACAAATCCACCTAACAGTAGCACTATCTATCCCACTTTCTACTAACTTCTAAGCAAGTATACCATGGGGAACCTTATCAATGGCCTTAATGAAATCTAGATAAGCATTATCCATAGCATTCTCCTCATCCACCAGGTCTGAGGATGATGATGGTCTACCAAGCCAAGATCAAAATATTCTGGCATGACCTGTTTTTAAGAAACCCATGTTGACTTCTCATAATAACAGCATTGCTTGGTAAATAATTACAGACTGCTTAATAATCTGCTATATGATCTTTCCGGGAATTGAAGTCAAGCTGACTGGGCCGTAATTATTTGTGTCCTCTTTTTTCCCCTTTTTGAAGATGGAAACAACATTCGCCTTCCTCCAATCAATGGGGACTTCCCCTGTTTTCCAGGACATCTCAAAGATTATTGCCAATGGTTGTGAAATTACTTCTGCGAGTTCTTTTTATACCCTTTTGTGTAATTCATCTGACCCAGGAGACTTAAATTCATTTAATGTTTCCAGGTGTTTCTGTACTACCTCCCTACCTATTCTGTGTTGCAATTCCCACCCTACCTCCTCTACTCTTTGTCCCAATGGAACACCTTTTTCCTTTTTGGAGAAAACTGAGGCAAAGAAGGTGTTGAGTAGTTCTGCCTTTTCCTTGTCTCCTGTTAGTAACTGATTATCTTCACCATGCAGAGAGTCTATCATTTCTCTGTATTTCCTTTTGCTGCAGACATAACTTTTTTTTTTTAAAAAAAACCCTTTTTACTATCTTTAATCTCTCTGGCAAGTGTAAGTTTATTCTGCAGTTTAGCTTTTCTTACCATCGTCCCGCATATATTAGCTATTTGCTTGTATTCCTCTTTGGTGCATTTCCCATTTTACATTTCCTGTGCATTTTTGTCAACCATTGTGGTTTCTTTAGACAGCTGGCATTTTTTCTTCTTGTTCGAACAGTTTTAGATTGTGCCTTTAATATCTTACTTTTAAGGAACTCCCAATCAACTTGGACTCCCTTCTATTTCAGTGTGTCGGTCCATGGAATCACAGCCAATAATTCCCTAAGTTTACAAAAGTTGGCTTTCTTAATGTCCAGGATGCTTGTCTGGTTATGCTTACCTTCCCCTTCTCACTGTATAACAACAAATTCCAAAAGAGCATGGTCACTTCTACCTAAAAATCCCACCAATTCAACCCCATTTACAAGGTCCTCCCTATTGGTTAAGACCAGATCTAACATGGTTGTGCCTCTTGTTGCCTCCTCTACCTTCTGGACCATGAAATTATCTGCAAGGGCAGTAAGGAATTTGTTAGTCCTTGCATTCTTAGCTGAGTTGGACTGCCAGCATATATCAGGATAGTTAAAATCTCCCATTAGTACTACATCTCTCCCTTTTGACTGTAAGGCCATCTGCTCACAGAAGGTTTCATCCAACTCCTCTGGCTATCTTGGGGGTCTATAATATACCCCAACAGTGACATCCCTCTCATTTTTTTCACCCTTAATTCTCACTCAAATTCTCTCAACCTGCCTTCCCAAGTGTACATCCTGGATTTCTTCAGCAGTGTAAACATCCTTAATATATAAGGCTACTCCTCCTTTTTTACTAGGACTGTTCCTCTGAAACAGGTTATACCCTCCAATAACTACATTCAAAGCATAAATCTAATCCCACCAGGTTTCAGTAATGCCAATTATGTCATATTTATGACAGCTCCTCTTGTTTGTTCCCCATGTTCTGTGCATTGGTGTAGGGACATTGAGGCAGTGTGTGCTTCTTACATGTCCTTTGCTTAACCCGTTTTCCTCACACTGATGGTCTGCACTACTCCTTGTCCTGCTCCTAATGCAACATTTGGGCTAATCTCCACAACCCCTTCTGGATCTCTACTATTAAGAAAATTTTCTCCCTCCCCCTGCAAACTCAGTTTAAAGCTCTCAAATCTGCAAGCCTCTTGGCAAAAATATTCTTTCCAGCAGCAGTGAGGTGCACCCCATCCTCCCCCATTAGCCCATCTGAATGAAATAGCAAACTGTGGTTGCTCTTTCCAGGTTGGCTCTCCCTCAGATGTGTTCACCCACTGAGAATCCTCATGGCGTCTCTGAAGCCTTTGTGCTGGGGAGAAAGTGCTAGAATCATATTGATCCCTGTTCCTGTAAGAATCCAGAGATATCAGGTCTACCTCAGCAGTGCACCAACATATTTCCTGCTGTTACTATCTCTGGAGCCAGTTGTTCACCTCTGTTATGGTTCTTACCCTTTGTGGGCCATGTTCTTCTACAGGGAGGAGAGAAGAAATTACCCCCTGTCTGCCCAGATCCTTCGGTTTCCTACCCATCTCTTCATATGCCTTTGTGATACCCAGAAAGCTGTGTTTTGAAGTATCCTTAGTTCCTACATGGACCAATAGACTCCTTGAAGACTGGCTGCTGTAGCAAATGTGGATACCCATCTAAGATGGACACTTTGATTTCCTAGATCACTGGTTGTCAACCATGAGTCCCTAGATTCACTTGGACTACCACTCCCAGATTCTGGGCCAACACTGCTGGTAATGAAGGCTTCTGGGAGATTTAGTTCAAGAACATCTGGGGACCCATGGTGAGCCACCTCCCTAGATCATTAAATATAGACATTTCATCCCTCACCCCATTGCGGTTTTACAGCTGTGAACCACAATCCCCCTCATTCTTACTACAGCACTAGAATACTGGGATGAATAGAATTCTGTGTTCGATACACTGACTCCGTTATTTTATTTCTACCCTGACTCAAGAAAGCAGGGGCAGCTGAAAAATGACTTAGAGACACAGACAATTAAAATCACACTAGATCAGAGCATTAAAGCACCATTAAACCTTCCAATATTAAAATTCATTCCTTAAGAACAGTGAAAATCCTAGTTGAATGTGGCAACAAAAACAGCGGTCAACTCGTTGCCCTTGAAAACTCATTTTGCACAAGGGCATCACCTGAATGGAAGTCAATGAGCCAAATATATATCCGTGGACCCTGTTGATTCACTGGGTCTCCTCTTGTTAGGACCAACTATCAGGCTTGGCATAAAATGTACACACATCTATTTGGGAGCTCCATAGAATCATCATACAGTTGGAAGGGTCCTTGGAGATCTTGTAGTCCAACCCCTTGCCCAAGACAGGAGACCTCATACCATCCCAGACAGATGGCTGTCCAATCTTTTCTTGAAAACCTCCAGTGGTGGGACACCCACAAAATTGGGAGGCAAGTTGTTTGACTGTTTAATGACTCTCAGCCTACGGAAGTGTCTTCTTATTTCCAGGTTGGCTCTCCCTCAGATGTGTTCACCCACTGAGAATCCTCATGGCCTCTCTGAAGCCTTTGTGCTGGGGAGAAAAATGCTAGAATCACATTGATCCTTGTTCCTGGAAGAACCCAGAGATATCAGCTTTCTTTGCCTGGTTTATCCTTCCCCGAAGCCCATCAATAAAACCACCTCTAGCACCCCTTTCAGGCTCCATTTCAAAGCTTGAGATGATCTTTAGGAGTCTACACAACCATATCTGGACATGTATGGTGGGTTTTAGCAGGTATTCCCATCTTGAGGGACCCCTACACAGATGCCATCTTGAGGGACCCCTACACAGATGCCTTCTCTGGATGCTTCCAGAGAAGAATGCCCAAGAGTGCACCAAGCAGCGAGGAGAGGGAAGGAGGTTGAGGCAATGTAAGAAATACATTTCAAAGTTCTCCTACTGCTCTGTGGTTTTCAGCTCAAGAAACAATGGGAGGATCTCCTTGAAGGGTGAGATTAATTTATGCACGACGGTGATAAAAAAGATGAAGGGAGTAGAATCTGGAAATGCCAAGATTCCATAACAAGAAGAGAGAAGAGAAGAGAGAGGTGAGGTGGGAATAGCTGTTGGATGTGTCAGATGCCATCTGGATGATGATGTGGGACAAACCACCTCAACCTACAGAAGGTCCTTAGAAGGCTGGATGGGGAAAAGTGATTGTTAGAGGAGCCATCCATCTTGATGATGTCAGTTTGAAATGTTGAGTTGATGGTGTGGGGAGAGGCCAGTCTTCCAGTTTCTACCTGCCTGTCAGGCTGGTAAAATTCTCACAGTAGAAAATGATGGTCTTTATAGTCCAGAAAATCCCCAAATCCCATCCCTAGCAAAGACTGGGGAAAAGAAAGAGTAGTTGTTAATGAAGTGTAGCATGAATAGCTCAGTAGCTTAGGTTGGGAGTACCTCCTTGATGGGTTGCACTCAAAGACCCAGAGGGTCCCTTCCAGCTCTGCAGGTCTAAGGTAGGATCTCATCCCATCCTTTCTCTCTGCCTCTTTCTGTCTTTCCAAATTTAGGTATGCAAAAGATGCAACACCAGTGATTAGCAAAGGACGGTGTGAGGCAATCTCATTGCCAAAATTGGGAGGGGTGGCTTATTCCCTAGAGGATAGTATGAAAATCCCAAACAATCTTGACAGACTAGAATGCTGGGCCAAAGCTAACGGAATGGGTCTCTCAACAGAGGGAAATGTAGGGTCCTGCATCTTGGTTAAAAATATGAATTGCACAGATATAGGATGGGAGACACCTGGCTGGAGAATAGCACCTGTGAAAGGGATCTGGGAGTCTGGGTGGACCACAAATTGAACATGAGTCAGCAGTGTGATGCGGCGGCCAGGAGAGCCAATGAAATTCTTGGTTGCATCAATGGAAGTATAGTGTCTAGATCAAGGGAAGTGATAGTACCACTCTATTCATTCAAAAAGAAGGCTGAGAGGGGGTATGATAGCCATGTTTAAATATTTGAAAGGATGTCATATTGAAGAGGGGGCTGGCTTGTTTTCCTTGGTTTCAGAGACTAGGACTAGGGGAAATGGTTTCAAACTGCTGGAAAAGAGGTTAAATCTAAACATTAGGAAGAAATTCCTGACAGAGCTGTTCAGCAGTGGAATAAGCTGCCACGGAGAATGGTGGAGTCTCCTTCTTTGAAGGTTTTGAAGCAGAGGCTGGATGGCCATCTGTCAGGAGCATAAGGAAGGTGTGATGATGGTAGCCCATGTTCTGAGCCATGAAGGATCTGCAGCCCTGAAATTTTGAAGCCACGCACTCTTCCCCCACTTGCTCCTGGCAACACCATCACCAAACTGGATGATCCAAAACACAGCGGCACTTCTGCATCTCTTTCTCCACTTTTGGGGAGAGCATTCTTTAACAGTGAAGGACCGGATGGATTGCCTCTCCTTTTGTGTGTTGTCCGCAAGTGTGTTTGCTGAACTTCACAAAAGGAGAATACACTCGGTCTGAAGAGAGATGGTATGCAAAATCAAGCCAGAAGAAAACCTCCAAAAGTCTTTCCAGAATCTCTGACCAAAACAAAAGCGAAAGCGAAGCAAAAACACTTCAGTCAACCAATTGACCAATCGACCAGCCAACCAGCCAACCGACCAACCGACTGACCTACCCTCTTAATGTTTCAGAGACAGGTTAATATTTTAAAACCTATTTTCACTTCTCAACCTTGCTTTTCTGTTCTTTCCTCAGAATTCAGGCTGTAGCACAGCCAAGTCCTGAATGGGCCAAAGAAACCCTCATAAATGACCACCGCCGAGGACGGTAGACAATTGAGGGTGGCAATCTCTCTCGAGCTTTGATAAGGACAGGGTGGTGGGGCAAAAGTTGTAATAGCATCCAGAACATGAGAAGAGGGACATATTTAAAAGAAACAAAGAGCAAGAAAATAGAAGCAGGGGGTGCTTCACAAACACGAACAATTCTTTGCCTACCTACCTGCCTGCCTACACAGAGCCTGTTGAATGGTGCAGAACCACTTGCTAACTTTCATGCAAGCCCTGTCACCACCAGGGTCCTCTAGGGGAATCTTCAAGCCCATTTCTTAATCTCAGTGATAAATGGCTGTTTTGCTAAATGTTATTTGCATGTCAAAGGTAGCAAGAGGTGCTCTCTCTCTCTCTGTGCTCTTGTTATGTCCATGAGTCTCATGGCTCCACACAAAAAGCAAACCCATGTATGTTAAATTTGAATCCAGCTCTCTGATCACTGTGTCACACTGATCTGCGGCTGCTTTGTCAGGGCTCAGTGAGCAACAATGGAGCTTATTGGTAGCCTTCCTGTCTCCCCAGATGAAAAAAATCAAAAGGTTTTCAGCCACCTTCTCCCCATGGCTTAAAATCCAATCAGGAGGCTTTGGGTTCACCCAGAGTCCATCATCAACAGCTGCTGCATCGGTCCTTTGGGTCAAATGGACACGTCCTCCCCGAATCTCCAGGGTCCACACTGGTATGCCAAGGAACGCAATCATTATCCATTAATGGGCAAGTCAATTAAGAGTCAGCCATTGCAGAAGGCTTTCTGATGATGCTAATTATCCAATAATTGTATTATCCCATTCAATGGTGCAGTGCAGAGTGAAAGACCACCATGGGACGCAGCCGAAGGCCTGGTCCTTGGGAGCCCAGAACAGAAGCATCACTTTTCTCACGATTTATTTCTACCTCCTATGAGGTCTGGGAAGCCCACGTCTGGGCACGTGCGCGCGCGCACGCACACACACACACACACACACACACAGTCTGTTTCAAGATGAGCGGCTCCAAATTGCTGCTGTAGCTTTGCCTTCCATGATAGTGGGCAGCAAAATCTGTCCAGTTCACTTTCCTCTACAAGTTTACAAGGTTGCAAGAAAAGTTGGAACAAAGTTTAGTTTTTTTCAAGACAGCTTGGCAAATACAGTATAGCATTTTGGCAGGCATATTCCCCCTGAAGGCATCTAGTTGTTTTGCATTTTGAAGAATTAACTTGCAAAATACATAATCAACAATAATAATGTATCATCAAGTAAATTTCAATTGATGGCAATCTGTTTTTTTTTTGGGGGGGGGGCGGTCAGGTAGCGACAGTGTTTCCTTGCAGCCATGCTGGCCACGTGGCCATGGACTTTGCACAACACTGTCTCTTTGGCTTGAATAAAGGAGATGAGCACTGCCCCTAGAGTTGGACATTAGAGATGGGCACGAAACGAACTTTTAATTCATTTTGTTATCTGTTATTCATTTTGTTAGCTAATGAAACGAATAACGAACCCACCCATCAAAGAAAAACAAAACGAAATGAAATGGAAATTTCCATTTCATTCACTTTGTTTTTCGTTACTCCCCTCTTAACTTGTCCTCGTTGCCACCATCCTCCTGGTCCTGGCAGGGAAGGTAGGTCTGAAAGAGGCACTGGCCCCAAGCCAGTGCCTCAAAAAGCCCCGTCTGGGGACCTTTAACCACCCCTCCAAAATCAAGTCAAATCAAATTTTTAAAAAAGAGTGCCGACCCGGCCCAGGGGTGGCTGGGTCAGCACTCAAAAATGAAGAATTTTTTTAAAAAAAAGAACCAGCTCTGACCCAGCTCCAGGGGCCGTGCGGTCGGCACTTGAAGGGGAAAAAAAGAGGCACTGGGGCCAGCGCCTCAAAAAGTCCCTGCCTCCAGGGCCAGGATTGTCCCACCGCCAAAGCCCGGGAAGTCGGACCTGAACCAGTTTGGCTCAGTTCGTGTTCGTACGATATTTTTTAAAAATTCGTACAAACCCAAACCAAGCCGAACCAAGGGTGGGCCCGAAACGGACGAACCTGAACCATGGGTTTTCTGTTTCATGCCCACCTCTATCAGACATGACTAGCACACATGTGTGTGGGGAACCTTCTCTTCTTCTAGGGGATGCCTGAAATTGTTTGCCCAAGGCCCCTCCCCCCACACACACACTAGCTCTTCTCCCAGAAGGCCCAGTGGGGGAACTGAATTCCCAACCTCTGGTTCTGCAGCCAGATATCTAAGCTGCTCAGCTGTCCAGCTAGTTAATATATAGGAAATGTGCAAAAACGGATGATGAACCACAAGTAATGCTTTTATTAAGGAACAGCAGATTGGTTTATATTTATAATCCAGTGCTTGGTTGGTTTTGAATGGGTTTGGCTTTGCCTCCATTCCTGGTCTCTTTCCCTTAAAGAGATGAGATAGGAGACGAATTGGAGGCCCAAAAGATGGTCATTTAGAAATGCACAGTGCATCTGCTGGAGGATTTCTATGCAGCGCCGACTGATTCAAAAAACCCTGATCAGCGGTGAGGAATGCAACGCAGCGTTTGCTTGAATCCCACGCTTCACCAAACTTTGTGGCAGCAGTTATCAGTTCCAATAAGGTGTGAAATATGGACAAAAATATACAAAACACAGAGGTCTTTGCATAAAATATGCTCCTAAATACATACTTTAAATTCCGTTTTTGTCAATCCTGATGCCATTCACACACACACACACACACACACACACAGAGCAAGAGAGAGAGGTGCACACAACTCAGTATGGAATAAGGGAAGAACATGAAAATGAAAAAAGAGCAGATATAACCAAATCTGTCCATCTTTAACAGGACCGACATCTTGAAATACTGATGTGTACAAATTCCATGTGTGATAAAGTGTGTAAGTTTGTAAAAACTCAATCTTCTGCAGTCAGCTGTGATTAAATAGTTGTTAAGTCTCTGTCATTATCACCATCTCAATCACAGCTTTATTTTTTTAAAAGGAAGTTGTTCAATTACCCAGCACTTCGCAGTACCAGGACCATCCCATTAGTCCTTCAACAAAAGTGGTCCTTTGTGTAACCTCTTGTTAATGCATTTGCTTCTATGATTTCCCTGTGCTTGCAACATTCAGGGAAGTTATTTCTGGCTTCCCCTTGTGACCAATTCTGATATTGTACCTTGAAAACATTTTTAAAAATCCAAAGAAGTACGCCAATTCTTCTTGTGTACCTTGTAATTAGTAAGTGATATACATTTAGCCTGTTAGGCCAGGTGGCCAGGAGATAAATAAATAAATAAATAAATAAATAAATAAATAAATAAACAAATAAATAAATAAATAAAACAAAGCAAAGCAAAGCAAAGTGTTCTGCTTATATACTGCCCCATACCACTTCACGTCTCTGGGCAGTTTACAATTTAATTCCAGTACACAGGTTACACATTGCCCCCCCCCCCCAGCAAGCTGGGTACTCATTTTCCCGACCTCAGAAGGATGGAAGGCTGAGTCAACCATGAGCCGGCTAGCACCGGGATTGAACCGCAGGTCGTGAGCACAGTTTTACCTGCAGTACAGGCATTTAACCACTGCACCATTTTGAAAAAGATTCCATGGAAATGAAAGAAAATTGTTGCAAAAAGGTAATTTTGTAAGAACTTGTTACTTTGCTTTTGAAATTTAACCCACTAATATCCTGATCAACTAAAAAAAAGGTATCTACAGATAATGATGTTCATAATGAGCTTCTTCTAAGCTTTGATCTAGATACCTGGTCTGGTAATGTTTTTTTCCATGCCCAAGGGGGAGTATATGGTTCAAAAGCTACAGCTATATGATCTCACCCATACTGATTTGTCACATATTTAGAAAACGTGCTCCTTCAGTGCACAAAGGAGGTCTGTCATAGCACATGTTTTTCTTCACTCTCACTTCCTGCATTTGTTTTTGCCTTGTTTCAATCACTGGATTTGTTTAATTGTTGGAAAGGAAACATGGACTTAATATTGCTTGTTTGGCTGTTGAGGCCAAACATGCAATATTATTTCAGGAAATCCCATTGCAGGAGTACAATCTGGTCAAGTTGGAGAACACATATGTCATTTATTTAATGTCTAGGGTAGCCCATGGAAATAAATAAAATAAATAAACATTTTAAATGTGGTTTTCATCACTTTGCTTTTTATAAAAATACTGCTTGTACAACTTGAAATATTTCAAAAAATATTGTATTATTTCCCTTGGCCATAATTTTGGAAGCTTTCATTTCTGCTTTTCTTCACTGCTGCTGCTGCTGCTGCTGCTGCTGCTGCTACTACTACTACTACTACTACTACTACTACTACTACTACTACTACTACTACTACTACTACTACTACTA
>JAHTLZ010000089.1:4293778-4318057 GCA_023846285.1 Phrynocephalus versicolor | reverse complement strand
GGCCAAAAAGCAGGCGGAAAATGCCTGTTTGACTAAGGGCACTCACTCAGTAGGGCACCTACCGGAGGGGGGGTTTCTGGTCTGGAGGGGGGGTGTCCCGGCTCCCCCCCCCTCCGTCCTGGGCTGCTCTGGTCTGGTGGGACTCGCCGCAGGCTCGCAAAAAGCCCACTCTCGCCGAGACGCCGACGGCCGCCGCAAACGCAAGTGGCACAGGCGGCGCAGGAAAAAACTTTTTAAAACTCTCCCGGGTCTCCCCCCCACCCATTCCCGGGCCAAAAAGCAGGCGGAAAATGCCTGTTTGACTAAGGGCACTCACTCAGTAGGGCACCTACCGGAGGGGGGGTTTCTGGTCTGGAGGGGGGATCCCGCCTCCCCCCGTCCTGGGCAGCTGGACTCGAGTCGCCTCGTCGCCATGCCATGCGGTGCGGGCGGGGATCGAAAATGGGGCGGCGAATGCAATATTGTTTTTGAAATCGTGGTCCAAAAACACACAAGCACAACAGAAACACGCGGAAATGTATGAACTGCCAGATTTTTCACAGTAGCAGTGGGTTTTTTCTTGCAACAAAATGTCTCTCCTCTCCTCCTGTGTCCTCCATTGATTTTATTTTATTTTTTTTTTTTTACACCTGCGCAGTGTGCAATGATGGGCTGGCCCAGTGGCCTGGCCAGCCATGTGGGAGGGGACGACCATGCAAATTTTTGGAGCCATCTCACCAATCGCATGGCCACTTGGCCACGGAGACTTCTGGGATGTGCCAAAAAGCCCCCTAAAACTTGCCCTAGCCCCCTAACCCACTAACCCTAATCCTTGACTCCTTACCCATACGTCACAGACTGTCTTCTTAGTGGGTCAGAGAGGCACCCAGAGGTGCAACCCACTAGCCCACCATAACCTTACCCGTCATTAGCCCTTGGACTAAAGCCACCTTAGCCCATAGCCAGATGTACTTGCATTGCACTACACGCAAGTACGATTCCCTTCTTTGTGGGACATGGCAGGTGCGACACGCTCGTACCAAGGGACCAGGTACTTGAGCAGGTGCAGTGGCACTGCCTGCAAATGGTATGCATATCCATATGGTTATGCATGCCATTTTGCAGCAGCAGCAGGTGAGGAGGGGAGACCCCCATGTTGAGGGGTCTCTTGGAGCCTGCTGCTGCTGTCCCTTCCTTTATAGCAGGCCGGCGGAGGCACCCACCCCACAGAGGTGCCTCCAGGAGCCCGCTACCCCCCCCAAAAAACCAGTATAACGATAACAAAAAAACGAAAAAATGAACCGACTAATTTTTGCGAATTTTCGCGAAAAACGGAAACGAGCCGACACGGGCTGCCTCCGACACACGACAACTCGAAAATGTCATTTTCCTGAGTCGTGCCCATCTCTAGTGCTGAAACCAGGAGGGTGAACCACATCTGGCAGGGACAGAGGTGCTTTGAGCAATCAGTTTGAGATACGACAGCGGCTAATCAAGCTGTAATTAAAGAGTTCAGCCTTTGGAAAAGGCAAGGAGAGGGCCGAACAGCACAGCTTTGGTCTGAGGTAGTGCAAGACGTCAAAGCATCAATAATGCATAATCACAAAGATGTTCTCCTGCAAACTGGAAATGCCAAATAATCAAAGGCTTTTGTTTATTTAGCTTGGACTCAGCCTCTTCCTCTTCCCCTCATCCAAAGCTGTTCACATACAACAGGCATTAATTCTTTATCACCTGCCAGCTCTGTTGTGCATTGATCACAACAAGAGACAACTGGTTGCTTCCATGTGTTGATTCGTTGCAGTTTCAAGGTTGCCCTCTTGCTGTGACAGGGGTGGAGAAGACCAGGGGTTGAAATGACATTAGAACACATTCTTGTGCCTTCCAGGATCCTTATAATTCAGAAGGGGGCTGTACGGGCCTCCTCCATTGCTTTTGGAACTCTCAACTCTGTTTTAGGAAGGGTTTTTTTTTAAGGAAGCAATAATTCAAGAGGTCTCTTTGAAAGTTTTGGGGTGATGGGGGTGGGAATGTTTTGTGCATACTTGCAGTACCCCATGCTCTGATTGTTTTTTTAAAATGTATAATCTTTTCAGCTAGTATACGGTGCAAAAGGGCTATTTCAGTTTTTATTTAAACTAAGTTTTGTAAAAAAAAAAAAATAATCTTTGAGGAGTGGAAGGGTTGCAGGAGATGGGGCAGATGTCCAAGATCTGAGGATGAATGTGTGTTGCCCATCATCAAGGAGGTTAAAGGGATGGCTTGCAGACAAAGGGCCTTTTTGGCAGCTAACCCAGACTATGGGATGCCCCCCTGAGTGAGATTCATTTGGCACCATCGTTGGTGATATTTTGGCTCCAGGTCAAAACCTTCCTGTTCCAGAAGTTTTTAATTGATATAATATAGGCTGTGGGTTCTAATGGCAATGTTTAGGGTATTCGGGAAGGGGGGGGGGTCTGAAGATTTTATTCATCATGTAATTATATACACACCAATGCTGGTTGTCACTCTGGTTCCATCACAGTGAGGACTACATCCACAAGACAAGGGTATTGTATTTTAATTGCATTTCTGTTGACTTTTAAAATATTGTAAGCTACCCAGAGGCCTTTGGGTCGTGTGGAAAGGATTGAAGTAGAATGAATGGGTGGATGAATGAATGATGTATCTTCTTTCTCAGTTTGTAGCAGGGAGTGCGATTTCAGGACCACCACCTTCAAGCAGAGGGATTTCAATTCTGTATCAAAGCATCTGGCTTTCCCGATGGCTCTCTGCATGTCCTTGGGCTTCTGAGGAAGGGCCAGGAACTCCATGAGGGTCTTTCTGGTCATCACCGCAGAACCCCTCAAGGCCACAGAACTCTAACTTGAGGGAGACAATGTTGGCATTCTCTCACTGACTTTCCTTCTGGAAGTCAACAACCTTTCTAGACAAAGCTTTCACTATTCTACTGCCCACTGAGGAAGCATTTTTAATAATTAAACCTATCTTTCTTGGACTCTTCCTGGGCCATTGAGTGGATTTTTAAAATGGCTTAATGTGACTTTTCACTTCCATGAAGAAAAAAATAGTTGCATTAAGCCATTTTAAAAATCCACTCAATGGCCCAGGAAGAGTCCAAGAAAAATAGGTTGTATGGAAGTGAGACCTGGACTATAAAGAAGGCTGATCACTGCAGAACTGATGCTTTTGAGCTGTGGTGCTGGAGGAGAGTCTTGAGAGTCCCCTGGACTGCAAGGAGATCAAACATATCCATCCTGAAAGAAATCAACCCTGAATGTTCACTGGAAGGACAGATTTTGAAGCTGAGGCTCCAGTACTTTGGCCACCTCATGAGGAGAGAGGAGTCCTTGGAAAAGTCCCTGATGTTGGGAAAGATGGAAGGCAAAAGGAAAAGAGGATGGCAGAGAATGAGATGGTTGGACGGTGTCATCGATGCAACCAATATGGATTTGACCAAACTCCGGGAGGCAGTGGAAGATAGGAAGGCCTGGCGAGCTCTGGTCCATGATGGGGTCACGAAGAGTCGGGCACAACTGAACGACTGAACGACAACAACAATGCGACTTTTGGTTTTAACATGGCTTCTTTTTGCATTATAACTTTTTGGCCAGAATAATATTGGTTAGTTTTGCCAATGTAAGTCCAGAGGATTAAATTATTTCTAGTTGCTGTTTTTTAACCCCATGTTATGTGACTTCTTGTGAATTGGTGCATTTTGAGAAACACAAAAACACCTGTTACCAAATCATTGCCATGGTTCACACAGTTGATTTCTTGTTGTTGCTGTTTTTATTTTATTTTATTTTATTTATTATGAGTATGAGTACTTTTTATCCCCCTCTTGTCCTTGGAAAAAGACCCAAGGCAGCTTACAGTAAGGAGGGACAATATACAGTCCAGTACAAATAAGACATATTCAAGTTTAAGAACAGGGAATTGAGGGGTATCTTAGAGTTTTAGGAGGCAACATTAAAGCTCAAAGAGAACATGAATAGTTAAGAAAAGAGTATAAATTCCATGTAATCAAGTATGGTAAACTATGTAAAATTTATGAGGTATGGGAACTAACAATTGATAAAATAGTGTCAATGTAATCCTACAAGGAGGGATACAGCCACAAAGTTATAAGTGGTTATAAACTAAAGTCTGTGTAGCCATGTCCATCATTCAGGGAAAGGCCTGAAGAGAAAGGGCTTCGTCTGTTTCTGCAAAGACAGCAGAGATGGGACAGTCCTGGCCTCCAGTGGGAGGGAGTTCCAGAGTCTGGGCGCAGCAGTCGAGAAAGCCCTTTCATGTATTCCCATGAGATGTACTTGTGAGGGTGGCAGGATGGAGAGAAAGGCCTCTCCTGATGACCCTAATGTCTGGGCCAGTTCATACTGTTAGAGTCAATCTTTGAGGTAGTTAGGACCCAGGTCATACTAGTGCTTTGTAGGTCAAGGTCAGCACTTTGAATTGTACTCAATAGCTGATTCACCGCCAGTGGAGCTGCTTTAATAGGGGTGTAATGTGATCTCTGTACCCCGCCCCAGTCAGCAATCTGGCTGCTGCATTTTGGACCCGTTGAAGTTTCCTGAGACTTTTCATCGGAAGTCCCATGTAGAGTGCATTACAGCAGTCCAACTGGGACGTCACTAGGGCATGTGTCACCATGGCCAGAACAGGTTTCTCAAGGAACGGTTGTAACTGTTGTTCTTGTTCTTGTTCTTGTTCTTGTTCTTGTTCTTGTTCTTGTTCTTGTTCTTGTTCTTCTTCTTCTTCTTCTTCTTCTTCTTCTTCTTCTTTTTTGAATGGCAGAACTGGAAGGGACCTGGTGGGTCATCAAGTTCATAGGATCCCTTCCCTCCCTGTCAAGGAAGCACAGTGGGGAACTGAACTCCCAACCACCTGAGTCTTGTATCACTCTGTTTCGGCATAGTTAAGCCCTCAGATGTTGCTCTTTACTTTTTTAGATTTACTTCTTTTCAGTTCGTGTTGTAAGCCATGTTCTTTACTTTCTTTTAGTACATGCAGTGATCCACCCTCAGTCCTGGGCCTAGAGAAGAATTGGATATTATAAAAATGATGGGATGTGAGAGGAAATGTAAGGCAAACCTTTAAAAAAAAAAACCTTGGCTTGGTCCTGAAACAGAATCGAGCCTCCCTCTTCTATTGGGAGTGGATTACAGATGTGTACAGATTGGATTGCACATTTAAAAGCAACTTACATCTGACTGTGTGATGATCTTTAGATTCCTGGGAGTGCAGATGTGACCATTTTATGAACATGTGCATATGTAACCTGGAGAGCAAGGGCGGTGAACAGGAAGCAGCAACATACAAAGAGTGAGCGCTCTTATTCCCGTGCTCTTATTTCCAAATTTGTGGGTTTTGTTTTAAATTTGCACTGAGTGCATGTGTATGGAGCAAAGGGGGGAGGGGCAGCAGGGACAGGAAAAAAGAGAGTGAATAGGACAGAATAAGTCAATATCCCCTCTTAAGAATGCTCACTCTTGGTCCCAACTCTTCCTCTTATTCTTTCTTCTGCCAATTCTCGGCTTCTGCAACTACTGCCGAACCGATTGTCGTTGGCACCCAGGTTCATAAATGCATAAATTTCCAGAAGCTTGCACGTGGGCAGAAACACTTTCCAATATGTGGAAAAATTGCAACCCGGTGAGTTTCTAGCTTCCATTACTCATGTAAAACAGAGGGCTTTGATTCTCTCTCATTCTCTCTCTTTCCCATCAAGTGGGCATTGGGCACCAGGGTCTGAGGCTGAAGAGGGCAGCGGGGGCACATTGGCCGTGGAGTTGGTGGCCAGCTGCGAGCACGAAGCCCTGGTACGTGGAATGACCTTGCCGGCCTGCCAAACTTCACATGGAACAATAATGAGAAGGCAGCAGAACTAATCAATTTGGACGCGGGCCCGCTCGCCTCTGCCTTGTGCATGCAGCCAGGCCACTTATCATTCAAGGAGCATTGCGCGCTCACTCTCTCGTACGACGCTGCCCTTTCAACACAAACACAATGACTTCTCTTACATAACCCAACAGGCAATTTAGCGGGTTCATAACCTAAAAACAAAACAAAACACCGGCGGAATTAGAAAGCTGGATTCCAACACACATCCTTCCCAACATCGGGCCTCTCTTATTATTTTAATTTATCTTGCTCACTCTCCACCAACTTCCTCCCTTGCCCCATTTCTGTTCTCTTTCCCTGGTTGGATTCTTTCCTGCTGTGGCTAAACGATATGCAAGAATACAGCAGTTCTCCAGTCTGCTCGGTTGGTGGTGCGCAGCTATGGTCGTCTCTCCCCTTTTTACCTCTTCTCAAAGAGGATTTTATGGCTTGTATGGTTGATTTGGTTCATTTGACTTTTTTTTGCTGCATGTTGAGGGGTTTCCCCATGGCCTGCTATTTTTGCTGCCCCTTCATTGATGGTTGTATAGATGCTTTATTGTTTTATTGTTTTATCAATTTTTTTATTGTAAACCGCCTAGAGTCCCATTGGGAAATAGGCGGTATAAAAGTGCAATACATAAATAAATAAATACCACTCCATTCTGGTTTGTTTAGCACAGTCCAACCTAGGGCCCCCTGGTATTTTTGGACCACAACTCCCATAAATCCTGTCCAGCACAGTTAGTGGTAGGAGCTAGCCAACCACGGATCTAGCACAACAGTTCAGTTGCAAATGCAAGGGTTAGGTCTGTGATACTTAGGGCTCCTCCAGCCATCTGCTCATGTTCATAGTCACCTGGAAAAGCTGGTAGAGACCGAGCCATGGCAAATGTCTCTTTGGCATATGTTGTGTGAAGAGGCTTCACCATTGTTCTCCTTCTATGGCATTGAGACATCCTGGGATACAACAAGAGGATCCTTGGAGGTAACAGTGACCTTCTTTTTAGCTCAATGCCTCCCCCCCCCCCAATGGCTTACAAAGAAAGGTAGTACACGAAAAATCCCTCTCACTAGGTTTTGCAGTGGGAAATTTAAGACCTGGCATGCAAGGAGTAAGAGGGACAGAGGGTGGTGGGGAAAGAACATAATTGAAAAATAACCTATCAACCAGCCCTGTTTGAGGCATGATGAAGGTGAGTCTGGCTGCTCTCCCTCTTCCACAGTAGTGGCAAGGAACACATTTGGACTTGCCAAGGACTTGCCAACAGACAGAAGTAGGATGTCCAAGAGTTTTACAAGGGGGTGGGGCTTTAAGGAAGGGACAGGACTTTACCAATGAAGCTCAGCAAGCCAGATTAGGGGCCTTTGTGTTTTTTTAGTTTTAGTTTTATTTATGGTTTGTATACTGCTAGTGAAAGCAACTCAAGGCAGTGAAGAACAATGAATGAGCAAGGACATTAGTAGGACATATACAGCTCCTTCTCGGGGTTTCCCCTACTCTAGTTGAGACATGTCTTTTAAGTAATCTCTTCCAGGTGGACCTCGTCTTCATTCTCCTCCTTGTTAAAAACATTACTTAGATTTTAATTCTGTACCCACTTAGCTACGGGTCCACCTCACTAAGCTCCATGGCAGTTCTGTCTGCATCATGGAAGATGCTCTTAAGTACTTAAAAGCAAGAGAAAGGATCAAGTGGGGGTTGCTCCTTTCTCCTCCCCAGCTCCTGGTCGCTTCCCCATCCTTTTCAAGAGAGAAATCTCTCTTGGAGCCTTTCAGAGACAAACTCCCTGTCACGGGAGGAAAGGAATCCTTTGTATGCCAGCCATGGTGCCTTTTCTTCAAGATAACCTTTATTTCATGTACAGAGTGTTAGCTCTGTTGAAAAAAAAAGGAAAGAGAGAGAGAGAGAGAGAGAGAGAGAGAGAGAGCACAAGATAACTCCTTCAACTGTGGCACATGATTAGAGTTCTACTCTGCCCACCCCCACCTTACCTGCCCTCCTTGACAAAAATGTGATGCGTTTGGTCTGGCACATGAGAATCGGGGAAGAGCGAGCCAGGAAGAGAGGAATCCTAAATTGCATCTCATTCTCTCCCACTCTTGTTCCTATCTCAGTCAATCTTATTTTTCTGCTCGCTGTCATTCAACAGCCATTTGGGATTTTCTGTTTGTTTCTGGGTCCTCTTTTTCTTAACACACACCCGAGTCGAGTGTCTCTTTGCACTACTTGCCTTTCACATGCACCGCAATCTTTCCCATTCCTTCAAGCTCCCACTGTTAAATATGTATTTTGCACGGATTTAGATCTCCACGTATTCCTTCCCCCCTGCATGGCAACCATTCGTCAACCCTCTGCTGGAGCATGGAGCATGGAGCATGGAGTTGAATGTGATGGCCTTCCAAGTCCCTTCCAACTACATTACTCCATGATGGTGTAATGAGGAAACTTTTCCCATTCTCTCACCCTCCCCCCAGACACACCAAGCTGGCTGATCTGCCTGTAGAATGCCTGCAACATGGGGTGATAATTATAATAGTGTGCCTTCAAATCTTGGGAATTTGGTCCACCCGCAAACCCCCCCCCCCACTGTGCCTCCTTGACTGGGTCTGGACTTGATGATCCATGTAATTGCTTCCAGCTCTGCAGCTCCAAAAGCAGGATGAGGAGGTCAATTCTGAGCTATTATGGTGACCCTTTTCAGGCTTCCCTAGATAGAGAGTCATTCTCCAGGACCACTGGGGCTGTGCAGGCTGCCCAAGGCCACAGAAGCTGGATCTACTCTCAGGAGGCCCAGAGGGAATGGATGGATGGATGGATGGATGGATGGATGGATGGATCTTCTGAGACGGTTCTTGTGTGTGTGTATGTGTTTTTATATATGATATGGGGTGGGGAGGCGAATTTGTTCTGGATCTTAGTCCAAACTGTAGGGCAGCTGTCCAAAGTGCTGAAACCATTCTGGAGGGATACTGTTCACCACTAGAGATGGGCACGAAACGAGCAATTTTTTGTTTTTGTTTTCATTTTTTTGTTTCATTACGTAACGAAACAAAAAATGAATTTTGTCTCAAATGAACCGAACCGAAACACCAGAAATTTTGTCGTGCGTTTCGTTTTCGTTGCGGCAAATACATTGAACCATAATGAATGCTAATGAAACAGCAATTTTTTCATTTTTGTTTTTGTTTTTTCATTTCATTACATAACGAAACGAAAATGATTTTTTTTGCAAAAATTCCCGAAAAACAAAAACGAACCGAAACGGACCCACTAAACGACAAACGACAAACGAAATACCATTTTTTTGAGTCGTGCCCATCTCTATTCACCACCATGGAGAGTTCCAAGAAGGCTTTCTCACCCCACCATTGGCGCCTCCAAGGAGAATGAGTGTCTTAAGAGACCATGTGACCTCACAGTAGGGTCATACAAGGGTAGGAGACAACCAGGCGCACCCAGGGCAGAGAAGCCATTTTGGCAAGCCAACCTGCTGTTTCTGTTTTTCAGAATGAAAGCACCCATGTGTCATTCTGCCTGGTGCTGGGGCTCTGAACAATAATTGGAATGAGAATTAATGATCTGTTTGGAATTTATTAACAGTGGGTTTATTATTATTATTATTATTATTATTATTATAGCGGAGTATTCTAATAGCTGGGCAATGCCATGCTGGGTTTAGCTCAGGGGATTTCATTTTTCTGTGCTTCTGCTGCATTCGCAATTTTGCCTTTGACTCTGACATGCCAGCCTGGGGGAAAGTTCCAGGTCCTTTGCTCTCATTGCCAGCCTACCATCTCTGGAAGTTGCCGCACAAATGTCCGTGCTGCGTCATAAATTACAGGGTAGTTATTCCTTAGTTATTTAGCAGTTAACGGTGTCATTAGTTCCACTTAATGTGAACGCTCACCAATACATCTTCTGTTAAGCATGAAAATTATAGCTCAGTTTTGAAACGATTGAGAGGCACTAAGGGACTTTCTGTTGGGCCCAAAGTGGGCATGAGAAGGGGTGTGTTTGTATGTGGGAAGCACGGAGGGACATTATGGAGACAAGAATGGTGGAGGGGAACAATTTCATCTGGGACTCAAAAATGCATTTTAAGAAACACTGATGACTTGAATAGAACAGAGTTCTGTCCCTGTGTCACTTTCCAGAATGTTGCTTCGTTCAGATTGCTACGTGTGTACCTCTGTGTCTTGCATTCCTATTTTCTTGTACACTCCACTGTCTTAGATGTCCATGGAAATTCTGCCAGAGGAGGGTCCAGAGGAGGGTGACTAGGATGGTTGAAGATCTGGACGTAATGTCTTGCGAGGAGCGGCTTAGGGAGCTGGGGATGTTTAGCTTTTCAAAAAGAAGGCTGAGGGGGGATATGATAACTATGTTTAAATATTTGAAATGATGTCATATTGAAGAGGGAACAAGTTTGTTTTCCATGGCTTCAGTGACTAGGACTCGGGGCAATGGCTTCAAACTACAGGAAAGGAGATTCCATTTGAACATTAGGAAGAACTTCATGACAGTTAGAGCTGTCCAGCAGTGAAAGATGCTGCCACGGAGGGTGGTGGAGTCTCCTTCTTTGGAGGTTTTTAAGCAGAAACTGGATGGCCACCTGTTGGAAATATTGTGATGGGGGTTCCTGCATGGCAGGGGGTTGGACTGGATGGCCCTTGAGGTTTCTTCCAACTCTATGATTCTATGATTCTTGTGTTACACCGCCATAATACCATGGGAGTAAACCTTGGGGTGATACTGTTCAATTTGTTCTCTCCAGATCACAGTGTACCTTCTCTGTATGATGCATCAGCTGTGGTTGAAAGGAGTCATAGGAGTGTAATAAGATCTTTTGATTGGTTACGTTCAGAAAATGACATTTAAAGAAGGAGCTGGCCGCATATCATGGCTGGTTTTCTTCTCCACCACTTCACACCCGATGTTCTGCTGAGCTCAAGAGTCAACTGGTACTGCAGGTGTTAGTACATTCTGTATTCACCAAACATGGATTTGAGGAAGGCAATGAGGAAGCCAACGGATGCTGGGTTTTCTTTTCATGCCTGCAGAGATGCAATTTAGTCCAAGAGAGAAGAAAAGAAATTGTACTCCAGGCCAACAGGGAGAACAAGAAATAAGACAGACCTGCCTTCTATTAATGATGACTTCACGCCGAGGATCCGACGAGACAAACTGATGGGTAGTGAAGATAGCGTGTTCCTTAAAAAAATCAACAAGGCCTACACAAAGAAATTACCCAAGGGACTGGTAGGTCTGTAGGAAACCGGGAGAAATATTACAGAAGAGAGATATTAAGCACAGCAGCTGATATTTGAAATGTTATTTGAAGAGGAGTTTTAATCTGGTAGGGTGCAGCCAAGGAATATGTAGGCTCACAATGAGATGGCTGGTGTTTATTTTTCTCACAGGGGAGATGCTTCTTGTGAGTAACCCTCTACACCTCTATACCTAATTTTAAAATACGCATACAAGTAGAAAACTATACTTTGGAGAGGATTCTACCTTAGCTTTGCCCTTGTTTTTCAAATGTTTGGGGCTTCATTTAGCATTGAGGGATGTTGTTCAGAGGTTGGGACTGAAGAAATCTCAAAAAATCTCAGACCTGCAGGGCTGGAAGGGACCCTCTGTAGGTCATCAAGTGTAGTAATGATTCCATATAGGCACATCTTTGGGTTTAAGAAACCAGGCCTCATGCAATAGCTTCCTCTGCAAGCATGAGTCCCAGGCTCTTTTATTGGTTGCAAAGGCAAGAGGTGGGGCGAGAGTCTACGTGTCAGGATGGTGTAGGCTGATGAATTCCTGGGATGGGCTTATCTGACGTAGCAGTGTCGCATAGCAGAGGTCTTGATGAATGATTACCAGACAGCTTGTTATTTCTTGACATACCATCTCATGGCCTTGCTTGGCTAATGTGGGAGAAGAGATAAGAGCAAGCCTGCTTCCTGAGCATTGGGCCCCATGGAATCCATTGTCCCTTCATCCAGGGTTTCCCCGCACAGATTGGGGCTCAATGCTTCTCAAGTGACCTTGCTCAGGAAGCCGGCTGGGGTGCTTTTTAATATCTTCCAAGAGGATATCTCTTTAATCAAGTCCACCCCTTGCCAAGGAGACCCAGTGGGAATTGAACTCCCACCCTCTGGCTCTGTGGCCAGGGACCTACATGACCAGCAACCATATTATCCAGCAACCTCCCAGCCGACAGGTGCAGAACCTATGGAATGGTCTTCATTGTCTCATTCCAATCAAGGCAGGAGGAACTGGTCAGTATGATTTCCAAAGATCACTCCAGTTTGTTCTATCCTTACTACAAAGACAAAGATCCAATTAAAGTCTGGGGTGAACTCTCCCACCCCTATGAAACTGAGATCACCACCTCGGCAGACAAGACGTTCTGTCATAGAGGTCCACCTTTGATGCCCCCCTACTGCTTTAGAAGTTTTTTGAAGAGTTTGAAAGGGTCCGTCCTAAATCGCCAGGACTGGCAATGTTCATATTAGAGTGCTATATCATTTCAGCACTATAACATTGTGTGCCTGGTTTGCAATTTTGCCTACAGGTAAGCAAGCCATTATTATGAAGAGCAGAGAGACAGACCATAATAATGATCATAATAAGAACTCCCTTGCGCTTCTCTCCCCCCCCCCTTCTCCCTCTCTTTCTCTCTCTCTCTCTTTCTCTCTCTCTTTTTACAAATACATTTGCAGAGCCATAAAGATATTTTACTACAGCAGAATCTTTAACAAATAATCATTTTACACAGTATAGTTCATCAATAAGGGCAATAACACCAGGTTGTGTAATAAATTAAATATGATGTGAATCTGGAAGTAATAGCCTGCTCTGGCATCAGCTTCATGTCACATTAAGGACTCTGGCAAGGAGATTTTATTGACAAGCCAAGAAGGACCTAGGCAGCCGGCAAAATGGCGTGTTAATTTTTCAACAGCCAATATTGCTCTTTCCTTCCTGATAACGTAGCAAACTTCTTGGGGTTGGCTGGAAGGGTCTGGAAGGGAGATTTCCCTCTTGCCCTCCTCCTTGAGTCCGCAGTTCATCATTTCAGATAATCAGTGGAGTGTGGATTTAGACTTGGCCCCCAAACCCAATTCTTCCATGGTGTGAAACGTAAGACCACTGAGATGGGCCTGTATACAAGCTGAGAAGATCATTACAAAAAGTAGCTCTGCAGTTCTTCAAGGACCTGCTAGCGTCTGTCATTTCTGTCTCCCCAAGAGGTTGGCCATACGGATTTGCCTGTGAATGAGAACGCACCAGAGGAAGGCACCACCACTCATGGGACATCTGGCCTCAGATCTTCTTTGTCTAAAGAACTGAGGAGGGGGGGGGTTCAATCAACAGCTTCCTCAGCTGTGACTTTAAAGCCACAACTTACAGTATTATTTATTTATTTATTTATTTATTTATTTATTTATTTATTTATTACATTTGTATACCGCCCATCTTCCGAAACGGAACTCTGGGCGGTTTACAGTTTACATGGAGCTTGCCTCTCCCCTAACTTACATCGCAGATAAATGCCTGGCAAAACAAGGCACCATACCAGAGGACCACTGGACTTTCTGAGCCATGAAGTCCCAATCTCTTAACAACATCCCTTGATGGACTGTATGATTACTTTAGGGGTTTATAAAGGAATTGCCTGCCCCTGCATCTATACTCAGATGACTATATAAAAACTGGCATTTTATCCATCATCATCATCACCATCCTCCTCCTCCTCCTCCTCCTCCTCCTCCTCCTCCTCCTCCTCCTCCTCATCCTCATCCTCATCATCATCATCAAGAAGATGAACTACTGCTTCTGCTGCTACTCTTACTACTACTATATTGATTACCAGAACTAGAGGGCACTCCATGAAACTTTTGGGTGCTAGATCTCAAACAAAGAAAGTCCTTTTTCACCCAGAGGATCACTAGTCTGTGGAACTCCCTGCCAGAAGAAGTAGTGACAGTGGTCAGCCTTGCCAGCTTTAAGAAAGGATTGGACAAGTTCATGGAGAACAGGGGTATCAATGGCTATCATGATGGATGCCTAAGGACAACCTCCGGGTTGGAGAGATAGGCTGGATATTTCTCAGTGCCATTTGTGGAGGAATCCTAAGCAGGTGAAGACATCTGCTTGGGAATACCCTGAAGCAAATGATGAGCCACTGTGTGAGACAGAATGCGGGACTGGATGGGCTGTGGCCTGTTCCAGCAAGGCTGTTCTTATGTTCTTTTGATATTTAACAGATACTTAGGTTTTTGGTTAAAACTTGGAACTGCAAGACTAGGCTACGAGTGATAGCTTTATATGCTTTGAAAAAGAAGGTACTACCTTCAAAAGCTTGCAATGATTTTTTGGTTTTTTTATTAGTGGCCTATAAAGGTATCTCCTATGGCCTAGTCTTGAATTTGCATTTTGTAATGGCCACACAGCTTCCTCCCCCACCCCTTTTTACTGCATTGGTTAAATTTTGTATCTCTTATGTGGTACCAATGTTTTCATAATTTTGATTGACTCCACTTAGCATTTTGGAGACGAGGAAGAGGACCAGATATGGCCCAGAGATGAGGAACCACATTCATGGGTGCCAATGTATAACCATAATCATGGAGTTTCCTGGATTCCATTCTAAAACCCTTCTCAGGGTTTTCTAGCTCAAGACTTCTCAGAAGGGGCTTGCCATAATGGCCAAGATAGCCAATGCTGTCCAAGAAAGCCAATGTGATTCTTAGTTGCAGAAGCATAGTATCTAGAGAAAGGGAGTTGATAGTACCACTCTATTCTTCTCTGGTCAGACCCCACCTGGAATCCTGTGTCCAGTTCTGTGCACCTCAGTTTAAAAAGGATGTTGACAACCTTGAGTGGGTCCAGAGGAGGGCAACCAGGATGGTTGAGGGTCTGGAGGAAATGTCTTACGAGGAATGGCCAAGGGAGCTGGAAATGTTTAGCATTTCAAAAAGAAGGCTGAGGGGGGATACGATAGCCGTGTTTAAATATTTGAAAGGATGTCATATTGAAGAGGAAACAGGTTTGTTTTGCATGGCTTCAGAGACTAGCACTCAGAGCAATGGTCTCAAACTTCAGGAAAAGAGATTCCATTTGAACATTAGGAAGAACTTCATGACAGTTAGAGCTGTTGGGCAGTGGAAGATGCTGCCATGAAGGGTTGTGGAGTCTCCTTCTTTGGAGGTTTTTAAACAGAGTCTGGATGGCCATCTGTCAGGAGTCCTGTGATGGGGGTTCCTGCATGGCAGGGGGTTGGACTGGATGACCCTTGCGGCCTCTTCTAACTCTCAGATTCTATTATTCTTCTGGTGATTAGCATCTGTGCAGCTAGACCAAGGTTACTCAGGCTGGGTCTCCTCCCGGTAACCCAGTGGGGCAATTGAACCCCCAACCTCTGACTCCTCACCCAGATGCCTAAATCAGTGAGTGATTCAGTAGACGCACACACAGGTTGCAGAAAGACTTAAAGATATCCAGGGACTCTATCTGCAAAATGGATCCTGAGGAAGGGGGAAGAAGAAGGCATGCTCCCCTCCCCATCCTCGATCTAGAGAGACAATTTCCCAAATAATACAATAGAGCATGTTGTCATTTGTGTGGATGTATTGCATGATGTTTATCTTCCCCCACACGTTCCAAGCAGGCCAGGTTCTCATGGCAACAGGTGGAAACGAGAAATTCAGGTGCAAAGCAAAGGATTGGCTCGTTGGGCGGCTCCCGGTGGACCTGCACGGCCAGCGGATTTGGCTGGAACAACCCCTATGCTGCAGCAAATAAATTTATTTCATGCCTCGGCTTCTCCAGCTGCTGCCCTCCCCCTTCCGCTCTCTTAGGCAACGTGCAATCCCCATGGTGCTTTAGGCTTTCCACACCAACAGGTCCCTGCCCGTGACTGCACACAGCTGGTGCTCTGCTGAGAAAGTTGGTCTGAGAATCGAATGCTCTGAGTTCAAATCCTCCACCAAGTGAATAAGGGTTGTTGTTGTTGTTGTTGTTGTTGTTGTTGTTGTTGTTGTTGTTGTTGATGATGATGATGATGATGATGATGATGATGATTTTGCAACGAGGAGCAAGAATTCCACATTCCCTCTCTCTGAAAGTAAACAAAGTACATATTCAAGATATATTTCTGGAAGAAAAAAACCCCTATCACAAAACAAAAAGTACCACAATAGGAGGCGTACTCAGGAACGTTCATCGTGTCACCTGGCAGAAAGAAAATAGTCACAATATTTCTTTCCCAGTAAAAATACAACTTAGATCCTTCATCATTCCCTGAATGGGGGATGGAGGCACCGGAGGCTTGAACGATCCAGGGATAAGTTACTTTTTGTGGTTAACTGCATATGCTCATGTGCTGAAAACATCTACGATGGGATGTGGGAGGATGATGCTCTGGAATCTGCCCTGAGGCTTCAGCAGCTCATTCATTCTTCTCAGAAGTCAGTGTTATGTGTTGTCGTGTCCATTCCGAGTCCAACTTATGGTGACCTTATGAATGAGACACCTCCTGTCCTCAACTGCCTCGCTAAGGTAGACTCCAGTCTGGGACTTCCTTGAGGGAGTCAGTTCATCTTGTCTTTGCTCTTTTTCTCCTACTGCTTTAATCTTTCCCCAGCATGAATGTAGTTCAGGTTTGATTTTCTTTAGGATCTGAACTAGGCTGCTAAGGTTTTTCTATAAATTCCATTACTAACCCCTTTCCTCTTCTTTCCTTCCTTCCTCTCTTGGGTGAATGTGTGGCATTTTTGAAAGGCAGAAACCCTCCATTAAAATATTGAAGAGGGGCGTTAAATATTTACTTTATTCAGGGCCTTGTTAGGATGGAAGGGGGTGCATCGTGGAGAGAAACCTGACAGAAAGGAGACTAATAATCACGTTCTCTTGGAAAGGGGCTGTTTACGGGGATGCCGCCTGGGGGATTTGCCAGGTGAAAACCAGGGAGGAGGTGACAGGAGCTTTTCCTCCTGCCTTCCACCATGTCACGGTTATCTGTTGGCTTGCACACATGCTCTGTGGCACTCACTTTCTTCCTGACATCTGCTTCGTCCTCTTTAATTCCGAGATTCAACAATGTCAAGGCAGTAGGATGCATATGCCTGCAACTTTCCACAGGAGAAAACAGTCATTTTTTTCTAAGAGTTCTGGGAAATCTCAAGAGGATTCCAGATGTTTTTATGCAAAGGAAGGAAGGGAGGAAGGAAGGAAGGAAGGGAGGGAGGGAGGAGGGAGGGAGGGAGGGAGGGAGGGAGGAAGGAAGGAAGGAAGGTAAGGAGGCTGGCAGGCAGACAGACTTGAAGAAAGAAAGAAAGAAAGAAAGAAAGAAAGAAAAGGAGACAGGCAGGCAGGCAGACAGGCATGAAGGAAGGAAGGAAGGAAGGAAGGAAGGAAGGAAGGAAGGAAGGAAGAAAGAAAGAAAGAAAGAAAGACAGACAGACAGACAGACAGGAAGGAAGGAAAGAAGGAAGGAAGGAAAAGGAAGGAAAAGAACAGAAAAGAAAAATTGCTTACCACTAACACTTCCACCATCTGCCCTAAAGACTTGCAATCTTGAGTGACATGTGAAGCTAAGCAAGGTCTGCCCTGCTTAGTAGGTGGAGAGGTGACCGGCAAATCAAATCAAAGGTCTCCAAGAAGGGTTAGGAGAGAATCCTACTTGCAGGGCTTGGCTAGCTTTGACAACACTAGGTTCGAGGAGCCGAGAGTCTCCTTCAGTACATTCTGTCCTCTCGTACATTCTGTGTACTTGAGTGTCACTTGAGGACTGGAAGAAGTCAAGAAGTCAACAGGTAGAGTTGAAGGATTATGACATGACCTTCAATTTTGAACAAGGATACCATTTGGATTCCTCCTCATGTTTTCAAGCTACCATCCCAGGTATAATCTGTGGCATCTTCTGGTAGAGTAAAGAAAATAGTCAACAATGAAACAACAAATATTCAAATATTTTCTCACTACTTATCCCCTCAAAGGGGTATATCAATACTCAGAGACACAGAGATTTTTTCCTTCTCCTAAGGAAGAGTGAAAAGGTCATCAACCACCTTTGACCCCCCCCCAAAAAAAAAAACCTAGTGGGTTTCTGTGTGGGATGGGGGAAAGGATTTCTCATTTTAAAAAGTTTTGAATGAAAAATAGGAGATGTTTGGTGCAAAAGGCAGACAAAGTTTTCAAACAAGAAAATAGTAGAAACATATTTGTGATCTTTTTAGATCAGCATGAAACTTAAATTTCTTTCATTTTTACCTGCACAAATGATATCCTATCACAGTGGTGGCAAACCTTCAGCACTCCAGATGTTTTGGACCACAACTCCCAGAATTCCAAGCCTAGATTGCCAATGACAAAGGATTGTGGGAGTTATGGTCCAAAACATCTGGAGTGCTGAAGGTTCATCATCATCATCATCACCACCACCACCACCACCACCACCATCATCATCATCAACAACAACAACAACAACAACAACAACAACAAGAGGATATTCCAAACTTTTGATACTACCTGCTAACTGCCAAATTGGAGGAATCGATTGGATTTTTCAGGATCTATAGAAATTCATTAGAAATCACACACATACACCCCAACGTGGACAAATCACAGGTTATTTTGTCTGTCCTCCAGATAAGATTGAGCCTTAAATTTGCAGTTGGTGGGGGTGGGGGACAAATTCTCCAGCAGGGACACCTAATTCATTCCTGTCCTGGCTTGTCCTTCCAGATCCCCATAAGAGCTTTACAAATGTACACACTTGCACAAACAACAAACACTCTTCTTCATCACTAATTACCCAATTTCTAGGTTCCTTCCCTTATCAGTCTAGCAATGTGATGTTTCCCATGCATAATACATGACTCAGTGCTACACACAAATCCCCTTCCCCCCCCTTCCCACCAGTGAAGTCCGTGTTCCTATCGAGCTAACTCTGGCTGGATAATTCCGTGAGCCTGGTGCCTGGCTGGGGAGCCAGAGGTCGGGAGTTCAAATCTACCAATTGCTTTCAAGGACAAGAGATACCCTATCATGCAATCTACGATGGTTCTTTTTGACAATCTGGATTGTTCTTTCAAGTCAGTGGTCCTGAACTATGAGTCCTCCTCAGATGTACTTTGACTCAAACTCCCAGAAGCCTTTACCATGAGCTGTGCTGGCCAGG
The DNA here is from genome assembly GCA_023846285.1 of Phrynocephalus versicolor. Taxonomy (NCBI): domain Eukaryota; kingdom Metazoa; phylum Chordata; class Lepidosauria; order Squamata; family Agamidae; genus Phrynocephalus; species Phrynocephalus versicolor. The sequence continues at coordinate 4,299,008 of JAHTLZ010000089.1, read as the reverse complement.
ATTTCTGGGAGTTGTAGTCCAAGCATATCCAGAGACCCAAGGTATTGAACTGCTGTGTTAGTTTTAATTTCCCCAAATTTCATCCAGGTTCTCAACCTTTCATTCTAGGCATGGGCACGACTCGGTGAAATTGTCGTTTCTGTTTTCGGTTTTCGTTTCCATTACATAACGGAAACGGTAACGATAATTACGCCTCTCCAGCTCGAACCCAACCCGAAAAAAGAAAAATTGGGTCAGGTTTTTCGTTGTCGTTAATGGCATCGCTGCGATTGTGCGATGCCATTGCCAAGCAGCACAGAAAAAAGTTTTAAAAAGTAAAAAAAAAAAATGACTCCCGGCCAAAAAAGCAGGCGAAAATATGCCTGCCTGAGGACACCTACCAGAGGGGTGGTTTCTGGGTGTGGGGGGTCCCCGGCCTCCCCCCCCTCTCCTGTCCTGGGCTCCTTGCACCAGGCTGGGGGGGGGGTCATCCTCATCGTCTCCATGCCATGCGGTGGGGGGGGATCCAAAATGGCGACCACAATATTTATTTTTAAATCGTGGTCCAAAAACCCACCAAAGCACAATAGAAACATGTGAAAATTAGGTATTTTAAATGCCTGAATTTTTATAGCAGCAGCAGTGGGTTTTTTATAGCAGTAAAAGGTCGCACTGATTTTATTTTATTTTATTATATTTTTTAATTTTTTAGACCTGCCCATGGATGGGACCATGCATTTTTTTTGAACCATTCCACCAATGGCATGGCCAGGTTTTGACTGACACTTCTGGATGTGCCAGAGGGCATAAAAAGCCGAGGTACCTTCCAGAAGTCGCAGTCAGGTCTGGATGTGGAGGAGGGTGGAGGGCTGTGTGGCTGGCTGCTGCTGGCTATTTGAATTTGGAGGGAGGCTGGAGGCTTTAGATTTAAGTTAGGCAGGCAGGGAGGGAACTGAATTTCGAAAATAATTTCTTTGATTCCCTACAGCTTTGTCTGCTGAAGGGAATAGCAGTTTATTCTTTATTTCTTCTCTGGCAGTTTGTGAGGATTTTTTTCTGATATTGGATAAAGGGGGAGGTTTGACTGGGAGTGGGAGGTGTGGATTTATTTTAAATATATATTATATACAACCATTTATTTTCTATTTTCCCAACTTCAATTTGCTTGCACACAGACACTTTTGGGGTGCAAGCCAAGAACAGAACCTCTATTCTTAAGTGATATCCTAACTACCCACTCGCCCACCCGCCCGTGCCGCCACCTGCCTGCGGCCCGCGCCACCGCCTGCCCATTCACCCACTCGCCCACCCGCGCCTCCCCCCTGCCACTGTCACCGCCCGCCCATGGCCCCCCTGCCACCACCGCCTGCCCGTACCTCCCCCCACCTCCCGCCCCCGCCCCGCCCCGCCCGCCGCCTAGGGTGCAAAAACACCTAGCGCCGGCCCTGATTGCGGGACGCCCCTGTGCTCTGGGAAGTCAAATCGTGCTAAATCATGGTGGAAACGACAAACGACAAACAAAACGACAAATTTTTGAAAAATTTCGCGACAAACAGAAACGACCCGAAACGGACCCGTTCCAACAAACAAAAACTCAAAATGTCATTTTTTCTGGTCGTGCCCATATCTATTTCATTCTGTTGCAGCGTTTTTTTTTTCCTGGCATGAAAATCCTTGTGCATTTAAATCACATTTCCCTTTAACCTGTCCATTTATCTGCATGGCTTATGTCTGAAGAATGTAAAGACACTCACGCCAAAGGACCGAAACAAAATCATTTCATGTCAATATCCCACAAAAACCTACGGACATTTGTTGGCTGAAATTTGAAGTCAACTCCACATTTATTGCTTGCTTGGTGAAAAGACCCATGGGAACCTCAGGCTGATATCACTAAATTTTGGAGGAAGTACGTCTCCCAAAATTCTGAGTACAATTTGAGAGCCTACCATGGAATAGGTCTGTTGTTCTATTTTCTGAAAGTATTTAATTCCGTTGCCAAGCAAGACACCAAACCTGATGGCTAGGATGCAACAAGGATACCAACTTCATGGCCTTCCACCTTCATGTGTTTCAGATCTTAAGTTCTTTCTGACCTGAATATAACATATAGATTTTTTTCAAACTCCTCAGGAACAAACTGAAAAGCCTTTCTCCCTTCATATCTTTGGATCTTATCACTCAAACTAAACGGCCATAATCCAACTGGCATCCTCTCCTTGAAAGGATACTTCAAATCCTTGAGTCAATCCTTTGAGTCAGTAGAACAATGCAATTTATCATTTATCAAATTCCTGCTGATTCCATGAGTCTATGCAAACCCAGACTTTCCAGACTTGAGTACTTAAAACCCTTGGTTTGGATTTATCTGGTGGCTTTGAATTCACCTTCATTAGCACATTTAAAACCTCAAGTTCTTTCCATTCCAAATGCTTGTTCACTCTGATCAAAAAATGAATTTCAAAAACCATCCACTCCCATGTCCACTACTAGGCAGATCTGGGGCTTGACCCGAATTTCCTGTTCTTCAATTCCTATGGACATCATGACTCCAGTTTCATCTCTGTCCTCTCTGCCCATTGGGTAATCTTGTTCTCTCTGTGAGTAGACGTTGAGACTCTCTTACTGATTCACACAAATTAATGTCTTATTATCCATAGAAAGGAGGCAGGGAGGGAGAACCAAATGCAACACTCACAAACATGAAAGAACCCGAAAATGGATTAGTGTCAATGGCCTGGGGGTACTTAATGATAAACGCCCCTTCGATGAAAGAGGCGAGCCGAGGGTGACCTGAATCGCATTGTACTGCAAATGAGAAGCATCCTTTCCAAAGATTCTGCTTTTTATGTGGCCACTTGGCTTCTTTTGTGCCTTTTTGTCCTGGGCTTAAAAGACTGTAAAATGCAGTCAATTTGCAGCTTAGGGGGGGCTTGGGACGTTTCAGACAGACAACCCGGTGGGCATTTCTTGTGCTGAGAGATGGCTTTCAAGCTCTGAACATCAACAACTCAGCATTAAATTAGAAAGAACTCTCGTTTCTTCGCCTGCCAGCAACCCATGGTAGTCTGAAGACTCTGCAACATCTTCCTGGTGTTGCTGATACCTGGATATGACAAAAAGTCACTTCTTCCTGGCCAGAACATAGAACAAACGGCCTTTCCTTATGCTATACCCCTTCTTGTATTGTTTCTTGCTTGGCCTTTAGGATTGGTCAGGTACTCAAGCACCCATGGCTCAGCCTTCCAATGCCCCTCTTAGGGGTCAAAGGCTCAGGTAGTGAGCTATAGTCCCTGGGAGGAAGGCTTAGCCTGGTAACATATACATAACAATAGGATAAGGAATTTGTTTACCGGACACTATGGCCCATCCTGGAAGGGAAATCATCAAGGGAAGTAAAGATGCCCCATCTTTATAGAAGAGACAATGAGTTTGCCTCCTTCACGTTTTCAGCGAATTAGATATAGGATCCAAATAGTAAGCAAATATTATCCAATGAGGTTGTATGACTTTAGGACTCTTTGTTAGCTGTTAATGAGAAAGTAGATCTGGTTATGGCCTCCTTTTAAAGATGTATTTTAGGCATCCCCAATATGATTAAACTATCAACTATGACCCTTGAGTTGGATATTCACCTACCCTCAATTATGGCATGGTCTCTGGCTTTCAAATATTGGTTAGGCCTATACTATAATACTCTTCATGGTTCCTTATTGTTAGATCTCTTAAAAGACCTCTGGGACACTTTTTTGTAACTAAACTTCAAAACATAGATCTTACTCTTGAATCTTTTGAAGACACTGAACTTAATAAAGCTTATCTGACTATAAAGACAAGATTATTGGAAGCAGAGACTCAATCACTTATCTCTAGTCTTAAACCAGTCTGCTCCCCATGCTATTTCAATTTACCTCCCTCTTTTGGTCATGAATTGTGTTATTTCCATAAGTTAGTAAACCCTAATAAGACATGTGCTTTTATGTTAGCTTGACTTAATATCTTTCCTCAGTCTTGTCCAGAAATATTATCCCACTTGCTCGGAGAATTTGCTGTATTTGCCATTTAGAACCCAATACAGTCTCTCACATCTTTTGTCATTGCCTGGCACACAGTTACATTAAAATATGAAAGTTAGCATTTAAGGTGCCACATATTTTGTGTCTTTTGTTTTGTTTTGTTTTGTTTTGTTTTTCTTTGATTTTTGCCTGAAATTCTTAAAAAGATTAACACGACTACACACTCTGAAACAAGTAACAGAAACATTTTCTGGAGCAAATTCTTCTTGATCTTCCAGGCCCCTCTAAGGGTATATGGGATTCCTTCTTGAGGATAGCTCTGAACTAGTTACTACCCAGGTGCCCAACCTTTTAGCTGCCATGGTTAAAAAAAAAAAGAGGGGGTGGGGAGAAGCAACACTCTGTGAAATCTAGTTAGATCATATTGATGAGATTTACCCTATAACATTGCATGTAACCATTTAGCTTTATTTGTGTATTTTCTCTGTTTTAATGTCATTAAAGGTTTATGGAATGGACTCTTTGTTTATTATTGGGGTCTTTCTCTGCCATTAAGAGAAGACCCTGGCTGATTCCTATTACATATCAATAAATTTGGACTTTGGTTCAGCTGGTTGTGTCTCTTCCTGACCTCTTGCCAGAGTAAATTAACAAGGTAACATTGCCTGTGTCAATAGTGCTCTCTTTACTTCGAATCTACCTCATCCTTTATGACAGTGGCCCCCAATTTGTTCTTGGACTAAAACTCCCAGAAGCCTTCAATACTACGTATGCTGGTCAGGATTTCTGGGAGTTTCAGTCCAGTAATATCTGGAGAGCCAAGGTTGGGAACCTTGACTCAACCAGAAAGGATGCAGAATCTTGTTGGGTAAGGTAACATGAGCGTCTCTCCAGCATCCATGCCTCCTTCCTGCCCTCCCTTCACCTGGAAAGCATAACATGACTGTGTGAACTCATGCAGAGATAAACACAGTTGAGTCAACGTTCTTAAGAACATAAGGACATGAGAAGAGCCATGCTGGATCAGGCCAAAGACCCATCTAGTCCAGCTTCCTGTATCTCACAGTGGCCCCACCAAATGCCTCTGGGAGTGTACGAGACTAGATCTCTCTCTCCTGATACGATTCTCCTGCATCTGGTCCTTGAGGTACCCCAGTTTTAAGCTTGGAGATGATACATCTCCCTCATGGTTTGTAACCTGTGATCGACTTTTCCTCCAGGAATCTGTCCAATCC
>JAHTLZ010000089.1:4273294-4284905 GCA_023846285.1 Phrynocephalus versicolor | reverse complement strand
TGTTGTTGTTGTTGTTGTTGTTGTTGTTGTTGTTGTTGTTGTTGTTGCAAATCTGCAGGAGCCCAACACCTATTAGGGTTGATTTCCTAGCAGAAGAGGAAACAGATACCCAGGACTAAGGCTTTGGCAAGGGATCTAATAATGGGATAATTATTAGGATCTAATAATGGGATCAAATGACAGGGTAGGGGACAATGATACGTGATGTCCTCTTTTTTCTTGAACCTCAGTGATACATGGGAACTGCACCTTCTAGTGGTTTTGGACCAGGTATCCTCCTCACTGCTCTCAAACAGAAGAAAGTTTCCCCAGTAACACTTTTTCCTCCTGAATGTATTTCTTTTTCTTGAGTCTCTTCTTCAGGTTTGTCAGCACCCTTTTCAGAACTAGAAGACATTTTGGTTCGTGGTGTCCAACCAAGGGTTCCTAGTTCCTTCAAGAATTCTACCCATGTCTGTATCTCTGCAGAAATCCCCTGTGATGAGTCTGGGTACAATAGGAGGTAGATAAATGTGTTCATCATGTTGTCTTCTCCTCCTCCTTCTCTTCATCCTCTTCCTCTTCCTCCTCCTCCCTCCTCTACATTTTCTTCCTTCTCTTTCTCTAGCTCCCTCCTCCTCCTCCTCCTCTCCTCCTCTCCCTTCTCCTTCTGCTTCTTCTCCTCTTTCTCCATCTCTCCCACCAATTTCTCCTTTGAAACATTTTTCTCCTACTCCTCAGCCAAGATGGCCTGTGGAGCAATCAACCTCCAATCCATAAAGGAAGACAGCCTTACAATCCAGAAGGACATGGGTAATAAGGGAAGAGAGATGAGGGGGAAAAAACATGGAGGTGGATGCAGGAAATGCCAGGGTCGTAAATCATTGACGAAGGAAAGAGAAGGGGAGTCTCAGGTCATGTAGCCTCTGAGGAATCTGGGCACCCTGTGAACCTAATCTCTGGGTGCAAAAGCCTGTTTTTCCCCTGCGGCTTCTTCCTGAGTCATCTTGGCTGGAGGCTGGCCTTTGTGCTGCAGGGTCATCTGGAGTTTGTGAGTGCTCTGGCTTCCACGCGGGGACCCAGCTCTGCTTAGACATGCTCCCATATCCAGGGGCTGATGTCGGCCTCTTGGGAGTTCAGGATGCCTGAACCTCAGGGCAGGAATCCTACAGAGGGAGGCATCTGTTGACTGCAAAACTGCAATAGCCTTCCTACTTCACCTGCATCTGGTGCATCCGGATGGAACAACTACCAGTGGAGAGAGAAACCCGACAGAGCTGGCCATCTTGAAGCTCTCCAGGAACCTGTGTGTTCTCCCATGATTTGTAGATACACACTTGAACAGTTGACTCCACTATTCTTCCATTCACATGAACAGAAAGATGAGGAACTTGGTATAGATCAGTAGAGGTGGGGCCTTTGTATTTTCTGGACTACATACACCTGAATTCTCCATTCTGGGAGTTCTGCTTACCTTACAAACACCCAACGCACATGTCATTGTGATTCACCTCCTTGAAAAGGCCCGAACTACAATCTTTTGAGGCCACGCTAGGCTTAGCTCTGCCTTAGCTTCATGCTTACGAAGAAATCACTGGAGAACATAAGAAGAACCATGCTGGATCAGGCCAAAAGCCCATCTAGTCCAGCTTCCTGTATCTCACAGTGGCCCCACCAAATGCATCTGGGAGCGCACAAGACTAGATATCTGTCTCCTGATACCACTCCTCTGCATATCGCCCTTGAAGTACCCTGGTTTTAAGCCTGGAGATGACACATCTCCATCATGGTTTGTCACCTGTGATGGACTTTTCCTCCAGGAATCTGTCCAATTCCCCTTTCAAAGGCATCCAAGCCAGATGCCATCGCCACCTCCTGTGGCAGGGAGTTCTACAGACTAACAGCATGCTGGTGAAAAAATATTTTCTTTTTTTCTGTTCTCAGTCTCCCAACCCTCAGTTTCAGTGAATGTCCCCTAGTTCTGGTATTTTGTGAGAGGGAGAAGAGCATCCCTCTATTCACTTTACTCATGCCCTGCATTATTTTGTACGGCTCAATCATCTCCCCACCCCCAGGTGCCTTTTTTCCAGACTATAGAGCCCCAAATGTTTTAGCCTTTCTCATAAGGGAGGTGCCCCAGCCCAGTAATCATTTTTGTCGCTCTCTTTTCCACTTCCACTATGTCTTTCTTGAGATGCGGTGGAGCAGGAAGTGGTAGCCTGGGCAGAGCTAGGGCTTGCAACAAAGGCTTTTCTCCTGGGTGACCCACATTCAGGGGTCTGGAAGCCATCCGTCTGTCTGGCAGAGGACCCAGGATGGAGAACGATGGGACTGGTAGTCCAAAAATGAATAAACAATTCCAAAACTCTCATCCCTGTAAATCAGTGTAAAGTGGCTTCTCAGAATCAGTGTCTAATCCCCTCTGCCATGTTCACAAACATTAGAACCTGATTTAATTTCACAGGAAAACATTGCCTCTAATCTTGTCAAGTTAGTCATATTTCCCCTCCGCTCCTCCTGTCGGCACATTGGGTTTTGAATGCTCTGAAAGTCTTAATAGATCAATGACATTTTGTAACAAGTGTTAATATTGCAAAATGGCACCGGGGCTGTGTTTGTGGAAATGAATACTGATGTGATGTGGAATGCTTTATTATCTGGCTGAGTTTTATGATTGTTCTGATCATCTCCTTGCCGACCCCCTCTTTCAAGGAGAAAAACACAACTTCTGGGGTCTCTTCTCCAGCTCATGCAAAATTAACCTGGAGGTTATTTCATCAATAAACCCACACACTGTTTTAAGTAAAGGAAGATTAGGAGGCTGATGAGGTGTGTATCAGAGGTTTACAAGAAGCCTTCAAACGTATGAAGCTTTATATTCTTCTAGATCTAATTACACAGAACTAAAACAGGGCTTCTTTTCTCGGGAGAGAGTCTGGGTAAACAGGAGCAGCTAAGTGGAGCTTTGACGGTGCTATATGGTTGTAGAGTGAACAGACGGCAGTCTTTTATCGCAGAGAAAAGATCAGCAAGGGATGCCCAGTGCAACAACGTTCACATTTCTGAGATGGATTTGGGCTGGATGGTACGCTAAGAACGGCATTTGAAACGGTGCTCGCTCATGAGGTGAAAGAGGTCTATTGGTCATGGCACATGATTGCCCACACTTATGTACCTTGTGCCATTTTGCTAGAAGGTCAACAACTCATAGACTCATAGAATATATGAGTCGGAGGGGCCTGTAAGGTCAATGAGTCCAACATCCTACTCAAGGCAGGGATTCTAGTCAAAGCAGATTGGATAGAAGGCTGTTCAATTTTACCTTGAATGCCTCCACTGCTGGAGCACTCACTGGTCATTGGGTTCCATTGTTGTACTGCTCTAACAGTTAGGAAGTTTTTTTTCTGATATTCAAACAAAATCTGGCTTCCTTTAACTTGAGCCTATTGTCTTCATGCTCTCGATCAGTGGTTCTCAACCTGTGGGTCCCCAGATGTTCCTGGACTGCAACTCCCAGAAATCCTGGCCAACTCTGCTAGTGATGAAGACTTCTGGGAGTTGCAGTCCAGGAACATCTGAGCACACACAGGTTGAGAACTATTGCTTTGGATGATCAAGAATAGATCCTGCCCCTCCACTGTAGGACAGCCTTTCGAGTACTTGAAAAATGCTATTATATCTCCCTTCAGTCTTCTTTTCGCCAGGCTAAATATGCCCAGTTCCTTCAGTCTTTCCTCTTTGGGCTTGGCTTCCAATTCCCTGGTCATCGTTCTTGCCCTCCTCTGAACTGGCATCCATGGTGTCCAAAACTGGACCCAGTACTCCAGATGAGGCTTAACCAGTGCTGAAAAGAATGGAGCTAGTAACTCACAGGATGTGGATCCTATATTTCTGTTAATGCCACCTAAAATGGCATTTGCCTTTTCTGCAGCAACACCGCACTGTTGGCTCATACTCAACTTTTGATCTACAACAATTTCAAGATCCTTCTTACTTGTAGTATTGCTCAGCCAGGTATCCCCTGGTGCTTAGAAGTCTGATGACTGAGACATAACTCTGAATAAGATGCCTTCTTCCTGCTTGAAAACAATCAGCATGTCCCAGGGTTTGAAACACAAGGTGCAGAGACGCTTGACAATAAACCCATTGTTTCTCAAGTCAAAGGCAGAGACAGGAAGGGCTGTAGATCATCTGAGATAGTGGTGGCGAACCTTCAGCACTCCAGATGTTTTGGACCACAACTCCCATCATCCTTTGTCATTGGCAATACAGGCTTGGAATTCTGAGAGTTGTAGTCCAGAACATCTGGAGGGCCGAAGGTTCACCACCCCTGATCTAAGAGGAATTCTGTACATCCTTTCTGGTTTGACCGGAAAGGTATTCTGGTTGAAAATCTAGAAAGTGGTGGCTGCCCGTCAAAAAAGACAATACTGGTCAAAAATTTTAACGCAGCCTACAAGGAAGCTTATTATGTGGTGCATTTAAAACTGTCAATATCTGATGTTTAGAACTGCATGTCCTCTTGAATTAGGAGAATGAGTGCGTGGTCACCTTTTCCACAATGTAGGAAATCCAAAGTTCAAGCCTTCAAGTGAGATCACTAGCTATCTTGTTGAGTGTCTTTTTCAAAAACCACTGCTTTGATCACCAAGGACTGCATGGACTCACTCCCTCCCTCCCTCCCCCCCTCTCTCTCTGTTCATGATTCAAGTTTGTTATTCCAGCTCTCCTTCTTCATAAGTTTGACAACACTTTGGCTGTTCTCTCCTAAGCAAAAATAAATAAATAAATAAATCTCCCTCGGAAAGCTTGGGATTTGTATCTGCAAGAATCTGTTTACCAGTCTGGAGTCCCAAGTAGGTGGGGAACGGGTGTGTAGAATATTATGGCTAAGAAGATGACTAATTTCATGTAGGCAGTCTGCGAGAAGTGGGAGGGAAGATCAAAATGTTAACATTTTAAACATGTCAGCTTAGAGAGGTGTTGTGTGTGGTTTCATTTCCAAAATGCTAATTATGTTTCCGAGAAATGTGAAGTCTTCGAAAATGTCAGAAACACACAATCTTGAAGAGTGCTTGCTTAGTGCGGTGGGCTGGGGGTGTCATTAAATGTTGTGCGCTGTTGTTGAGTTTGAAATAAGATTAAAATTCTATTTCAGACAGGCTAGCCCTGCTGAGTTCCGCTGGACCCCAGTAGCCCAATGAAGCATCCAGCGAGAGAGAGATCCTGAAAGAAATACTGTGTTTATTAGGCCCAATAAAGACAGCAGGTGGACACAAGCCAGGAACCAGGCAAAGATGTCTGACCCCGAGCACATGGAAACCCCAACTTTTATTGGTTTCTCCCCCTTCCCTTCCCTGGGTGGCGCCTTGTCCAGGGATTGGCCGAAGGATGATCTTCAAATGGTCCAATCAGTGTAGTCCAGGGGTTGGCCAGAGGCGGTCCTGGGCGGTCTCTGGCAGGCTGGAGTCGGATGCCCATGTAGGTGTTAATGGGTCCGGAAAGTCCTTTGATTGGGCCATTGTGACAGAATAATAAGAAGGGGAAGCAGGGTATTGTCCATAGGTCTGGGCTAACTTATGGAAATCAGAAAGTCAATAGAGGCTGATACAAAGTCAATAGAAGCCAGGAAACCTGATGAAATAATCCAGAGGTGCCTGGATGGTCCTTTGTGGGTGCAAAGATGTGGTGGTGGAAACCCCCCTCAGGCTGTGATAACATCTGTGGTCTACGTGGCAAGGAATTCTTGTACTTCAGGAAGCAGCTGTGTGTACGTACCAAGAAATCTGAGGAAGATGGACCCCTTCTAGAAGATGTAGCCAGCCTCATGAAGTCGCCATGATGATCCTCTTCTTCTTTGTGCCATAAACCCCCATTGCCCCAGATGGTAGAGTATATAGAAGTCAAGGAATAGGACAGGCACACGTTTTAAGTACACCCAGGGAAGGAGGGAGTGGGAGGAGGAAGGAAAGATAGGGAAGAGGAGGGGGAGGAGGAGGAGAGAGGGAGAGGGAGAGAGAAAGAGAAAGAGAGAGGGGAGAGGGGGCACCCTTTGGGCCAGGGGGCTGGGTCTGGGTCAGACAGGGATAGCAGGGCCAGGCATCAGACGGTAGGGTGATCCCTGAGAATGATTGTTTAAAATCATTCTCCGGCAAGCCATGAGCATGATGAAAATAAATCATCAGGAAAGGGCAGGCAGGAGGGGTGGAAAGGAAAAGAGAGAGGGGGGTGAGGCTGGCTGGGGCCAGAGACCTGGGCCAGTGTAGGCAAATGGATATGATAGAAGTACGCTTCCTAGAGGGAAGGGGGGCTGACTATGGCTAAAAGCCAGGGTTCATATAGATAGAGGGGCAATGGAGGTAGCTTTGAGAGTAAAAGGATGTCCCCGGGGGTTGATCTGTGGCTGTCACTCCATGAGCCATGACCATAGTAGGGATGAACTGCCAATTCAGGGGGATTCAACCTGAATTGTGTGTTTGGCTCTTTTGAATGTCCTGGAAATGAACTATGTTATCCTGGCCCAACAAGGAATGTTTGGGGAAGGGTCTGAGGGGACCCCAAAAGCATCTCTGAGAATTTCATCATGCCCAATTATGACGACTCAACACTGTCATCATCTTTCTCGCCAGCATTTCCTTCTGTCTGTTTCCTCCACCTTGCCTTCCCGCTCTTGAGGGAGTCCGGCCACCGGGCACGTCTCCATCAGTTATCTCAATTCATTTTGGATGCCTGTCAGCTCCCAGGGTGTCAAAATGGGTCTTCGTCACTTTTACAAGCATAACCCGATTGTGACACAGCCCCGCTCTTCGTTTCCTCATCCAATTCGAGCCAGGTTCAGTTTTGACTGAAATTAAATCATCAGACTAAAATCTGAGTAGAGAAGGAGATTGTTAATACTGGAAGTAAACTGGGTGAGACATTGGCAGATAACGAAAGGGAGCACAACGGAACGTAACAAAACGAAAACAAAACCAAAAGAAAGAAAGAGCACCCCACAACTAAACAGCAGATAAAGAGAAGCTGGAAGAACTTGAATCCCACGAATAGAGATAGAAATTAAAATCCATAAATTTATTGCTGTTTGGGTTCATTGTGTAGCATCAAGTTGCCCCTGACTTATGGGGACTCTGTGAATGCACGGCCACCAAAATGCCCCACCTGCATTTTGTAAACTGCACCGATTTTGTAAACTCAAAGCTGTGACTTCATTTAGGGACTCAGCACATCTCGTAATTGGTCTCCCTCTTCTCCTGCTACCTTTCCCAACAGGATGGTCTTTTCCAGAGAACTCCAGTTTTTCATGATATGCCCAAGGCAGGACAGCCTCCTTTTCTTACCTTTAGAGACAGTTCAGCCTTGATTTGATCTAGTGCCCATTTATTCATCTTTCTGGTTTTCTAGAGCATCTCCAAAGCTCTCCTCTAACATCAAATTTCAAATGAATCCATTTCTCCCCCGGTTGGCTTAAAAAAACTGTTCAGCTTATTTGGGTCATTATATTATGTGGATGAACAGGAGGGTCTTAGCCTGGTACTAAAAAGCCAAAAGCAATTTGTCAACTGCTGAGAAGGTCCTGTTCCAACATGCCGCCACCCCTCACGTCTTTGAGGGATCGCACCTTCAGTGGGGCCTCCTGACCTGATGTTAGGGTGCAGGTGGGCTTATAGAATCAGAGAATCATAGAGTTGGAAGAGACCTCAAGGGCCATCTAGTCCAACCCCCTGCCATGCAGGAACCCCTTCACAATATTTCCGACAGATGGCCATCCAGCCTCTGCTTAAAAACCTCCAAAGAAGGAGACTCCACCACCCTCCTTTGGGGCAGCCTATTCCACTGCTGAACAGCTCTAACCGTCATGAAGTTCTTCCTAATGTTCAAATGGAATCTCTTTTCCTGTAGTTTGAAACCATTGCCCCAAGCCCTAGTCTCTGAAGCCATGGAAAACAAACCTGTTCCCTCTTCAATATGACATCCTTTCAAATATTTAAACATAGCTTGTATGGACGAAGGTGGTCCTGTTGTGTATTATGTGATATTCTGTTGTTTTTGTGTTTCATTCAGATAGTGGCTATTTGCTACCAGTTAAGGCTAAAACATTTGGGGCTCTTTAGTCTGGAAAAAAGGCACCTGAGGGGGGAGATGATTGAGATGCAAAAATCATGCAGGGCATGCTCTTCTCCTTCTCACAAAATACCAGAACTAGGGGACAAACACTCAAATTGAGGGTTGGGAGGGTGAGAATAGACCAAAGAATTTTTTTTTCACGCAGTGTGCTTTTAGTCTGTGGAACTCCTTGCCATAGGATGTGGTAATGGCCTCTGGCCTGGATGCCTTCAAAAGGGGCTTGGAAAGATTCCTGGAGGAAAAGTCCATCACAGGTTACAAACCATGATGGAGATGTGTCATCGCCAGGCTTAAAACCCGGGTACTTCAAGAGCCAGATGCAGGGGAGTGCTATCACGAGACAGATATCTAGTCCCATGCACTCCCAAATGCATCTGGTGGGGCCACTGTGAGATACAGGAAGCTGGACTAGATGGGCCTTTGGCCTGATCCAGCAGGGCTCTTCTTATGTTCTTATGTTCTTAATCTGTCAATGCTTGCATTATTGTTGGTGAGCAGTTAGGAACATATATGCATCAAGTGTTTAAGTGGAGGCAATTGGGGACTGTAATTCACCCTGATTGACTTACACTAGCAGCTGCGAGATAAAGGATTCTAGCCCATAAGTGTTTGAATAGGTTACTAGGTTTTTTTTAAATGAGATCCACGGAGAAGTAGTGTCTAGCCAGGCAGCTTTATTCTGCAAAACCCTGACCTCCATGAAACATGCACCACAATTTCACATACTACACCTTGTACTGTTGGCAGTCCAATCATTGTTCAACAGAGCATCTACCAACACACTCACACATTCACACACAACACCCATGTTCAACATTGGGTTTCTCATTCCAGTTTCTCAGGGTCTGCCTCTGAAATTGCTTTTTCCTTTCATGGCAGCGTTTTTAGAAAATTGGAAAGGGCCGCAGGAGCACTCGGCTATATTATGTGTGTTCTTTTAAGATTGATTAAAATTAATGGAAACAAACAGACAGAAAAATCATTAAAGCCAAGCGGCTGTTTGTTGCTGCTGCTGCTGCTGTTTCTGGGGAGGGAGGGGGGGTCGATAGTCTGTGCACAGTTTGGTAGATTGATGGGTTGGAGGTTGCTGGGTGTTTTGCTTTTCTCCTGTTCTCCCCCAGCTCTTTCTCCAGGTGCAATTAAATTTTTGGTTAATTGTTTCCATTTCTATTTGAAATGCACCAGGCCTGCCTCACAGCAGGGTTTGAGAGTGGGATATGTATTATCCTCTATGGAGTTTTTAAAAAGAGCAACTGGGCTCTTATTTTTTAAGCAAATGGATTTTACATTTGCAAGATAATAATGGGTGGGGTGGTGGGGAGGGTGGGATGCTGCATTTATAAAGCGCACACCATTTCATTGCCTGACACAAAGCTGTGACCAGTTTCTACAGAATATTTTTTGAGTCCATGGTTGGCTCGGAACCAGTGTTCAATAATTAAATTGAAACAAAATAAGGAAGTGCAAATACCAAACTGTCTAAGTCTGATTTATTGAAGACAAGGCAACAGTAACAATCAGTGGTCTCACCCTGGATGGTGTGAGTGAGCCCTGATCATTTGTTCAACAGCAGTTTTTATACATATGAAACCGCTTCAGGGTTTCCCTCGATCTGCATTGTCTTGATGATCCAATTTCCTGAGCCGTTAAGCTGTTGATGGTCCAAATCCTTGAGTCAATGTTCCATAGATTGGTGTCCTATTGCTCTATTGGGCTCAGTCTGGCTGAGACAGGGAATGTGGAATTCCAGACAATGGGACAATCTCCTGTCCTCCAGGCACAGTTTACCCTGGGGATAATCGTCTCATCCAGGTGTTCTGCCAGTTCCTGGAGTCAAATACTTCCAGTTAATTTGCATTCTTAATGTATTAAAGTTCCTATAATTTGTCTAGCTAGAATAAATGTTTTGGAGCCTGATTTCTCATGGTATCAAAGCTCTTCAGGATGGACATTTAAGGTGGAAGACCTCAACCATTCATGCCAAACGGTCTTTCCATCTCTAACTGGGGCAATGCAATTGAAGGATCAGAAAAGATTGTGGAAAGTTCCTCTGCTTCCTGATCTTTCTGGACTCCATATCCCATAATCCCTTGGCACCAGGGCCAATGATAGTGTGTGATCCTAGAATTATAGAGTCCTAGAATAGTGAGGTTGGAAAGGAGCCTGCAAGGCCATAACCCCACCCCCCAGCTCCAGGCAGGAATCCAAATCCAAGGAGACCTGCTAGGAAGGTGGTGGTCCCGATTTGTCTTGAAGGCCTCCAGCGATGGAGCTTTCTCCATCTCTTGAGGTCATGGTGGAAGGTGGTCCGTTTCTTCTAGAAAGTCACCAGTTCCTGAGGGCTGTCATCAAGGAAGGTGGTCAATCAACTTCAATAAGATCAAATCATACAACTGGAGAGCTAGAAAGGACTCCAAGGTTTATTTAGACTGTCTCCTGGCTAATCAAGGAATCTGTATCTTTAGAAGGAAGTAGTCTTTCCCCATAGGTGTGGAAATTTCAAAATATAAGTATTTTTATATTTAGAATGTGCATGGGCACTCACATAGACATCAATGATGACTTACCTGGTTCTTATTCCTCCCAAAGCAAGAATAGCCCAGAAAACAATTTTCAGCTGGATGTCTCTGCCTTCCAGAGCATAAGGGGTTTGTGGAACAAAGTGACAAGCAAACTTTGTTGAATATTTCTTGGATCAAATCAAGAAGTTAAAAAACAAACATGGAAAACTGAACCTCTGTCACTTGCCTCCAGTTCTGAATACCACAG
Organism: Phrynocephalus versicolor; assembly: GCA_023846285.1. Classification (NCBI taxonomy): domain Eukaryota; kingdom Metazoa; phylum Chordata; class Lepidosauria; order Squamata; family Agamidae; genus Phrynocephalus; species Phrynocephalus versicolor. The sequence continues at coordinate 4,274,033 of JAHTLZ010000089.1, read as the reverse complement.
TTGGAGAATGGATGCTGACAAATTGGATCAAGTTCAGAGGAAGGAGGGTGGGGAGATTGAAAACCAAACCCTAGGAGGAAATAATGAAAGAGCTGGGCATGTTTAGCCTTGTGAAAAGAAGACTGAGGGGAGAGAGGGTAACACTTATCAAAGACTTGGAAGGTAGGCCCACCAGAGAAAGGAAGCCAGATTTCAGTTGAATTTCGGGAAAAGTTTCTTAACCATTAGAGCAGTGTGGCAGTGGAGCCAATGACCATGGGAGGTGGCTGAGCACTCCAGCCCTGGAGGCATTCAAGAGAAAATTGGAGAGCCATCTGTCAGGTATGTGTTGACTTGCATTCCTGCCTTCCGCAAGTGGTTTATTCAATGGCCTTCTAGTCCCCTTCCAATTCCCTGATACTATGATTCAGAACAATTTAACGAACTGGAAAGGGAATACAAGGAAAGGTCTTTTCGAAAAAGACACAAAGCCTACTGTTTTCAGATAGTGGACAGATTCCCACATGGATGCCCAGTGGGCGGAGACTTGTAATCCAAAGCAGATCGCAGCCTGAAGGAGCTTGACAGTAGACAAATCAAAATCCCATGGAGATCAAGCTTGCCCGATTGAGGCATCCCCAATATGTAGGCCTTCAGTAGACAAAAGATTCCTCTCGAGGCAGCTGGCAGCTTTCATAACATAATAATGCACAATCAAAACCCACTTAACAGATTAATAATTACGAGAAGCCAAACAGGA
>JAHTLZ010000089.1:4237618-4266884 GCA_023846285.1 Phrynocephalus versicolor | reverse complement strand
GTGTGTGTGTGTGTGTGTGTGTGTGTGTGTGTGTGTGTGTGCCCAACAGAAAATGGACATCTTCCTTGGGAAAAGGCCAAGGGAAGATCCTTCTGGTGCTGCTGCCCAGCCCTCCCTCGTAATTTTTATTCTAATTAGTTTGTGAAAGTTTGAAAATGTTTCATTCTGTAAATGTTGAACAGTTGAAGTCTGCCATATTTTAAAAGTTGCTGTGTGATGTTTTAAAGCTTGCAATTGTGTATTCTTGAAATGTCACTGAAGTGTACTGTACTGTACTGTTCTGTATTATACTGTACTGCACTGTAGCATGTTTGAAAAATTAATGTGTGATGTTTGGAATGTTTATTCTTGATTAATAATGTTCTTGTACTGTGCTTATGTCTTTAAAGTGTACTTTATAAAGAATGTTTTACAAAAACATGGGTGTTTCTGTCTTTTTTTTTAGGCTTTGGAACGAATGAAGCGGTTTCCTATTCATTCCTTTGGGAAACTGTGTTTTGTAAGACAAAATTTTGCAAGGCGCATTGACCCATAGAATGAATTAAATTTGTCTTATAAAGCATTACTTAGAATCATGAAGTTGGAAGGGGCCTACAAGGCCATCAACCCCCTGCTCAGGGCAGGAATTCAAAACAAAGGAGATCTGCCAGATGGTTACTAGGGCCAAGCAGGGATGTGAACCCTGTTCTCCAGAGTCTTAGTCTGTCACCCAATCCCCTACTCATCACACTGGTGTACTTACACCACCACCACCCCAATTATCACGTGATGGTGTGAATCCTAGATAGTGAAGAATGAAAGGCAGTGTTGGAGGAGACCCTTGTTGGCACCAAGATGAGTAAGTGGGTTCTAGATCCAACCAAGCCTGAATTCTCTCTAGAACCAAAAATGGCCAGTCTGAGGTGTTCAGGCTTGGAGCACATTGTGAGCAGGTAAGCCTGGAAGCAACAGTGAAGCTGGGAAAACTTGAAGGAAGCAAGATAAGAGGAAAGTCGTAACATGAGAGGGATCAACTCCATGAAGGATGCCATGGTCTTCAGTGTCCAAGATCTCAGCAAAGCTGTTCAAGACAGGGCCTTTGGGGATCCTCTCCTCTGTAGGGCCTGCCGTGCATCAGAAGTAGCCCAACAGCTGATTGTGAAGGCAATGCTGGAGAGCAGAACCATGCCTTCAGTTCCTTGGAGAAAAATCTGCTGCCAGCTCATTAACCCACTTCTGCCCCGAATTATCACGAGCAGAGAAGCAGAGCAAAGAATATATCTGGTGAATGGGACACCGTGGAAGGCCAGCAATGGATTTTAGTCAAATAAATCCTGCTAGTTAAAGCCATAAAAGGCAGGAAAATTGGAGAAAATAAGTACACATTCACGGTATACATTCTCATTTCCTATGGCTTCTTGAAAGATCTGAGGCAGGGCATTGTTCTTAAGGGACCTCTCCTAAGGCTGGGCTGCCATTTGTATTGGCTCTTCGTCCCTCTCTGCTTCTTATATCTTTCCCTTCTGTTCTCAGCCTTCTGCGTGCAACCCATGGTTTGTCTCATTATTAGAGCCTTATCAGCCTAGCATTTCATTTTTGTCCCCTGGTGCAGACATGTTTTGACCTCAAAGGCACAATCTCAACATTCCCCCCCCCCCCAGGAGAGCATCTGTCACAATCCCCCCCCCCTCACTTTTTCCTTTCTCTCCCAAATGCACGGCTGATGTTTATCATGAGTTATCTTAATTGCACACTCTAAGGGCATGCACAGGGGAAAAATTGGGGGAACAAATCATTTTTGGGACTCTCATAATACAGCATCAAGGTAATATCAGACAAAAAAACCAATTTTCGTGGCTTTTTGAATGTCAAAAAGAGCACCCACCCTTCTGGTTCCAAACCTGGCAATGAAAATGACAAAGACAGAGAAACAGGCCTTGTTAACTCTTTATATTTAAAAATCCTCATTCCTTTGACGCAGACTTCCCTGCTTTTTGCATTTTTATGTACAGGAAATAGCGTTTGGAGATTCTGTTCCAGACTAGCCAGGTGGGATGCTTCCTGGGAGAAAGACCCTCATCAAAAATGCATGTTGATGCAATATGACAAGAGTTGCTGCCTTGTGGTATGGTTGTTTAAAAGCCATGGATGGGTTACTTGTATCTTTTTGATCAATACACTGGTCTTTCTGTGCTTGCTCTACTGAAAAAAAAATGAAACCAAAGGAGGAACTTTCTCTTTCTCATTCCTATGACAGAGGAGCTATCATGAGGACTGATGACATGACATGTCTCCCTCTAAACAAGGAAGCTGGAAAGATTTTATCAGATCTCTCTTCCTCTGAGTTGCAGACTCTGCTATGCAACTACTACCAGCGGTAGTGCAAAATATACTTGTCATAGATCATTTATTTGTATTCATCCATCCATCCAAAGAGATGGTTTAGGCAGCAAGCTCTTGTCCAATGCATTGACTCCAAGAAGAGCCAGTCCATTCACGAGGCAGATGGAGGCACAACATAGCACATTGTGCTGCCCTGATTTGTGGAGCCTTTCCCCCCATTTGTTTCATGCAGCATCCTGCTCAGATGATCTGATTCCTTCTTGGCTTTTGAGGTCAGTGGAGCGAGAAATCCACATCAGATTTTGATCCAAACTTGAAAGGATGAGTTTGTGGGGCTGGAGTTTGGAGACAGAGTCCCATACTTTGGACAGATCCTTTAACTGCTAACTGAAATCCATAACAGATTCTCTACCCCCTTCTTGCAGTCACTGGAGTCTCTAGCTGGACCTTTGTAGAGACACGGATTGTGCTGGATGACTTTGTTCCAGTCTTTCCTTTCCAGTCAGACCTCACCTCTTGGATCAAGGAGACAGGGAGCCATGGCATGCCCCACTGGAAGATGGAGAAGTTAGGGGTTTTGGTCTCCAGCTGTGTAGCCAGAGGTTGGGAGTTCAATTCCCCACTGGGCCTCCTTGGCAGGGGCAGGACTTGGTGATCCATAGGATCCCTTGCAGGTCTAAGATGCTGGTGCTGCTGGAAGAGGAGATATCAGTGTGACTCCTGAATTATCAGAGAATATTGAAGTTGGAAGGGACCTACAAGGCCATCCAGTGCAACCCCCTACTCCAGACAGGAATACAAATTAAAGGATCTCTGCCAGGTGGTTTTCCAAATTCTCCTCGAATGCTTCCAGTGATGGGTAAAAACAAAAAAATGAAAAAACAAAATGATTTTTTTTCAAAAAATTCACAAAAAATGAAAACGAACCAAACTGGGACCCGCAATGAAAACCGAAAAACCGAAACGTCATTTTTTCCGATTCGTGCCCATCTCTACTCTTGATTTCACTGATCCCATTGTCATACTGCTCTAACGGTTAGGAAGTTTTTCCTGATATTGAGCCGAAAGCTGTATTCCCTTAACTTGGGCCCATTGTTGTTGCGTGTCCCACATTTAGGGATGGTTGAGAACAGATCCTTCCCCTCCTCTGTATGAAAGCCCTTCAGATATTTGCAAAGTGCTCTCCTGTCTCCCATTGGTCTTTTTTTCTCCAAGCTAAACAGACCCAGTTCTTTCTGCTTTTCCTCCGAGGGCTTGGTTTCCAGACCTCTGATCATTCTGGCCACCCTCCTCTGAACTTGTTCCAATTTAATAATAAATGAATCCATATACATGTGGAATCTGAAGTCTCGACTCTCCAAGAGGGATCACCACGTCATCTGGATCCCTGGGTAAACCTCTTCATCCACCTCTTCTGCTTGTTGTGCAGGGCAGACAATGAGGGCAGCTCCAGGGCTAGTGTGGCCCCATCCAGCCTGCTTTGATTTTGGAAGCAGGAAACGTTGAAAGCGTACCCACCACACTCAGTGACTGGGCAGAGGCAGCCATGTCACGACCCCAAGGCCAAGAGGATGCTTCGGATCTTCTCCTCTACTACATCATTCCTTCCAAGGTAAGGCCACCCCCTTTTCCAACACACACACAGAGAGAGAGAGAGAGAGAGAGAGCTGCCTTGCCTGTATGCCCTAAGCACATCCAATCTCGCCTGATTTCAGAAGCTAAGCAAGGTTGGCCCTGGTCAGTACTTGGATGGGAGATCACCAGGGAATACCAGGTGTTTTAGGCGCCTGGAGTAGGAACTGGAAAACCACTTCAGTATTCCTGCCAAGAAAACTCCATGGACATAGAGTCACACACACAAACACACACGCATACATACATACACACACACAAACACCCACCCACACCCACCCACCCACCCACACACCCACACACACACACACACACCCCACACACATATATCAGCCATATATGAGAGAGTTGCCTAGATGCCCTAAGCACATCCGATCTCGCCTGATTTTGGAAGCTAAGCAGGGTCGTCCCTGATCAGTACTTGGATGGGAGACCAACAGGGAACAGCAGGTATTGTAGGCGCCTGGAGTAGGAACCGGCAAACCACTCCAGTACTCCTGCTAAGAAAACTCCATGGGCATGGGGTCATGAAGGGTCAGTCACGACTATAACAACACAACACAACATATATATAAAAAATCTTTTTTTCTCTCTTTGTTTTTTGCACCTCAGGGAAGGAGAGAAGCCATGTTTTGCCTCCCCAAAGTTGGCAGCCAAGTGTGGCTACATTGGGATCATGACTTCCAGACACCCTGCGGCACGAGAGGCATTGTTTGGCATTCCATTGTTGCAGCTTATCTTGCTGTGTCATATGGCTGGAAGCAGGAGCCTCGGCTCCCAGGATAACAAGCGGGAGGCAAAGGAAGCTTGTACCCTCCTTGTCGTCTTCCATTCTGCCCCCCCCCCGCCGCTGTCGCCGTCTCGCTCTTTTTTTCTTTCTAAAGTGAATAAAACCATTCATCCTGAAAGAGTCTTTCCTTCTGTTGCTGTGTTGTGTGTGTGCGCATGTGGGCTTGCATGAAACAGAGAGAACATTTTAATTATGTGTTTTAATTGTGAAGATGCATTATGATGCTTAGAAGGTTAGATCACATTTTGAGAGATACTTGATTCAAGTCTTTCTAGCAAAATTGAAAAAGCTGGCTGTAGCCTATGAAGCTCTCCACAGCTCAAGTCTATCTCAAAGACCATTTCTCACTTTATGATCCTGCCAGGGTGTTAAAGTTCCTCAGGGAAGGCCTTTCTCTCAGTCCCATGCCCTTAACGGGTACATTTGGAGGGGACAAGAGGGAGGGCCTTTTCTGTGGCTGCTCCCTGACTCTGGAACTCCCTCCCACTGGAGACCAGACTGGCCCCATCTCTTATGTCGTTCTGCAAGCAGGCAATGATCTTTCTCTCCAGACAGGCGTTCCCTTAACGAATGGCTACCTGAGTGGGCTTCCCTCCCCAATTGATAGTTGTGTCTTACTGCTTTGAGTGTGTTTATGTTGTTGCTTTTTAGTGCATTATTTGATTGATCCTTTTTAGTATTTGTATACTTAGTATTTTAGCTCTAAATATTGTCTTTGAATTATGTAACCCACTTTGGCTCCTCCTTAAACAGAAAGGGTTAAAAATATTTTAAATGCCAACTGGACTTCCTTTCTTGTGAGATCACAATGTTTCACTACTCATCCAAGTAGCATTTTCAGTAGCTTCAGACTGACAAAGCTACTTGGATGAGTAGTGAAACATTTCAATCTCATAAGAAAAGAAGTCCAGTTGCCATGACTCAACTTCTGGATAACCTCACCTGGAAGACTGAGAATCTTCACAAACATTTTAAATAAATAAATAAAATAAATTCTCCACTTGGCTATGATGCTCACTGGATGATATCAGAACACATCCTCTTAGCCTGGCCTACTTCGCAGGTGGTTGTGATAAAGGTGAGAAGAGAAGAAGTGTATTGCCTTGAACTCTTCAGAGAAAGGGAGAATTAAAGTGCAAGAAATAAATAATAATTGTGTGCCATCAAGTCAATTGTGACCTATAGTGACTCATTGTTTTCTTGGTAAAGAATACTCAGAAACTGTTTCCTATTTCCTTCTTTTGGGGGTGCCCTAGGATTCTGCAGTTTGCCCAAGGGCACCCAGGCTGGCTCTTCTAGGATTTACAGTGTGGAACTGAACTTCCAACTTCTGACCCAGTCATTAGAGACCTAAACCTGTGAGATATGCAGCCAATTAAACAAGACCAAACTACAGTGGTACCTCTATTTACGAGCGGCTCGACTTAAGAGCAAATCGACTTACGCGCAAAAAAACATTGGCATTTTAACTGCTGACTTACAAATTTTAGATGCAGTCTGTTCTGCTTACCCTTTTTTCCATTTTATTTATTTATTTATTTTAGATAGAACTGCTCCACTTAAGAGTTGTTCAACTTAAGAGCATCATGCATACGGAATGAATTAAACCCATAAGTGGAGGTACCACTGTATTTATTGGATGGTGGTAAGAGGTAAAAGTTCCCCCCGTGCATGCATGCTAGTCATGTCTGACTCTAGGGGCGGTGCTCATCTCCGTATTCAAGGTGAAGAGCCAGTGTTGTGCAAGTCCATGGCCATGTGGCCGGCATGGCTGCAAGGAAACACTGTTTTACCTTCCTGCTTTTTATGACGGCACCTATTTATCTACTTGCATTGACATGCTTTCGAACTGCTAGGTTGGCAGGAGCTGGGGTTATCAGCGGGAACTCACTCCACTGCATGGCACCTGGGATTCGAACCGCTGAGCTGCCGACTTTGCAGCCAACAGTTTTCGGAGCCTTTGCTGAGCCACCACTGGATGATGGAGCAGTCTACAATTTAGGACCACGGACAGCGCCAGCTGCCATGCACAATGACTTTGGTCTGAAATCCTCCCATATAAACCTCCCAAAGCTGTTGCCTGCTGGACAATTTGATGATGATTCTCAGCTCCTCACAACAGGATAGCTGAGAGATCTGGAGAGTACCTGTTTGAGGAGAACTGATTTCAACTCATGAGATGCCTCTTGGGTGGAGGTGTCTTCTCGAACACTTAAAATAAATCTTTCCGCTCAAAAGTCTGCCTTTAAGAAAATTGCTACAAGTGTTCTGAAAGAGCACAGAGGGTAAATCCATTTTGGTGCCGTAAATAGGAACAATTTGTATGCTTTTATTTCAAGCCCGGTGCATTATTTTTCATTTGCGACTGGAGAGCCTTTGCTCATTGAAAAGCATGGATTGAGAACTGACAGTTGCATGCTTATTGCCTCTCGGAGGGAATCAAGGGGGTGTTGTGGGCCCCTCAATGGGTTTCATACCTGTAACAACCTGGGGTGACCATTATTCCAAGATTATGAGTGGTCGCCCAATGAGAACTCATGACTTGATTCACTCCCAGTCATGCTGAATTTTATATACCAGAAATGCAGAATATTGAACGCTGATGATTTATCTGTCCATATTTCCTCTTGGGTAATATATGAGTGTGGTGGCTCAGTGGACTAGGGCTCTAAAAACTGTTGGCTGCAAAGTCAGCAGCTTGGCTGTTCGAATTCCAGATGCCACGCAGGAGAGCGATCTCCCGCTGATAACCCCAGCTCCTGCCAACCTAGCAGTTCGAAAGCATGTAAATGCAAGTAGATAAATAGGTGCCGCCATAAAAAGCGGGAAGGTAAAACAGTGTTTCCTTGCAGCCATGCTAGCCGCATGGCCACGGACTTGCACAACACTGGCTCTTTGGCTTGAATACAGAGATCAGCACCGCCCCTGGAGTCAGATACGACTAGCACACATGTGCAGGGGGAACCTTTACCTTTTTACCTAAAAAGGACTACATGCCAGCAATGCATAAGTACAATGCTTTGGACTACTACTACTCTTCCCTCCCTCCCTCCCTCCCTCTCTTTCTTTTTTTCTTCATCTCTTTTAGCCCTCTTCTTGTCTCATTCTCTCTGAGTTTCTCTGTGGCCAACCTCCTTCCTCTCCTTCCTTTCAGCTCCCCCTTTCCTACCTTTCCTCTGTTAATGGGGAGACACTGCAGAGGGGACCTGGAGGGCATGGAAACCTCAGTTAGTTAGACTTTGGATGTGAACATGCAAAGATCCAGATGGGTTACTAAAACAAAGGAAGCATGGGGGTCTGTCCGCCTCCTCTCCTGATCCACGATCACTGCCGTACACACTTTCAAACCTCCTTCTAGCTCCTTCCTCAGCTTTATGCACAACACACACACACACACACACACACCATGTACGTGCCTTTCCCTTCCCATTCTAGCTTGCCCTGGGATCGCTGACCTCCTTTTTAAAAATCCTTCCCCGTGTGAACTGGGTGTCCTCAAGTACAACATCGCTTGCACATTTTGTTCTGAGTCTCACATCATTTCCCCCATCGACTGACATGTTTGTAGGCATGTCTCCAATTATGCACTTTCTAGCCATTCTCACTTCTGAAAGCACACTTTGTTTGGTGCACCTTTTATTTGCAAATCTCTGGCCTCTTGGGCAGTGTTTCCTCTCCTAACAGCTTTTAGAAGGTGTGAAAAGGCTACTTGGATCCAATAAGAATATCCCCCCCCCCAATCTGTACTTGCACTACATCAGGAAACAGACTATCTGCAAGAAGACTCTGTGATGTCATTTTTGCCATCCTAACCACCGCTGGAGGGAATTTCTCTGTGATCACTATCAGCACTGAAAGAGGGATGGAGCTTTCTGGGCAGAAATGCATCAAAACAAAGCCAGAAGTCAAATATTCCATGTGTTGGAGGTTGTTTAGGGTGATGGCTGCTTTTTTGGCCAGGGGAAGTTTATGACATCTGATATAATTCAAAAAAGCAGAGAGCAAGAAATAGAGGCTAGAGAGGAAAGCAAAGAGCCAGGGGGGAGAAGATGAAGGAGGGACGGATGGAATGGTTTCTCACCTGCTATTGTATTTTTGTTGCTGTTTCCAAAGGCGAATTTTGGTATTTTAGATAATATTTTACACTTGCGCGGATTAAGAATCCTTGGGAAAGAAGTTAAAATAAAACTAGCACTAAAGAAGTGTGATATACAGTAGCCACATTTGGGGTACTTTCTATGCTTCCAGTGTGCCTTTCTCCCTTCCTGCAGAATCACGGTAAGATGAGATTCTCTGAAAAAGGCAATAATGCTGAGAAATGCTGGAGGCAGCAGGGAAACAGGGAGACAAAATACAACCAAATACGAGATGGATCGCCTCCCTAAAGGTAGCCTCAGGGTTGGGTTCACAAGAGCTGAGCGAGGCTGTTGAGGGCAGGACACCTTGGAGTCGGAGATGCTTCCTTCATAGGAAGGTGACATCATGGCATGTAACAACAGCAGCAACCTCTTGCGGAAAATGGATCAGGCTTCTATGGCTCACTCTAGTTGTTTTTATGTGTGCAGCCATCTGAGGACATAAAATAATAATTCACTGACATAATAAAGTAGAGCAACGGCAATCCTGTCCACTCCCTATTAGACCTTCAACATTTCATAGCCTTTGGTTAACATCCAAAGAAGCAAGATATGCCCTCACACAAAAGTTAATTTTGCTTTTTGAGTACAGGTTTTTAAAAAGACAAAGGAATGAGTCTTAATGTCCTTCTGCTCCGGGATGACCTCTCTCAAACACCATGTCATAGCGATGAATGACAAACAAAGGCAGAACATAAATCAAGTTTGCTTTTCTACTTATGCAGCCTCTTCCTGTTGGAAGAAAGTTGGTTCAAGTCCATCTCTTACAAGGAGGTGAACAGTTCCAGTTTAGGCTGAAAGAGGGAGCAGAGAGTTGTAGATTTCTATTTTCTTCCAGTTTCAAGAGGTGTGTCTGCCTTTGGTGAATCTCATGGAGATGGATCTCCTAGACCAGTAGATCCCAACCGTCCCAGTTCCCAGAAGCCTTCATCACTAGCTGTGCTGGCCAGGATTCTTGGGAGTTGTTATCCAAGAACATCTGGGGAACAACGATTGGAAACCACTGCCCTAACAGATAGGCTGGTGGCTTCATGGTGCCCTTACATAGCCGAACTGACGTGTTATCAATGCCTCATGCTGTCTTGGTCAAATGGACAAAAAGGTTGAGGAGAATGGTGATCAGTTCACCTCTGGTAAATAGTGATACCCCCCTTCACTGCTATTCCTGGCCTTACAAGAAAAAGCTGAAAAGTTCACACCCTACAGAGATGGTGGTGGCACTGAAGAAGACCATTCTGGGGCAATTGTAGGGATAGGAACAGACCACAGACCACACCAAATTCAAATCTTTGCTGTTCTTCACTTCACCGGATTGATTCAGGGAAATTGTGATCCACCCCAGGCACAAGACATTCTCAATATTTGCTGAAGTCTTTCCTCCCATTGATTTATGTTATTTCAGTTTGATGAGACACTGTGCTTCTCCTCCATGCAAGAGCTGAACAACGACCTTGATTTCCCCCCTCTTAAGGTCACCATTATTAGTGCAAACTACGTCAAAAGGAAACAAGAGCCATTTGTTTTGAAACCACGAAGCACTTAGGCACCACAAACAGAGGACAAGTGACTATTGGTGGAGAAGGATGCAAAGAACCTATCATATGCTTGTAATTCACATAACTGTCTATGTAATAAAGGAGCAGCCCAGCCTCATTGTAACAATACTGAGGCTACACGCTTGGTGAACTTTCTTCAATGTGAAGGGGAAAATGGATATTTATTTATTTATTTATTTGTTTGTTTGTTTGTTTGGAACTTCCCTTTATTGAGTAAATTGTATCCAATGATCCTTGCTGATTCAGTGAAAATGTCCAACTAATTAGGGATGCTTAATCAACAAGGGCATTTCAGATGCTTTTTGGCCAGCTGATAGAGATGCCAAGAAAGTGATTAAAGAAACCCAACAAGGTACTGGTGGTTACCTCTTTGATTTCTCCATCTTGGCCTGTAAGGAAGATGACCCAAAAACAAAACAAAGCAAAACAAAACAAAACAAATAAACAAAAACCAGCTGCTGTGGAAGGATGCCCTCAAGAAGTTAGTGGCCTTGCATCTACGATATCAAGCGTAAATATAATGGTTCAGGAACAGCCCGGCAGCAGCGTGGGTTTCACAAGGTGATAGAATCAGTAGGCGGACCTGAGGGAAATCACACCAATGCGTGCTCACTTGGCAGCCTTTGGAAAATAAATTACACCCCCTTAAAGTAATTGAACCAAGGAACCTTTTAAAAAAAGAGCTTCTTTGGCTGGTCGGTTAACTCAGGGGCATGATTCTGCATTGTGCTGATAACATCCCCCTCCAATCACTCTCATTAATTGGAGGTCTCCAAAGGAAAGCCAGATTCAGAGCACTTCTTAAATAAAGCCCCCACCCACTGCTTTGGAGGTAAAATGGCAAAGGACTTCCGGCCATATTATTTTACCCTGTTTACAAAATGCAAGCAATGAGCTCTGGGCACATATTTGAAAATAACATCGGTGCTAATGTTCTGATATTTCCCCCCTTTGTGGTGATGTAGTTTCTTATCACTTCCCCCAGCCCGCTGAGATATTCTACATGAAAAATATTCCTAGCAAGTTGATTTGTGCGCATTTGTGTGATTGCAGAATCACGATAATCAGGAAATGCTCTTGAGATGGATGTTAGGTTGATACCTCCTAAAGGTGTCCTCTTATAACAAACACAAAACTGTGTGATTTTTGGGTTACAACTACAATTTCTCAAGTCCTTCATCTGACACAACCAGCATCCATACTAGCTGTGGGATATTCAAGAGCTTCCAAACAAACAACAAAAAGGGCAAATTTATCCCATATTGACTTGTTTGTTCTGGATCCAGTGCTATTTAATAGCTTTATTAATGACTTCGAGGAAGGAATAGAGAGTAGGCTAATCAAATTTGCAGATGATACCAAATTGGGTGGGATTTGTAATTCCCTAGAGGATAGAATGAAAATCCAAAAGGACCTTGACAGATTAGAGTCCTGGGCCAAAGCTAACAGAATCGGGTTCAACAGAGGGAAATGTAAGGTGGTGCATCTAGGCAGGAAAAAATGAATTGCATAGATATAGTATGGGAGATATCTGGCTGGAAAATAGTACCTGTGAAAGGGATCTGGGAGTCTTGGTGGACCACAAATTGAACACGAATTGGCAGTGTGATGCGGTGGCCAGGAAAGCCAATGCGATTCTTGGTTGCATCAACAGAGGCATAGTGTCTAGATCAAGGGAAGTGATAGTGCCACTCTATTCTGCTCTGGTCAGACCCCAACTGGAGTCCTGTGTCCAGTTCTGTGCACCTCAATTTAAAAAGGATGCTGACAACCTTGAGCGGGTGCAGAGGATGGTTAAAAATCTGGAGGAAATGTCTTACGAGGAGCGACCAGGGCAACCAGGATGGTTAAAGGTCTGGAGGAAATGCCTTACGAGGAGTGGCTTAGCCATACAAAAAGAAAACTGAGAGGGGATATGATAGCTATGTTTAAATATCTGAAAGGATGTCACATTGAAGAAGAGACTGGTTTGTTTTCCATGGGACATGGGGAAATTGTTTCAAACTACAGGAAAAGAGATTCTATTTAAACATTAGGAAGAATTTCATGACAGTTAGAGCTGTTTGGCAGTGGAATATGCTGCCCCAAAGGAGGCTGGTGGAGTCTCCTTCTTTGGAGGCTTTTAAGCAGAGGCTGGATGACCATCTGCCGAGAGTCCTATGATGGTGGTTCCTTCATGGCAGGGAGTTGGACTAGATGGCCCTTGAGGTCTCTTCCAACTCTATGAGTCTATGATTCTAGTTATTGAGAGGAAGCAGTAGATGAAGACATAATGGATGGTACAAGCTTGGGTATCAAGCCTTGTGCTTCTTTCAACAGTATCAAAGTGGCATGCAGCTAGATGCACCATGGTCTAGAGAGCCATCCCAGGTTCTCCATTTCATTCATGGTTGGTGGAAGCAGCCTAGGTCTATATCAGCCTCACTGTTAAGGAACATTTAAAGTGCATCTCGTGTGTATGGGTGTGTATGGGTGTACTGTGGATGTGTGGATTTGCTGGCCTCCAGATGTTGCTAAACTCCAAGCCATCCTGCCCAGTCATTGGGGATGATGGAATCTCTACTCAGATAGCATTAATCGCAGGCCAGTTTTTGTCAAATATTTCAAGAAGAAATATTCCTAGAGTATTCAGTCTTCCTAGATCAATGCCTTTGATTGTTTGCTTCCATTTATATTCTATGTTTGGCCGAAAGCATAGAGCAGTGGTTCTTAACATTGGGTCCCCAGATGTTCCTGGGCAACAAATCCAGGCCACAACAGTGACTGGTGAAGGCCTCTGGGGCTGGAGCCCAAGAACACCTGGATTACCACATTTTGGAACCACTGGTATCAACTCCTTTTACACCACTGATTAGGAGATTTGAGTATAAGCCTGTCGTAGCCCTAGCCAGAAGACACATCCTGGGCAACTGCATCTCATAATAGGTTGCCTTTCATGCAATGAACACTCTATGTGAAATTACCATACTTATGAGACATATCTTGGAGTTGTTTTTTATGCGGTTGTTGGTGGACACAAGGTTTAAGCTGGCATCCAGCTGCAAAGAGTGAGGTTTGTTCAAGACATGAAATAAAACAGAGACCAAGGCTGTAGCTATTTTTCACGGAGGTCAATTCCATTTTGACAAGCACTTTACTCATTGTTCCCTTTCCTCTCTTGCCCCCACTTATCTGACGTCAAAAGAGTACATAAAGTTTTCATGTATGTTATATAAGCAGCTTATTATGCGCTTCCCCGGTATAATAATGCAGTTATCTTGCAGTAAAACCCTGAGTGTTAGAACAAATTTATTCCATCGTGACAGATTTAGGTCAGGGGCACTAATGGAGTAGACAGATTGATGCATGTGGCACAAAAGGCGAGGGGAATTGACTTCTAATTTGCGTAAGAATGTCCAGGAACGTGGCAGAGGGAATAGATGACCAAACCTAGGTCATCAGCACCTTTTCTGAGGAGCTTTTTACCAACTAAAAAGCCTGTGAGTGGAGGCAAGAAAGAAACAGCTCTGAGGTTTCTGTAGGGAATTTTTATGTTCCCAGACAGACAACCAACCATTTTGGCTATTTGGAATACCACCTGTGGACTGTTGTTGGTGAAACCTAGCTTTGTAGCATCACCTGAGGAACCCTATATGTGTTCCTCTCCTGATACATTTCAAGACATTATGGAGACTACAAGATAGTGAAGGGGGTAATGATCGCAAATTTGGGGGATGTGAAGATGACCTCCCATGGGCTTTAGTCCAAAATTTGCAAGCACTATCCAAACCTATTTTGGAGATGGGGTTCAGCACCATGGCTAGCTCCTGGGTGGTTCAAAGAAAAACCCAGAGGAGGTTTGTTAGTCTCCCGAAACAGGAGTTACTGGTCTCCTCTATAAGGAGATAAGAACAAGTCACATGGAACTCTAGAATCATGGACTAATGAACGTAAAAGGGGCCAACAAGGCAAATGGATGTAACCATCAAGGTAGGAATCAAAACCAAAGCAGATTTGAGTTGACCCATTTTCTCTGGAGTGCCTCCAGCACTGGGGAGCCCACCATCTCCCAAGGTCACTGGTTCCATTATAATACTGTTCTAACAAGTCTTCCTCCTCATCTTTCAGTTTTCCTAGTTGTTTTCATGACATTTTGGCTAACACAAGGCACAAATAATGTTGCAGCCTTGCATATTTTTGTGCTATTTGGTTTTTGTTGGCCTTATCAAGGTGTAAGCCCATTACAGATTTTGGAATCAGCTTTGTGCCAATACATTTCTATCTGCTTTTCTTTCGTTGATGTAGGCACCAAAACAGCTTCAATATCTTCTTAGCACACAATGGTTCTCAGCCTTGGCTCCCCAGAGGCTCTTGAACTAAAATGCCCAGAAGCCTTCCAGAAATCTCATGCTGGTCAGGATGTCTGGGAGCTGATGTCTAAGAACCTCTGGGGACTCAAGGTTAGGACCCATGGTTTTAGGAGAAGATCTTAACTTCCAAGGTGAAATATCAGAGAAATGAATGGAAGGCCAATATGGATCTCTAGCACTCAACAAGCTGTTGTCAATTATGATCCATGGTACCTGAACAAGAGTTCCAAGACCACCGTTATGCTGGTTGAGGTTCAGGACATGCCAAACGTAGAATATTCATAGATTCCGACTCCTGTTTTGGAGCAGAGGTGGATAATGTATGTCCATACATTGATGGACTAAACCCATAGTATCTCATTATTGGGTTTGAAGGCAATGAGAGATGAAAGGTGTCAGCTGAAAATATATCTAGAACTTCACCATTGCCTGCTTGTGATTTAGAGGACCATAGCAATCCACCTTTTCCAAGTTCATTTAACTGAGTTGACAGGCTTTGCAGAGAACTCCAAAAGTTATTGATCCTTGACTGTGCTGAGGCATGTTTTGAGTCTATGAAGACCATCAAAGAACATATTTAGGAATAGAAGTTTCGGGGGCAGAGTGTAGAGCATACCTCTGCGTCCTTGTGCCTTCCTGAACCCCCCAGCTGTATTTCAGTTGGAGTGGGGAATACAAATAGATCATGAAAAGAGAAGGCAGTGAAAAAAAATCATATACATATAGAATGGTAATTAACGTTAGAAGCTTCAGCCGTAATTTCTAACACTTGCCCGAGGACACAGCATCTTTTCTTAAAAATTAAAATCAAGCCGAGTCTAGCTAAATAGTGTTTTGTTGCCTCTGGAGAATGAAAAAAAAAAACCCACTGGAGGATGACTTTTGAGGAAAGACTCATCATGTTTCTTTTAGGTCAGGTCTTGCCTCCAGATATGTCTTGATGCTGGCTGTTTCTCCTCAACTCCTTGCTTGCAGTTCTTTCAATTCCTTTCGGGAAGATCAAGTTATAGCTCAACAACAAAGCACATACTTCTGCAGAGAAGCTTCTGAGTTCAAACTTGAACATCTCAGGTAGGGAAGGGACCTTCCCATCCCTTCAGTCAACTGCAGCTGACTCAGGTTGGCCGTCTGGAAGTCAAAGTGCTAAATGCAAAAGTTGTTTTCATATGTGGGGTGGGTGGGTGGGTGGGTCAATCAATTGAATCAATCATGGAATCTTAGCCAGCACTCATGTATGTCCCATAGAATCAATGGGCACACTCCAGTTGGAATCAGCACTTAGATTTAGGCCACCACAATGTTAAAAGAGTCAAGCCAAAGATGAGAGATCTACATGGACAGCAACTGGGAGTCAGAAGGGCTTATGCAGGGCTATGTGTAGGGCCTAAGCTGCTCTGATACAAGCTACCTCTGTTTCCACAGTGGAAAAGACAATTTTTGAGTTCAGATCTAGTTGTTCAAGGTGGTTGTTGTCCACAAAGATCAAGAGGAAACTAGCAAGAATTAGGTTATGGTTGTTGTCCCCCTGTCCCTTCAGAAGGCAGACATGCCAAGAGGACTTGATTCTTCCTAAGAATTTCACCTAATGGCTAATTAATGGCCTTGTCTTGTTTCCACGGCAACCTCAGGCTTTGCTCTTATGACCTTCTCCAAACAGGCTTCCTAACGCTTTCCCAACCTGAGTATCAACATATTATTAATAAGACAAGGTAGTGCAAGACACCGGCTCCCACCTGAGCCTGGGAAGGCAGTAACTGACTTAAAAATAAGAAAAAGAAAAGGAGGGAAGAGGAGAGGTGGTTTGAAGCTGTCTCAAGATGTGTCTTGTTCCTCTGTCAGTTGAAGCTAGAGGAAGTGTTTCCCACCTTCACCCTCCCACTGCTGAAACTGGAGAGAAACTGGATCTCGCTAGATTCTTCTACTCCTCTGTAAATATTTTTTCTTGCTTTGGAGATATTTAAGGTAGTTTCTGGTTCAATGGGGGAAAGGCAAAACAACAGACCAAGAGACAACATGGAAGGGAGGAGGGGTGTTGTGTTCATCTCTGTTGATGACCAGCAATAGGCTGAAGGAAGGGTGGTAAAAAAGACCCCTCTTGTTGGATTGCAAAACTCAACATCTTATCCAGCATACCTGATGGGGAAATCCTCTGGGAGATGCAGTCCAACAAGATCTGAAGGACCACTAATCGCTAACTCGTGGTCTCAAGGTCTATTTCTGTGTTTCTCTGTAAGATGTGGATAGAACATATGGCCTTCAAGATGACATTGGATACCAACAGCCATCAGCCTCCTGCAGTGTAGCCAGTGGTGAGATATGAAGTGGGATTCATCTGACCATACCTGGAGGACCATCTGGATGATATTCTGTCCTTGATCTTAGGTGTTAGGGCTCTTTTGGCTCATCCCACAAAAAATTCAGTAATTTCAGAGGTTCCCAGCCTTGGATCCCGGAGAATGTTCAGAAATGCTGACTATGGACAACAGTGGGTAGAGCCTCTGATACATGGAACTCCAATAACATCGAAGGAACCACAGTTGAGGATCACAGAATGAAACACTTAGGTTATAGCACTGGTGGTGAATCTTCACCATTCCAGATGTTTTGGACCACAACTCCCACAGTCCTTTGTGATTGACAATCTAGGCTCTGGACCCTGGTTTATAGTGTCCAAACCGTCCCCTTTTCGTCATCAGGAGGCACAAATCTAGCTTAATGGCCTCTGCCAACTCGGCAGTGTTCACCACCTTGCCATTCCTCCTGGATTTCCTTTAGACAGGCACCAGGTCAAGGTCCATGTATAAATATGAGAGGTCCTTCAGCTAAGTACCATTGCTAGGCCCCATCCATATGCTATCATTATAATTTTCCCCAAAGTCCCATTACAAATGTTCCACAACAATGTTATGAGGGATTCAAAAAAAAATTACATTTTGTGAATGCACAGCATCAGCCAGCTATCAACCATGGTAGGCCCTGCTAAAACTGAGGGCTCCCAGGAGATGACTTAAATGTAACTGCTATTGAAATCTGATGGACCTTGGCAGAGTATTTTCAATTATGCTCTGAAAGCATGCAGGCCAGATCTAAGGACTTCAAGCAGTGAAATGTTTTTGGGCTCCAAGTTTCATTGCCTCTTAATTGGCCACTGTTCATCAGGGAAAACATGGTCCATCAACATCTGGAATGCCACAGGTTCTCAAGTTCTGGCATGCACTGTGCCTACACCAGTGTTTCCCAACCTTGGGTCACCAGATGTTCTCAAACTGGCCAGGATTTCTGGGAGTTGCAGTCCAAAAACATCTGAAGATCCAAGGGAAACACTGGTCTACACAATTGTGGGCATGGCTGTTGATGCTACCACTGTGAGAACAGATGAAAGAAAATATATCTTTACCCAGAATGTTGTTGTGGCAGGATGTGGTGATGGCATCTGGCCTAGATGCCTTTAAAAGAGGATTGGACAGATTTCTGGAGGAAATGTCCACCACAGGTGACAAGCCATGATGTGGATACATATTATCTCCAGGCTTAAAGGGGGGGGGGGGACACCTCAAAATGCCAGACACAGGGGAGTGTCATCAGGAGATTAATCTTGTTGTGTTGTGTGCTACCAGGGGTATCTGGTGGGGCCACTGGGGTGTACAAGAAGCTGGATTAGATAGATCCCTGGCCATTAACCACTTCCAGGAGGACTCTTCTTATGTTCTTAATTTCTACCACCAGGTAGAAATTAATACAGTTACTTCTCATTCCTCAACCACTTCTGTAAGAAGTTGGATGCTCCCCAACTGCATTGTGAAATCATCCATGTACTGTGCTCCTGGTGTGTGTGTGTGTGTGTGTGTGTGTGTGCGCACACACACACACACGCGCGCGCACACACACACACACGTGTTTTGTCATTACAGTCATGACTGACTCTTCATGTCCCCATGTCCATGGAGTTTTCTTGTCAGGAAAACTGGAGTGGTTGCCAGTTCCTACTCTAGTCACCTATAGCACCTGGTATTCCTTGGTGGTCTCCCATTGTTATTTCTTGGCTGTAGTTTCTTATGAGGTCAATTGTGTAATATAAGACTTCTAGGGTCTTATATTAGCCAGCAGAAATCTAACAGGAAATAAGAGCAAAAAGCCAGTA
This sequence comes from Phrynocephalus versicolor, assembly GCA_023846285.1. NCBI lineage: Eukaryota > Metazoa > Chordata > Lepidosauria > Squamata > Agamidae > Phrynocephalus > Phrynocephalus versicolor. The sequence goes on along the minus strand of JAHTLZ010000089.1, from coordinate 4,247,958 downwards.
AATTCTAGACCAGTAGTTCCCCATCTTAGATCTCCATACATTTGTATAATCGAGCAATCCCCCAAGTCTTTGGCCTCTGTGCTGGAACTTCTGAGAGCAAAAGGATCTGGACATCCCACTCAGGAGACCGCTGTCATTATCTGCCTTAAAGAATTCATGCTTACTAGCAAAAGCACTGAATCTTTTACAGTGTACTCCTTTTAAAGATTAATCTGGGAATGGTAGATATACTATCGAAAAATAAAGTGATCAATTGATCAAGACTTTTGGCCCAATTCAGTCTAACCCACCTGTTCCTATCCTTTGCTCTCTACAAGCTTGGGGCATCTTCTGATGAATAGAAATAACATCAAGGCATCTTGGAATTGTCATCTACTTAAGACCCAACATATTTGGAGGTGAAAATCTCTGGTACATTCTATACAGCCTCAATCCATTGAAAACCAGAAGGAAAATAGGACACCCAAAACTCCAATGGGACCCCGAAGAACTTATTGGAAGTAGAACTTGACCCCCAGGCGGAAAGGGGACTTTCCCCCTTATCATATAAGCATGTATTCAGGAAACAATACTCCATTATGAGTCAAACAAGTCCATATTTCTTAGCCTGATCATTAAAAGATTGGGCACCTCGGTTGCGAGTGACGTCCATGTGATGACCACAACTGATCCCATGGTGTGCAGAGAGACTCAGAATAAAGCTTCTAGACACTTCACAAAAGGAATATCTTTTATCTTTGGCCATTGGCTCCCACTTGGAGAAATGGCAACATTTTTGTACCTGTACACAGAACTCTCTCTTTCTCACTCTATTCCTTCCTCTCTCTTTTTCTTTCTCTTTCTCTTTTTGGCACCTGCATAGCTGAAATCTTGATAATTAAATACAGGAAATCTTTAAAAAAATCAGGATCTTTCTTGTTACCCCACCCACCCATCTGTTCTGTCTCTGCCTCCTATGAAGCGATGTTGCCAATGAGTTGAGCACTTTGCTCTCATTTTACAGTTCTAGGAATGACAAAAGCCTACCCAATGCTTTTACTGTACATAGCTGCTCAAATGTTTTTTTCTTTGCATTTCCCAACCAACAAAGACCCTCCTCTCTTCCCCTCCCACTCCTTTTTATATTAATTACATTTTACAGATCTGTTGTTCATTTCTTTAACATCTCTTTCATCTTTCATTTTCTTTTTTTAAATGTTGTGTCTGTGTTTGTATCACTGTGTGTGTGTGTGTGTGTGTGTGTGTGTGTGTGTGTGTTACAGCAAAAATATGAGTCTGGTAGTACATCACTATGCACAGTCTGGGTTAGCAGAGTTTGGCTGTCATCTGATCAGACTGTTTGAGGATTTCGGTGTTATACAGGTCGAGCGCGTGATTGACACGGATAATCTCGCTGTTGGTCAGTTTCAGGCGGTGCTTGAGCATACAGGAGAACAGATCCAGCTGGGGTTTTCCTGGGGCCACCGGCGGTGCCAGCCGGTTGATCCGATCCCGTATATCCAACAGCAACAGCATGACAGAGGAGGATGAGTAGAACTGACCCCCTTGCGTGTACGACTGGTTGACCTGTTGCACTGCGCTCCGCAGCAGGTCGGCATTGAAGCGCAAGCTGTACCCAAAGACCTGAATGTCGGAGATCTTGATGTAGAACTGCCGCTTGTTGGGGTCGGACAAGTCAACGGGCCCTTGACCGGTCTCGTTGCGCATCAAGGTAGGGAGCCGAGTCCGGCTACGTAGGTAGATATGGACGGTCTCAAAAAAAGTCTTCCACCGGTTCCCTAGCAGGAGGGTCCAGTTGTAGCACTGACTGTTCTGCAGGCGGATTTTCTCCCAGCGGGGGTAGCCGTACTCCCCGAAGGGCATGTTCCACCCTTCCGAATGGCTCCCGCTGAAAGGGTTGACGTAGACGAAGAACATGGGGTCCAGGCTGCTGTTGCGCATCTGGCAGATGCGCATGGAGATGCCAATCACCATGTGGATGAAGTCCATCCGGTTCTTGTTGCTCTTCAAAGTGAGGGACATGCGCTTGCGCCACCTGGGGTCAAAGAAGGTGTCCAGGCGGATCTCGTTGCTGATGAAGGTGGTGTGGATGTACAGCCGAGAGTCCATCTTCTGCAGGAGGTACTTCAGCTCCAAGTCCTGGAAGTCCAGGTCCGTCTCGAAGCTGATGAACTGCTCGCTACGCTCCGAGTCCACGTTCTGCGGCTCACAGCGGCCCCGCGAGAGGCGATAGCCCTTGTTGCAGGAGCCGCAGAGGGAGATGTTGGCCAGGCTGCACATGGCACAGCTGTTGTTGCCTCCGATGATGCAGGGGATGGGGCGCTGGCACAGGCTGGTGCTTCCGTGGCAGACGCAGCTCCGTTGGCTTTCCAGAAAGGTGCCCCAGAACCCATTCTCATTGCAGTACAGGAGAGACTGGACCCGGGACAGCCACTGCTGGATTGTCCTGAAAATAAGGAAGCAGAAACCATTTATTTATTTATTTATTAGATTTATATACCGCTCCATCTGGCTTGGAGACCGCTCATCAAATCTAGTTGGCAAATGGCTGGAGGGCAGACTGTTGGCGAAAATCACAATGGGAGAAAGGCGAGGTCTTCATTAACTCTCATTTTTAATACATCTGAAATGGATTGACTTGTTTATTGTCCCTAATTTACAGACTAGTAGTCATAGCCATTATTCAAGAAAGGTAAATAATATAAAGTAATAATATTGGACCTTATTACTTATTCTCAGATCACTTTCTCAACCCAATAATTCCTCACTAACTCTACAGCTAACTCTCCACTCATTGGAATTCTAAGAAAAGACGCCAACAATTCATTCTCTACAAGTTTTGTTTTTAAAATCCTAGCAGAGGGAGCTTAAAATAGTCCTCTATTTGCTCTGGTTCACTTTTTAATGCCCGTGTACCTAATTGTCACTTCGTTAGCTCAGAGGCAGTTAACACAGTTGCAAAAGAAACAAAACTAGACCAAGAATCCCCTTATGGAGCATCAACAGTATTCCAAGAAATCTTTGATGTGCACAGCTTCTTCCCTACCCATTCAAGTTTCCCAAAGCTCTGCCTCCCCCTTCATGAAAGGACACCATGGCTGCGTCCCAAAACAAGAGAACTCTCAGTGCCTCGGCAGTGACGGTGGTTGCTAATGAGACATTAGGATGCTGTTCCCGTAGATAGGAGGATGGATTGCAGACAAGAGGCTCCTGGAGCCGGATTAGTGAAATTCACGGCACCTGTCTGGCCTGACCTCGGAATAATCATTAGGTTGTGTGCTGGATCAAAGGCAGAATTAAAAATGACACAATAGCAGGGAGGAACAAGGTGAAGGAAGAGAGACTGAGAGAAAGGCAGGGGTGAGGGGGAAAGGAAGAGGGAGGGATGGGGAGATGGGGGAGATGTTGAGATGTAAATGCATTTAATACAGAAATCCAGAAAGCAGAGGTGGAGGAAAGCTGGTCATCTTTAATAACTAAAGTTGCTGAGAAAAAGCTTAAGGGATGAAGGAAGGGAGTTAGGGAGGAAGAGAAGGATGATGGAAATGGAAGAGAGGGATGGAGGGAGGAAAGGAAGGGAGAGAAGGAGGGAGGGAGGGAGGGGAAAGGGAGGGAGGATGGAAAAGGAAGGGAGGGAGGGAGAATGGATGGATGGAAAAAGGAGGGAGGGAGGGAGGGATGGAAAAAGGGAGGAATGGAAGGAAAATGGAAAAGGAAGGGAGGGAGGGAGGGAGGATGGAGGGAGTTGGAAAAGGAAAGGAGGAAGGGAGGGAGGAGGATGGAAAAGGGAGGAAGGTAAGGAAGGAGGGAGGGAGGGAGGAGGGGAAAGGAAAAATGGAGGGAGGGAGAATGGAAAAGGAAGATAGGAAGGAAAAAGAAGGAAGAGTGGGAGGGGGAAATGGAAAGGAAAGAAGAGATGGAATCAACAATATGAAAATAAGAGAAAAATGAAATAAATTGTTTAGGTGCTTGGGAAAGCTTTGGAAGTGAGAAAGGTTTATTAGCACACATCTCACTGGTATGGAAGCTGTGACCATCTCTCTCCATCTCCCCTCTCCTGTGACTCAGAAAAGAAGGCAGAAAGGGGAGGAGAAAGGACACAGACACCACAATCTGTAGCAAAATTAGCCCAGCAACAAAGCTGTATCAACAATATGTAGATTCCATATCCCACAGTTTATTCATCTCATCTTTTGAAGATGGCAAACAGAACATGTCTCAAAAAGGAAGCTTCCGGCTAGAACCTGGGACACTTCCTTTGCAAACGGGATGTGAAAGTGGAGCTTGGGCAGTGCTGGTGAACCTTCAGCACTCCAGATGTTTGGACTACCACTCCCACAGTTCTTTGTCACTGACAATACAGGCTTGGAATTCTGGGAGTTGTGGTCCAAAATATCTAGAGTGCCGAAAGTTTGCCACCAGTGGCCTAGGCCAAGCCATGGGGCTTTCCATCTTAGGCCCTTCCCCCAGGCGAGACACATTAGGTGTCTCTCCGGTGGAAGACCCAGAATGGAGAATTATGGGATTGGTCATCTAAAAATTCAAAATAGCACATCCCTAATTAGATTTTTTTTTTAAAAAAAGCAACCCCCAAGCCCTGCACTGGGGGAAGGCAGCTGCACTGAAACTACTGAGAACAGTTTCTCTACCTCCTGGGAAACGTCAGTGAAATCATCTGCCCATGATCTGGAGAATTTTGAGTCCGGCTCTCTTTGACATAGCTGGCTGGATGGCTCAGTGGGTAGAGCATTTGGTTATGGAGCTAGGGGTTGGGAGTTGAGTGCCCCAATGTGGCTCCTGGTAAAAGGCCCAGCCCGTGTTGGCCTTGGGCCAGCTGCACAGAGCTAGGGCAACCCCCAGAAGAAGGGAAACCATGAACCACTTCTGAACAGTCTCTACCTCGAAGACCCTGGAAAGGGTTGCCTTAAGTCAACATTGACTTTTATTCTAGTTAATATACAATTCTCAGCTATTCCAAAAAAAAAAAAATTCCTTCCTCATGGTTGTGGAAATCTGGTCAGACTTCAGGTTATGCCAGTGCAGCTGCCTTCTTGAAGTTCCTTGTCACCATCTTCTGAATCTTTTGTATTGGCTGCCTTTGCCTTGATTTTTGGTTTTGTTTAAAGACCATACCAAATGAATGCAGAAACAACAGAAGCCCATGATTCCACCACACAATTTTGGGGTGCAACCTGAGCTCCGAAACCCATCACTCCCTGTGTTAGCAGCCCTCTCGCACAAAATGCATCGCTCGGCCATTCAGAAATGACATAAACCGGTCAGGCGTGGGTGGGAACCCAACTCTGGTTTCTATTAATGTTTCAGTCACCTTTTCTTTCACTTTAATTAAGTTTCCATTCCTGGCTTGCTTTTGCAAATGAAACTGAGAAGTGTTTTGTGTGTGGGGGGGAGGGTGTGTCTGTGCAAGGGGGTGAGAGACAGGGAGAGAGAAATTGAGAAGGAAAAAAGAGAGGCTCTTTTTTAAAAGAAAAAAAGTCAGACCTTTTTGAGCTATTCAAAAGGCAGCTTGAAGGCAGCTTTAGGCATTTGGTCATATTCGGATTCATTTCCGGAAGGGCAGTTGAGTGTCAGCCCTGTTCCTTTAGGCTGTAATTGAATACAGAACATGCTATTTCTATTACACCTTGGTGAATGGGACAGAATATCTGCTGCTTTTAATAGAACCACTCTTGTCATCCTCAAAGCTGCTGGCACATATTAAATGCTACTGTCTCAGCTGGGGCTTTTGTACAGCTCAGATTGTCCTGGTAAGGGACTCTCTTGGGTCTAGTTTGGTGCAAGATTTTTGGGGGCAGTGGTGATGCTAGGTTTGTACGAGATGTGTGGGAGGTATGGGGCAGAGACCGTGGGGGTGCAGGCAGGAAAGATCACAGCGTATCTTTGGGAGAGGAGAGCCCACTGACTTTTATTGCAGTTGGTGTCTGCTTGTTTCAACTCACTAATCGAGTATAAGGAGCTACTGCAGAGTAGGCCACTACAATGGCACCAAGAAGGACCAAATAAAGAAACAGAATGCACCTTTATAGTTAGAAGGTCTGCAATGGCTGAAATCCAGGAATAACTAACAGCTGGAGCAGACCCAGTGTATGAGTGGAACTCATGGGGGAGTTGATTGCTCAGCTCCCCACTGATTCAATGGGTTTACTGTATTTTTCTGTGTATAAGATGATATTTATGTGTAAAATTGTTAGACTAAAATTGAGGGTCATGTTATGCAGAGATGTAAACAGAGGAGAGAACTGTGTTGTTGTAAAACTGTAATGTTGGGTTTGAAAAGTGGGGGGTTGTCTTATACATGGGGGTGTCTTATTGATGGAGCAATACAGTACTCGAGGTGCACTTCAGTCCTCAGTTTCAGTCATTACGGAAAAGTAGCTCTTTACTTGGTAATCATTCAAAAGTAGCTAAGGCGGATGCTTTCAGTTACATTTTAAAAAATGTCAGAATGCTATAAATCACTGAACCAGTGTCTTCTCGTGACTCCAGATTGACAGGGAGGGCTGAACCCATTCCAGATTTAGTATGTATCTTAAAGGACCTGTCCATGATGCTGAACTCCTTAAGAGGCCTGGCCACCTGTCAGAGCTGAGCTGACAACCTTGGTCGCTTAGTGCAGGCATGTCCAAACTTCGGCCCTCCAGATGTTTTGGACCACAACTCCCACAGTCCTTTGTCATTGGCAACATAGGCTTGGAATTCTGGCAGTTGTGGTCCAAAACATCAGGAGGGCCGAAGTTTGGACACGCCTGGCTTAGTGGCTTAGGCATCTGGCTGGGGAACCAGAGGTTGGGCTGTTTGAATCCCCACTGGACCTCCTTAAGAGGGGCTGGACAAGAAGATGATCCAAAGGGTCCCTTCCAGCTCTGCAGTTCTATGATGATGATGATGATGATGATGATGATGACAGTTAGAGCTGTTTGGCATTGGAATATGCTGCCACAAAGGAGGGTGGTTGGGTCTCCTTCTTTGGAAGCTTTTAAGCAGAGGCTGGATGGCCATCTGCTGGAAATATTGTGATGGGGTTCCTGCATGGCAGGAGGTTGGACTGGATGGCCCTTGAGGTCTTTTCCAACTCTATGAATCTGTGATTCTATGATTCGAGGAGGAGGAGGAGGAGGAGGAGGAGGAGGAGGAGGAGGAGGACAATGATGACGACAATGATGGAGGAGGTGTTTTTGTTGTTTTGATTTACATATCACCTCTTAATGGTACAGCACTCTCTGGGTGGTCTATACCATAATTATCCAAACCTAGCTAGATATGCCAAAGGTCAAAAACATCTTAAAATATAATCCAGGCATATCGTAATCATGGAGGGAAAAAGGCATTGCTGCTGCTTCTTCCAAGAGGCATGATGGAGAATCGAACTCCAAACCTTTGACTCCTCAGCTGGGTACCTAGCTTCCTGAGATACCCAGCCAGCCTCTGGCCTCATTCACACTTCCCTAAAAGAGGCCCTTTCTCTAGAGGAGAAAATGCAGCATCTCAGCCAATACGGCTTTTATAGGTCAAAGTAGCGTATCTCTCTCTCTCTCTCTCTCTCTCTCTCTCTCTCTCTCTCTCTCTGCCCAGCCAACCCCTTCCTCCACTGGCTTTTTGAGAAATGCAGAACGACATACAGGGTGGGTGGGTGGGAATGCTAATATGCCTGGTGGAGTTGACTAAAACAGATCAGACATATCACTCATTGAAAAACTCAGCTGCCACCCTACATCTCATCCCATCACTCCTGGATTTGATCACACTCACTGGAGACTTCCTTTTTGCATTGCTGGCTCTTTTTATCCCCCACCCCCCTTCCTCCTTTTTCTCCCCCCCCAAAACAAAACCCCAAAACAAAAGAAAACATTAAGGACATATTTATCTAAAAGCTTTGGCGGGCCAAGCATGACTGGAGAGAGGGGTAGGCCCCCTTCCCCACTGCTTTTTATTCTCCAGCTGATGAATTGAAAATAACATGGCTTTGATTTCTACTACTACCCCAAACCTCCCCTTCCCAACATCTTTGAGTTCCAATTGCAAAAGTCTGGGATGTTTGGAGAAACTGAATCACATCACATGCAAAGCATACCTCAGAAAGGGAGTATGAGAATTGTCAAAGACAAGAACAAAGAATAAAACACCTTGAAATGCAATAATTTGCATACCCCCGCCCTTCAAAAATCCACATTCTAAATCCTCAATAGCTGAACGGCAAAGCGCTTGCAGAAAAATAATTTCAGTCACTGCGTTAGGGTCTTTCAGCAAACTCTTTTGTGACTGAAATGAGCTGGAAAATTCTCAGATGAGACCAGTGTGTGCCCATGGATGGTGTAGTTGTTTCTGAAAACCCAGAAGTCAACATGACAGGTAAGACACCCAAGAGCTTTCAAAAAAATGCATACAGCTGTGTTAACCCAAGTTAATAAGCCAGGTTTAGAAATCTTCCTCTCCACCAGAGCAGGTCTTTTGTAAAGCTAATGGGTCTTGCTGATTCAGGACCAATTCTTGACCAAGCTCTTCTGAAAACAACAGCACACAGCTCATACCAATACATTGTTGGTACTGCAATCAGTCCTTTCCCCAAAAACTACTTGGAACATTCACAGATTCACTTCTTTTATCCACACAGGATGAAAAATGTGAGACGTTTGCTTACACTGTGTGAGGTTACAAGAGTTTCCAAGTGTGCATTTTCAATGGGGGGGGCATGTAAATATTTGTGTCTACTACCCATGGTGCCTTGAAAATTCTGAAGTCCTACTCCCAAAAAAGAGAGATTAACTTCTTCAAGCTTGCATTTTCCCGTTTCCAACCACCACCACCTCATTAAATGAATTGGAAAGACTACTGACGAGCTTGCTGGGAACTACGGCTATTTAGGAGAGATAAAATGAATCAAAGGAACAAAGAAAGACATGTCTTAACGTGCATTATCATGACCAAGAGAGGTGTGCACTTACAATTAAAAATGTGTATCATAAGAACATAAGAAGAGCCATGCTGGATCAGGCCAAAGGCCCATTCTAGTCTAGCATCCTGTATCTCACAGTGGTCCCACCAGATGTGCCCGGGAGCGCATGAGACTAGATATCTATCTCCTGATACCACTCCCTTGCATCTGGCTCTTGAAGGACCCTGGTTTTTTAAAGCTTGGAGATTACACATCTCTCTCATGGTTTGAAACCTGTGATGGACTTTTCCTCCAGGAATCTGTCCAATCCCCTTTTGAAGGCATCCAGGCCAGATGCCATCACCACATCCTGTGGCAGGGAGTTCCACAGACTAACAACGCGCTGGGTGAAAAAAATATTTTCTTTTGTCTGTTCTTACTCTCCCAGCCCTCAATTTGAGTGTATGTCCCCTAGTTCTGGTATTTTGTGAGCGGGAGAAGAGCATCCTTCTATCCACTTTACTCATGCCCTCCATTATTTTGTAGGTCTCAATCATATCTCCCCTCAGGTGCCTTTTTTCCAGACTTAAGAGCCCAAAATGTTTTAGCCTTTCCTCCTAAGGGACTCATCGAGCTGAGTCCAACTTTTGGTGACCAATCCTAGGGTTTTCCAGCTCCCACCTCCTTAACAGTGGATAACCCATCTCTCCTTCCCAGGGAGGGGTGAGTCTAAGACCACTATGCATTTTGACCAAGGTCACTGAGAGGACAAGGCATATCACGCCACCATCCACATAGGCTGTGGGTGACCTCACCCCACCTCTCCCATGCAATGTGGACTGGAACGCTTGGTCTCTGGCCCTGTGCCTGAGTCCTCCAACCCACTGAGCTGTTGACAAAAGGGGACGGACGGTACCTTTCTCTAGGCAGCTGGTGGTTGGGATTGTGCCGACATCGGATGCTGAGGCCGAACAGCTTGCGGGCCGTCCGCTGAATCTTCTGGCGCTGAGCCTCCATGGAGCTCTGCAAGAGCTTGTACCGGTTCTGAAGGTCCCAGTCATTCCCCCAATGCTGGTGGATGCTCCCGATGGTCAGGAAATGGTTGTTAGGCAGTCTCTTCATGAAAGATTTGAATTCGTCTGAGAAGCACAGAAATAAACACTTCTAAAGCCCTATGAAAAATGTTTGTTGGGGGAGGAAAAACAGGGCAGGACGTAAAATAGGCACTCTTCCCCTTCAATTTCTTTTACAATTATTCATATCCATTGAAAAACACCATAATTAGGAACGGCCCTATCATTAAACAGATGGAGGAACCTGCCACAAGCACGTATCACAAGAGTGTCCTTTGGGCCAGATCAGCGGTATAACAATATCAATCAATCAATCAATCAATCAATCAATCAATCAATCAATCAATCAATCAATCAATCAATCAATCAATCAA
>JAHTLZ010000089.1:4218339-4235336 GCA_023846285.1 Phrynocephalus versicolor | reverse complement strand
GCTTCCAGAAGTTGTGATCCATGAACATCTGGGGACCCAAGTTTTGGAAACACTGAAGATTTCCTGTCCCTACAACTGTCCCAGAATGGTCTTCCCCAATGGCATCTCCATCTCTTTTGGGGTGTGAAGTTGTTCCTTTTCAGCTTTTTCATGGAAGGCCAGGAAGAGTAGTGAGGGGTGGGCACCCTCCCTTACCAGATGTGACCACCATTCTCGGCAAGCTTTTGTCCTCTTACCCAAGACGGCAGCATGAAGCATTGCCATCTCATCAATCTGGCTACGTAAGGGTACCATGAAGCCACCAGCCTATCTCTTAGGGCAGTGTTTCCCACCTTTGGTCCCCAAATGTTCTTGGATGGCAACTCCCAAGAATCCTGGCCAGCACAAAAAGTGGTGAAGTCTCCTAGGAGTTTTTTTTCCCATGAACACCTGGGGACCCAAGGTTGGGAACCATTGTATTAAGGGGGGGGGGAGGAAAGCAACTTAAGTCAATGTCTCTCACTGTTTGAGTAGGATGGCACCTCCCAGAGAAAGGCATATCTAGCTGGCTCATCTTCTGAATAGGGGTGTGACACATGAGAATCAGCAGTAATGCATGGGTACTATTCCCATCTTAATATTGTTCACAGTGCCTTGGAAACACAACACATAGACCCCTCAAGAGGCTACTTCTTTTGGCTGCCAGTCCAGATGACAACTTCCTTCCCAATGGCTATGAATCACCCAGTTTTTGTCTGGCCTAATTCTTGAGCAACAGGGGACCCGTGGCAGCTGTCAGGAAGAATAAGCTCTAAAATTCAGTCAATAAGACTAAGCCATGGGGGCAGGAAAGGAAGGGAGGGTGGTGGCTATGGTTTCAGGGTCATTTTTTCCCCCTTTTGTCTTTCAAGGAATGGCAATGCTGGGGCACCTGTGACTTATACGCAAATTAGCTAAGAGTTCTAGCTCAGGCATGTCCAAACTGTGGCCCTCCAGATGTTTTGGGCCACAACTCCCACAGTCCTTTGTCATTGGCAATCTAAGCTTAGAGGTCTGGGAGTAGTGTCCAAAACATCAGGAGGACCGAAGTTTGGACATGCCTGTTCTAGCTCTTTAGCCATGCCACCCAGAACACAAAGATCTCCTCTGATTTCAGAAGCTGAGAGTTGGGTCTGGTTAGGACTTGGATGGGAGACCACCAAGGATCTCCAGCTAGGTTAGGAAAAGGTCCTGTCTAAGCTTGGCTGGACAGACCAACAATGTGATTCAGTATAGCGCTGCTTGCTATGTCGTGATGTTCCTAGCAGATTCTCTTTCATGCACACACACACACACACACACACACAGAGAGAGAGAGAGAGAGAGAGAGAGAGAGAGAGAGAGAGAGAGAGGGAGGGAGGGAGGGAGGGAGAGAGAGAGAGAAGACACATGCATGCACCACCATTTTTAAGTGCGTGAAGTAAAGGATCTTGCTTCCCAAACCAAGTCATTTCCTTCAAAGATGCCTTCCTTAGATGTCACAGGGAGGGCGAATGGAAGTCATTGGCCTTCACCCTAGTGTTCAAAAGGCAAGGGGATTTCCTCCAGCCCCATCCTCTCCAGTCCCATATCAGTTCCTCCAACCTAAGAAGACTGACATGTTTCTTCAACAGGTTTGGGCTGTAGAGTTGAGAAAAGCCATCACCCGGATATCAAGAAAACCATCATGACTTGAAGAAACTAACATGGTTCCTAGACCTGCTGCCTGAGATTTAGGAATTCATTATCATATAATCTTAGAATAATAAAGTTGGAAGGGGCCTAAAAGGCCATCAAGTCCAATGCAGGAATACACATCAAAGGATATCTGTCAGGTCCTTGAATACCTCCAGTGTTGGAGCACGCATAACCTCTTGAGGTCATGGGTTCCATTCTCATACTGCTCTAACAGGAAGTTTTTCCTGATATTCAGCAGAAAGCTACATTCTCATTAACATGAGCCTATTGCACGTCCTGCACTCTGGGATAATCAAGAGCAGATCCTGCCCTTCAAATATTTGAAAGGTGCTATCATATCCCCCCTCAACCCAATTTTCTCTTGGATGCTTTCAACCCTGGAGCATGGGCCACCTCTTGAGGTCATGGGTTCTAGCGTTGTACTGTTCTAACAGTTAGGAAGTTTTTCCTGGTATTCAGCATAAAGTTGGGTTCCCACAAATTGAGCCCATTGTTGAGCATCTTGCATTCTGGGATTATTGAGAACCTGTCCTTCCTCTGTGGGACAGCCAGTGGCCCCCCAGAGGCTGTTGAACTCTCTCCTGCATAGCCAGTGTGGCCACTTAGGGTGCAATATTGGGACAACAAGGCAACCACCTTTTGGAAGGCCACCGAATTCCCATCCCAGATTACAAGATCTGGTGCAGCAGGCATGGGAGAGACACAAAGTGCTGCCATTTTTTCTTGTGGGCAAGGTGGACCTAGTGGCCTCACCAAAATGGTCAAATAACTTCAACAGCAACGAAGGTTACTCATCTGGGGAAGTAAACAAGCCTTCTTATAATGGACTGGTGACCTTTAAAGCAACACCTCAGTCTCCTCACCCCCACCTTCTCAGCCTTCTAGAAGACAGCTCTCAGGATAATTAGTGCAGGTCTTTGCCTTTTCTCTCCAGCTGCTTCGCAAGGCCTCATTAAGAATTATTCACAGGGCCACAGGTAATGGATCATGACTTCTTCGCCTTCTCCGATCCGATGAGCAACCGAGCGCCAGGCCCTGGCAGGAACTGGCCACTTGATGTGACTCAGAGGGCAGTTTGGAGAAAAGAGCAAGGTCTTTGGGGCTCCAGCCTCGGTTGCCCTTAGTTGAGAAACCCCGAAAAGATGGCACTGAAAGAAGGAAGGGGGTGCTGGCACCACCACTGTTGGAATGACACACCACAGGTCCACGCAGCTTGGTCTTCTCTCACCTGATCAGCTTCATGGAGACGTCCTTCTCACCCATGTTGGCCAAGATGGCTTTGTACATGGAGTTCCCAGGGCTTGAACATAGGACATGCCCTCTTGAATTCCATGAATTAAAAGGCAATCAAGAGGGCAATCAAGTCTCACTTCAAATTAGTATGAGAATGCCATTTCTCCTCACATGTGCAGGGGCCAGACCATCATGGCTGCCCTATAAATAATTCACAGGGGGACAGCTACCGTCTTCTGCCTAACAGTAGGGCTGGGCTGGAAGATCGGCATATAACAGTGATATCCTGACGCTGACATACAGAAAGGGAGTTACAACTGTTTATATGATGCATAAACCTCCTGGACTCTGGATTCTCATCCCATTGTTTTATGTATTTAGACTGTAATTTCCTTACTCTTCAGTGCTATGGACTCAAAAAGAAGTTGGTCTCATATTTAGTTCTAGGAATATTGAGACGAGGGCCATGGAGGGGGCACTATTTGGCCCTCTCGTAGGTGAAGGTCTGACTCTTATTTTTCAGTAACAGAGTCATTGTGGTGTACTGGTCAGTTTGCTGGTCCATGTCTCGGGCGATCCAGGTTCAAATGGAGGACCTCTGTCCACTCAAATTCTTTCAGCTTGAAGGACCTCGCCAGGTTGCTGTGGTGCAGATAAGATGTAAAGGAGAAGACACGTGGATGCCATCCGGGGCTTATTTGAGGAATCGTAGAATCATAGAATCATAGAACTGGAATTGGAAGGGGGCCTTCTAACCCCTTGCTCAAGGCAGGGATCAAAATCAAAGCAGTTCTAAGAGATGGTGTTCCAGTATTCACTTGAAGGCCATCTCCTGAGGTTGTTCGTTCCGTTGTCGTGCCACTCCAACAGTTAAGAAGTTTTTTCCAGATACTCAGCTTAGAACTGGCTTCCTGTAGCTTGAGCTCACTATTACAGGACTCTGAGATGATTGAGAACACATCTTGCCCATCCACTGATTAGCAACCAAGAAAAAGCAGGATATGGATGCCAATAATAATATGGAAGCAATGGAGATGTCAGGGCAGAGATGGACCGGAAACAGCAGGCAAGATCAGTACAGGTAACTCATCCCCTCCTTCCCATGAGATGCCTACTTGCCCCTTTGCCCTTACCTTGAAGATGGAGCTTGCTCTCAGTGCTTTGCAGAAGGACAGAACTCACAGAGTCCAGATTGTCATAACTGTTACAGCCCAATGGACCGGTCCGTGTTTCCGTGACCTAGAAGTGGTGAGGATCAAAGACAACCAACCGTCATTCCTTGATTTCAGCAAGAACCCTACAAACAAGAGAATGGCTCCCAATTCATGGATGTGGGGAGGGAAGGCCAACCCCTGGGGATTGTGTATCCCATGAGATAAGGACCAGTTCTTCAACAAGCAAGTGACATGAAGGACTACATTAGCAACACACAAATAGGACCACAGTGGTAAGTTCTGAAAATAGAAATCCTGTTTGCTTTCACTGTTGCATAAGATTTGGAATATGCAACAAATATTGTATTCCACAAGCACACAGGCTTGCAATATATTAATAAAGATGCAACCCAGAAAAAGCCATGCATTACCAGAGATAAAGCTAAAGCACACAGGAAAAGCCCATAAGCAAAATATTCAGTACAGTATTACAAAACGTATGCAGAAGAATCTGTTGTTGTTGTTGTTGTTGCTGCTGCTGTTGTTGTTGTTGTTCTGTTTGTTCACCCAAGAGTCCCTTGTGAAGGCAGATGAGTAGCTTCCAATTTGGCAAAGAAGAGAGAATTACATCACTATGCAACTTGGCAAGTTATCCAGCTGGTCACTTAGTAGACACAAGAGGTAAATAGGAGGAAGGAATATTATTCATTTTATTTATTTTTATACCGCCCATCTTCCCAGGGAACTCTGGGCGGTTAACAATATGGGTTGAAACAACCCGATAAAACACAGTGCAACAATCAGCCAAAGGATCAATAAAGGGATTAGAAGAGGAAAGAAAGTGAAAGTTAAAAAAATGGGTAAAAATCATTGGCAAGAGGCATCCCAGTGAGAAAATTCCAGAAATGAAAATCACAGGTTGTTACAGCTGATCTTTCAAGGGAACGTAAATAGGGAAAGGTCAAATAAATAGGGAGTTGAAATAAACAGGGGAAATGGCCAGTCGTGTGTGTGGATCGCTCCTTATGCCTGCTTGAAAATTATCCTAACAATTTTTGTCTGCAAGCGGAGAGAAATGGATTTGGTTCATGGTTCAGAGAATCCCCCTGGGCTGAACCCCAAAATAATTACAAGGTTTAACTACAAAGAAAGAGAACAAGATAACAGTGAGCCATGGTAGCATTCTATTTACAGTGACAGGAAAAGTGTTGATTAGAGATGGGCACGACTCAAAAAAATGGTGTTTCGTTTGTCGTTTGGTCGTTTAGGGGTCCGTTTCGGTTCATTTTCGTTTTTGTTGGGTTTTCGCAAATTTTTTGTTTTCGTTTTCATTTTGTAACAAAACGAAAAAACGAAAACGAAAAATTGCTGTTTCATTAGCATTCTTTTCAGTTCAATGCATTTGCCACAACGAAAACGAAAACCACAGCAAAATTTTTCGTTTTGTTTCCGTTTTGTTTTTGAAAAATTTTCGTTTTCGTTTTCGTTATGTAACAAAACAAAAAAACGAAAACAAAAACGAAAATTTCGCTGAGTCGTGCCCATCTCTAGTGTTGATTGTTTGTGTCATCGTTGTTGCTTACTTCAGTGACATTCCTGACAACACACTTGATCTGTTCAGAAATGGAATCTTCTAGAAGCCGAACGACACCCGTGAGCTGAACCCACCTCTGGCCTATCTAATTTGCAAACCCTCGGATGGGACTTCAGTTGCCAAGATGTGTGTGTTTTGTTGTGACAGAGTCCCCCTTCCTTTGGTTAGGCAAGACACCAATCTATCCGCTGTAATGACTGCCTTGCTCTCCAGCGATCAGGCCCTTGTGCCGCAGCCCAATTGAAGCACACTTATTTTCCCTTATGTTTTTTTCCTCGGGGGTGAACATCGGAAGGTTTCCGATTATCTGCCGAGGAGCTTCTCATCTTCATGTACAGAGAAAGCAGGCCTGGCCTGTTGACACCCGACACGACAACGGAGACCGAAACCTTCCCGTAAATTGCTGGCCCTGTGATCACTCCATCAGTCAATTGTAGGGGGTTTGAGCATCCCTCCCCGCCGCCTTCCCCTTTTCACATCCAACAGCAGAAGATTGCTTTTCAAGGGTGGAGAAGGCTTTTTTATTGTTGTTGTTGCAAGGTCCATTTTCTCTTCCTTTGTCTGCCCCGTGTAGCTCTCCTCCTCCCCCCCCCAACCCACCCCCCATGGACCTCGCACACGGTCCCTGACCACTTCAGTTCTGAAAGCCTTTTGTCCGGGCACATTGTCAGCTCTTGTTGCTTGTATGCTGGAAGGAACAAGTGAAAAGGCTTCCGAAGAAAGCGTGCTGCACAAAAGGTTCAATGGGAGCCACGGAGGCTGTTCTCCCAAGAACCTACATCCCTCTTGTCTTGGCACAAAGATGATTGTCTTCAGCTCTGTGCCTCTTCCTGGCTTTGTGCTCCATCTGCATCTCCAGAGTGCTCCACCCAGAGTGCAGAATTGGTGCTCATTCTCTAATATCTGTCCGATGGGAATGGACAGGCTTCCTTTCAGTTCACCAATTGTCTCTTCCGTAGGTACACAATGTTGGTTCCCAATCTTGGGTCCCCAGATGCACTTGGACTACAGCTCCCAGAAGCCTTCACCTCTCTCTGGGTGCTGGCTAGTGATACTTGAGAGAGAAAGAGAAAAAGAGAGCTTGGTTCATCCAGCCTCTTGAAGAGGACTAGCCTGCTGGTTGAAGAACAGGGGTTTCCAACGTTGCGTCCACCAGATGGACTTGGACTGCAACTCCCAGAAATAGGAATATTTCCTTTCTATTAGCATGTCTTCTTCTTTTTTGATTACCTGTACTGTAAAACACCCGGAGTGCCTCACAGAAGACTGGTGGTATACAAGTGTATAAATAAATAAATACTATTCAGTACCAGAGAGTGGTGAAGGTTTCTGGGAGCTGTACTCCAACAACATCCTTCAACAGGCTGGGTGAAGGTCCAGGATGAACCAAGCTCTTCCTTTCTCTTCTTCTCATGGGCAAGATTGCATTAACAAAACATCAACCCCATTTTGCTCTTTTCTCCAGATTCATGACAATATTCCACAAAAACAGCTGAACACACCGGGATTCAAAAACAGCCTTTTGAAAACTAAGGGATCTAAGCTAGATGGACATATCTGTATTCTCCTCAATTTTCGGAAAAATCAGAGGAATGTAGACACATAGATATTATACACACACGGAGAGAGGTGGGAGAGAGAACTTATTGACCACAGGTGGCCTGCTGAAGTATCTCCTCTATGAATCCATTTAATGGAGGACCATGCCAGGTATGGCATTTCACTTCCTGAACTTTTTCAGACATAGAAGTAGTGGGGGAAACACCAGTTTCATGCTGGAGCTTGACGAGTGCACTAGGAGTAGCTCCTTTCCAACATCAATATGCATTTTCAAGGCTGTCTTGTAGGGACTGAGGATCACACGCCATTCTAGGTGTACCTTGATCGCTCCTGTAGAGATCTGGATCTCATGGAGACGCTTCATGGTCCCATCTCGGTCCACAAAATAGGAGGAGGCGAGCTGGTGAAGGGATTCAACACTCTGAGTGGCATTTCCCGACTTCCGGTCGAGTCGGCTCTTGTCCATGTACATGGTCAACGCTTCCTCTCCTGGAAGGGAAGAGAAGATGAAGAGGGAGAAGGCAACAAGGAAGGTCACTCACCTGAACATCTCGAGTTTGAAAAAGCAACTTCAAAAAGGGCAAGACCAACATGAAGTAAACCTTCAGGATTTGGATCTCAATGCAAATGGGCCAGTTGACATCGTGTCAGCCAATACCAGTTCAAAGTATCTCAACAAAAACATTGCTTCGTAGGGGGGGGGGGAGGAGGGGAATGAAAGTTGATGGACAAGATACTGAAAAGCCTAACAAATGGGGCAGAGCTCTGAGTAAACCTGCACGCTTTTAAGAAGAAAAGCTCCCAACGCGAGTACATGTTTGACAACATTAATGCAATGCCAGTGAAATAATCCAAGGGATGAGGGTTAGGAGCTTTGTCTTGACATTTCCCTGCTCCTAAAGCCCCCACCCCACCCCTTCCTGATCTCCTTCAATCACATCCTCCCTGCTTATCTCCTGCCAATATGCAGATCTTTGGCATAAAAATATCAAATAAATCCCCATTCCAAAGCAAACTGGCTGAGAGGACAGAGGGCAGATCACAACACGGTTGCCACACAAGGTTGACACCTTGAGTTAACTCATGTCAACGCTTGTTTTGACATGGATTTAAAGGCTAAGGGAGTGTTTGATCTTTGGGTTAAAGTTAAAAACAAAAGAAAGCAACACACCAAGATATTACAGGCACTGTCCAAGGTGCTGAACACGATGCCTCCAAGAGGCTTAATATTTTGAACAGATTCTTTAAAGCTTGGAGTAAAGCCCAGGGTGCATTCATCATCCCTGCTGACATCAAAAGTACCAGCCCCAACTGCTGCCATCTGTATTCACACAGAAAGAGAGAGAGAGAGAGAGAGAATCTCGACACAACGTGGCTCCTTAAAGTCTATGTGGATGAAAAAATGGAATCATAGAACAGCAAGCTGGAAGAGACCCTCTGGATCATCCAGTCCAGACCCTGTTAATGAGGCGCCAGTGAACTCACGAATGCTGGCTCTGCACCTAGAGGCCTAAACCCCTGAGCTGTCCAAGAATGAACTCATTACTCTCCATCATTCAAGGCAGTTTACCTTTCTGCCATGAAAATAAAGATCTTTCCCTGTAACCCAAAGAGGAGAAAACAAGCTATGAGCCCATGAGTTGATAGATAAACTTTTGATTTTTTGCCCCAATATGCATTACTTTACATTTTGCTACATTGAAACACATTTGCCATTTCGCAGTCCATTCCCCCAGTTTGGAGAGATCCTTCTGGAGCTATTCGCAATCTTCTCTGGTTTTTACCACAAGAAAAAGTTTTGTGTCATCTGCAAACTTGGCCAACTCACTGTTTATCCCTGTCTCCAGGTCATTTATGAACAGATTGAAAAGCACCGGACCCAGGACAGATCCCTGGGGCACACCGCTTTTCACTTCTCTCCATTGTGAAAATTTCCCATTGACACCTACTCTTTGTTTCCTGGATCTCAACCAGTTCTCAGTCCATAAGAGGACCTGCCCTCTTATACCTTGACTGTGCAATTTTCTCAGCAGCCTTTGGTGAGGGACTGTGTCAAAAGCCTTTTGAAAATCCAGATAGACTATATCCACCGGTTCACCCAAATCTACATGCCTGTTGACCTTTTCAATGAATTCTAAAAGGTTTATCAGGCAAGACTTACCCTTACAGAAACCATGCTGATTTTCTCTCAGCAAGGTTTGTTCTTCTATGTGTTTTAAGATTTTCTCTTGGATGAGGCTTTCCACCATCTTCCCTGGGACAGACCTAAGGCTAACCGGCCTGTAGTTTCCCAGGTCTCCCCCTCCTTCCTTTTTTAAAAATTAGTGTGACATCTGCTATCCTCCAGTCCTCCAGCACTGTGGCCGTTTTAAGAGACAAGTTGCATATTACCTTTAAGAGATCTGCAGTGTCATTTCTCAGTTCCTTAATAACCCTTGGGTGGATGCCATCTGGGCCTGGTAACTTACTGATCTTCAATTTATTAATTAAACCTAAAACATCCTCTCTTTTAACCTGTATTTGATTCAATTCTTTAGTCAAGAGGGGCCGTTTGGGCAGCGGAATCTCCCCAAGGTCTTCTGCCGTGAAGACAGATGCAAAGAACTCTTTAATTTCTCTGCAATTTCCAAGTCCTCCTTTATCTCGCCTTTTACCCCCTCACCTTCCAGAGGGCCAACTGGTTCTCTGGCAGGTTTTTTACTTCTAACATATTTAAAGGCAGAGAATGAGATGGTTGGATGGTGTCATCGATGCAACCAATATGGATTTGACAAAACTCCGGGAGGCAGTGGAAGATAGGAAGGCCTGGCGAGCTCTGGTCTATGGGATCACCAAGAGTCAGACACGACTGAACCACTGAACAACAACAAAAATCATCTTCTTACATTTGTTTTGCCAGAGTTTGTGTTCCTTTTTATTTTCCTCATTTGGGGAGGATTTCCATTTACAGAAAGACCTCTCCTTGCACTTTACAGCCTCTCTAACTCCACTCGTTAACCATGCCGGCGCCCTCTTGGACTTTGATGAGCTCTTCTTTCTTCGCGGTATGCACCTGTGCTGGGCCTCTACTACCATTGTTTTAAACAGGCTCCATGCACTCTGAAGAGATTGGATTCTTTTTGCAGGGGATTGGTGTCAGGAGACAGAGAACTAGTCTCGTGCACTCCCAGATGCATCTGGTGGGGCCACTGTGAGATCCAGCAAGATGGACTAGATGGGCCTTTGGCCTGATCCAGCATTGCTCTTCTTATGTTCTTATTAAGTTGGGAGTTTGAATCCGCCCTGGGCCTCCTTGACAGGGGCTGGACTTGATAATCCACAGGGTCCCTTCCAGCTCTGCAGTTCTAAGGTGACAATGATGATGACACATCCTTCTCTCCTCCTAACAGGTAGTAAATTATGTATGTGTGTCACCCTTACATGTTCAGTGAGACAACATTTCAGTGTAAGACACTGAGTTTTTGGTGTTTTTGTAGGGTGTGTGCTTTGCTTCATCTCAAAGAATATTTGTGAATTTTTATTTTTATTTTTTTGTGGAGGGGGAAATGGTTCTGCCCAATACTGTCTGTATCCAAAATTTAAAATGATAAAAACCACTGCCTTGCTGTAAAGACGTTTAAGAGCTAAAAGCAGTAGATGGGCTTTTCCATCTCGTTGATCAATCAGGTTTTCATTTTAAACTCCACAAAGGATAGAGACACTACGGAGGTATTTTCAGCACATGGCATGGGTCACGGGAGTTGGGGAGTGCTTCTTGTTTCAGTCTTGCGCTGGAGATGAGATCTCTCCTGGGATCTTGAGAATCTGCCACCATCTGCTGTGTGAAGATTTTTAGGCACCTTCCTTCACATTCCTACCCATGGGACAGACTTGAAGAAAATCAGATTGGACGGGATGTTTTCTACCACAGCAGAGAACTTAAAGCAGTTCTAAAAATCATAGCACCTGTACCGCAACCCCTGAATATATTCTGGATCCAACATAAGAACATTTCATGAAAGTATATATACAGTGGTACCTTGTATAACAGACAGCTTGTATAACAGAAAATTTGTACAACATAAAAAATTCCAGAGATAGGGGAAATTTGCTTAACATAATTGCCTATGGGGAAAATCCGTACAACATAAAAATGGGATTACTCTGCTTTCAATGCATTCCTATGGGAATTTGTATAAAGGAAAATTTGCTTAACATAATTTCATTTGGAACGAATTAATTCCTTTATACAAGGTACCACTGTATATATATATTTGAGGGTCCAGCTAAGGAGGATCTCCTCCTCTAGAAGAGGCCGCTTGTTAATTCATGAATGCTTATTCTGTGGGAAGTGACTAGAACCTGGTACCAGGAAAGAATCCAACACCACAAGTCTTTCCAAGCAAAGGGATTGATAAGAGATAATGTATCTTTAACGAGAAATTGGGATTTCTCATTGCCAGCACCTCGGCTCTGGAACCAACTTCCTCCTGAGATCTGTTTGGCATCTTCCCTCCCTCTCCTTCTTTGAAGATTTTTAAGCAGAGGCTGGGTGGCCATCTGTTGGAAACACTGTAATGGGGTTCCTGCATGGCAGGGGGTTGGACTGGATGGCCCTCGAGGTCTCTCCCAACTCTATGAATCTATGATTCTATGATTCTATGATTCTTTAAGAAACATCTAAAGACATGGCTATTTAAAAGTCTTTCCCTGGATATTAGTCTGTTCTATTAATGTTTGCTATCACTATTTTATTTTGTTTTTATCTGTAGCCCATCTTGCTCCAGTTCAATGTTATTGATATAAATTGTTTATCAGTTATTGCATTTTTACTTATTGGTGCTTATCTATTATATTGTATTGTATTGTTTATGGGTTTGATTTCTGTTCAATTTTGTAAACCGCCCAGAGTAGCCGTGTAGCTAGATGGAGTGGTATAATAAATAAATAAATAAATAAATAAATAAAATACCACTTAAACACCCAACAAACCCAGAGTGGCCATAAAAAGCCATGCATGAGCATCAAGTGGCAGCAGGTTCCAAAGGACAATTCAGTTGTTGTAGCCTTCATTTTTAAAAACCTTTTTCTGAGACCTATAAAAGCAACACTTGTGAATTGCACGAAGATGAGCAACGTGGGGATGTACCTGGAATTCATGCATGGGAATACAGTGGTACCTTGTATAACAGACAGCTTGTATAACAGAAAATTTGTACAACATAAAAAATTCCGGAGATAGGGGAAATTTGCTTAACATAATTGCCTATGGGGAAAATCCGTACAACATAAAAATGGGATCACTGCTTTCAATGCATTCCTATGGGAATTTGTATAAAGGAAAATTTGCTTAACATAATTACATTTGGAACGAATTAATTCCTTTATACAAGGTACCACTGTACTCAGAGGCACTGCAGCCCTCATGGCTGTGCCTTCACTATATCTTGCACTTATGTGTGTGTTCCTTTTTGCCTGTTTATTTTACAGTGTTTGTAAGCTGTCTTTCTCCCACTGGGCCCCCCGAAGGTGGCTCACAACATTAAAACAAGGAACACAAAAAACACAGGACATTTCAGATTATAAAGCAACTAAACGACAATAATAAAACCATTGGAAATTTTGAAATATTTATTCATTTAATTTTATTTAATTTATTTAAAATATTTTATCCCACCTTTCTCCATAACAAGAACCCAAGGCAGCTAGAAAACAAGCCTAAAAAAGCAAAAGACCAGTTATTTGAAGTCTGCATTGTACTGCACTCTATATTATTCCCTCATTCTGTAAGCTGCCTTGGGTCCTTTTTCCAAGGAGAAAGACAGGGTGGGTAAATAAATAAATAAATAAATAAATAAATAAATAAATAAATAAATAAATAAATAAAAGTTTCAGCAACAAGATAATAGAGAGGTCACAAACATAACCACCCAAAAGATAGCATTCTGCATCCAGTGAGTTGCCACAGAGAAGTCCCTCTCTCGGTGTCTCCATCAAATATCCCCATAATGACAAAGGAGCATGAGAGGATGGTCCCCTCTGCAGATCTTAAGGGTCAGGAACTTGATTTCTCAAGAACAGCTCAGAAAATGAACACAGCTAGAAATGGATTGTGTAGAGCTTTGGGCATTGTACAACTGTGTGTGTATATACGCACACACACGGGTGTGTAGATACTGGGACTCTGGCTGCTCTACAAGTGTGCTTCAGTTGCATTGGTGACAACATTGGTGGCTACAAATATTGGCTACAAACCAAGGGGCAGGGAGAGAAAAGAGCTTTGCCAAGCAGAAGCAGGCAACGGCAATCAAGAAGGGTTAATGGATTTTTGCTGCATTATTAAGTCCTAATTTCTCATTTATTAAGTGGGCGCTGTCTTCAAAGTCATCTCCCCTTCAGGGCATTCCCTGCAAATTAGCTCTCCGCTCTGCCCACTCCGCCCTGTCCGCAAATCGCCTGTCGCCGTCTCTTCCGTCCGAACCCCCAGTACGGAGTAGATCAGGTCCTTTTGGGGGGGATGCGGTAGAAGGTGGGGGTTTGTAGGTGGGCCAGGAGGAAGCTGGCAGGGCTAGATCCTCAGTAAAGAGAGGCCAATGACACTGCATGAGACTGAAGCTTCCTTCTCTTCCAAGGCTTTGGAACTGGGTGTCCTATCAAGGTCTTTTGTGTGGCCACCCAGGACCCGAATCTTCTTCCAACCCCTCTTCAATCATTGGGGAGGGGGAATTAAGCCCCCTAATAATTATCTGAGCTTCAGAAACTCCCAGGGATGGAATTAGGATCACAGATTAATAGAATCGTGGAGTTGGAAGGGACCTCTAAGGCAGTGGTGGCCAAACTTCGGCCCTTCAGATGTTTTGGACCACAAATCCCACAGTCCTTTGTCACTGGCAATATAGGCTTGGAATTCTGGTAGGTGCGGTCCAAAACATCTGGAGGGCCGAAGTTTGGCCACCACTGATCTAAGGCCATCAAGTCCAGCCCGCTGCTCAAAGCAGGAACCCAAGATGAAGCACAATGTGACCGAGGGTTCTCCAGTTTTATCTTGAATGCCTACAGGGCTGGAGCACCTACCACTTCCCAAGGTCTTTGGCTCCATTGTTGTACTGCTCTAACAGTTAAGACATTTTCCCTGGTATTCAGCCAAAATCTGGGTTCTTTTAACTATTATTGTGTGTTCTGTATTCTGGGATGATTGAGAACAGATCCAGACAATCCTCTGTATGACCCCCTCTCTTTCAAGTACGGGGTGCGGTTATGAACACCTTGGTTTATGTAATTTTCAGTTTCCAGGAAAAAAAGCCATTGAAAATAATGCCTCGGTTTATGATTTGTTTTTAAACTGAAAATCCTTGCTTTATGATCCTTCCCCAAAGGACTTCCTTTACCAGGATGTATTGTGCCCCCTCCATTTCCAGTTTACGAAATTTCTGCATTACACAACGTCCCAGATTTTTGTAACTTCATGAACCGTGGTACCAATGTATTTGAAAAGTGATGCCCTGCCTCTCTTTAGTCTTCTTCTCTCATGCTAAACATGTGCTGTTTCTTCAGTCTTTCATCCTAGGGCTGGTTCCCAGTCCCCTGATCATTCTTGTTGCCCTCTTCTGAATTGGTTCCAGCTTGTTGGCAACCTTCTGGAACCATGGTGTCCAGAACCGGACACAGCAGTCTAGAAGAGGCCTAACCAGTACTCCATTTTAATGGGATATCCTCAAAACTTTGAGGCAAACAACCTCTGACAAAACTAGAAGGTCACATAACTGACTCAAGGAGCGATTAAGCAATGTTCACCAAATGGATTCTAGAGTTAGGAGGCCACATGTCGGGATACCAGATGCTAGTTGTAAAAAGGACATGCCAGTCAGCCTTATGCCCAACAGAAAAGATGGCAAAAGAAGACACCAATTCAATAATGTTTGCATCCTGATGAAGGATGAGACTGGGCACAAGAGATGGGCATGGAATGGAAATATAGTGTTCTGTTTTGTTTCATTTCGTTTCAGTCTTCATTTAGTTTCGTTTCATTAATAATGGATTTTTAAAAGAATTTTCATGAAATGAAATGCTTTGTGTGGCTTTAAATAATGGGGAGCTTTCCATTTTTATTTAACCTGGAGCCCACTGCCCTAAATCAAAGACCCTCAAACCTTCCAATCAATTTGCTTTCAAGCAAAGAACCCTCTGTAAACAAGCTAGAAACCTAATAGCTAGCTGCTGCACGGAGAGATTGGGGAAATAAACTCAACAACTGATTGGCGCAGTGAGTGAAGGAAAGAATATATGTAAACCTCCACAGTCCTACTTAAAAGGGGAAGGGAAACTATCAGTTTAAATCAACTTGCAGACACAGCCAGCGAAGGGAACACCTCAGCTCCTGGGCTGGCTAGCTTCAGGCAGATCAAGATCAGAGATAAGCTATCTCAACAACTAAAGCATGGGAGGAAAGGAAAACAAATCAATCAGTTTAAAAAAAAATAAACCTCCTGTTCTCAAGACGGCTGGATCAAGAACCTAGGACTAATCATTTTATTTCTGAAACAAAAAATGGTGTTTTGTTTCATTTCTTGACAACACAGTTTGCTCTTTCATTTTGTAAGGTTTCATAAGCTTACTAAACAATGAGGGTGCCCACCCCTAGCTGGCACTCATCTGTTGCTGGAGCAGGAGAAGAGGAAATGGCAAAGACTGACCCCCAGGCAGCCATATAAGAAGGATTTTTGTGCAAGTGGCACCATTTTCACAAACTGCACACCACTGCAATAGATTCTGCTTCATTGCAGGGAATTTTAACGATCAGAAGAAATGCCCGGGGTTAGTTGTTGGTATATTTCAGTCCTATCAGCCAGTCCTTCTGGACTTGTCTGAAGTGTGTGTGTGTTTGAAAGGACAATGAATTTGGGCAAATTTTACTCACTTCCCTCAACCTTCACTGAACTTGGTCTCCAGCCTTCTTAATATCTGCATCAACTCCCCCCCCCCCGGACATGTTCTAGCCTGTCACTTTCTTTGTCTAGAAACTGGACATGTCCAGATAGCCCTTTCATAGAAATAATATATCCGGATCAAATTGCTTTGTGATAGGTCCCCACACATTATTCCTAAAGTTATCTACCTAGGCATGGGTCCTCCAAGAACTGTTACCTGTACCTCTGTTTGACCCACGCCCATGAGACGTGTTCCCAGAGATGCTTATGACAATCAACCCCCCAGTCCCCATGCTTGATTTACACAGAGGTTCTGTACGGTACGTCTTAGGGTTCAATTGAGTCATTGAGGATTCCCCTAAATAAAACAAATGAAAGCCAGTGGGGGAAATAAGCTAGAGCTGGTGTATGTCCATTGAATCAATGGAACTGATGGAGGTGTTGATTCCCCAAATCACCAACCAATTCAATGGGTCTACTCTAGTTGCAAATCACTACCAATTTTCAGCGGTTGAGAAAAAAACAAACACAAATGGCAGCAATCTTTTTTTCATGAGCAAATGGCTTTCTTCTGGTATTTCTCATTCTTTGCAGCTTAGGCGAAATTATTCGGGGATTGTTTAAATTTAGCATCCATTCAACATTGTGTGGTGCTTAGCTTATTTGTACAATTATGTAAATCTTCATTTGCAATTCTTCACAAATTATGCAGAAATGTTTTATTTATGTAATTTCAAGCAGGCGGGGAATGTTCCTGCAACTGACTGAGAGCACAGTTTGACCAAAGAGAAATAGCATGCAAATACATTGATGATGATGATGATGATGATGATGATGATGATGATGATGATGATG
>JAHTLZ010000089.1:4176050-4201744 GCA_023846285.1 Phrynocephalus versicolor | reverse complement strand
TTATTATTATTATTATTATTATTATTATTATTTTCTTTCTTTCTTTCTTTCTTTCTTTCTTTCTTTCGACAACAACCTCCAGATGGATGGCCACTTGAACACGACTCCTGCCTTCCTTCCCAAGTGAAAAATGCAGCACTCTTTAAAATCAAATAAAAGATGTCACACGCCGAGAAGGATACCCGGTCCGATGCCCAAGGGAGCCAGAGGCAGTCGGATGACAGACATGCAACTTCATCCTTCATTCCCAGATCCCTTCCTGTATCATAAAGACACACAGTGGTATCACTATGAGTCGCCTGCACTTTGGGGTGCATTGCCTGTTGCGTCAGTGGCCGTGTGACTGATCTTGCAACACGCCAAGGACCAGTTGCGCAACCGACATCTCCAGAGAGCACAAATCGTTGACCTTGTTAATATTACAAATACTTGTTATACTTTTCCCCTCCAGTAAGATTCAGAATCCTATGGCTAAAAGGTCCACCTAAAATTGCTTAATCCAATGATTTTTTTTTTAAAAAAATACTGTAGTCTCATATGTCCAATCTATTTAGAACAGGGAACATTTGGACTTTCAGATTTTTAAGACTACTGCTCTTATAATTTCTGGTCTGAGTTCAAATCCTCAGTCATCCATCAAACCTACTTGGACTGGTCACTGCATAGTAGCCCGACCAAACTCACTAGGTAGTTATGAGTTTGTGAAGATTATCAGTCATCTAGGGGAGTTTATCTGAAGTTGTCATGACAACTGGACTTCTTTTGTTGAGAGACTGAAACATTTCACTACTCATCCAAGCAGCTTCGTCAGTTGAAGCTGCTTGGATGGGTAGTGAAACCTTTCAGTCTCTCAAGAAAAGAAGTCTAGTTGCCATGACTCGACTTCCAGATAGGTAGTTGTGAGATTAAGCAGGAGTCATGAGTTACGGGTCTCAATCTGAAGAGGATCTCACTCTGTTTCAGAGGTTGTACATGCTGAGTACAACCCAACGAAGAAAAACCATACAGAAAAGGTGCAAGGGGCTCTGGTCTCCTATCATCTACCCACAGGTAGCAGAATCTAGACAGCAGACCCAAAACAGGTATGTAACAGAGTGAGTGAAAGAGATTTAGCATTTGTACTTAAACCACACCAATTATTTACAAATATACATCTATAAGTATGAATTAAAATTTGCATATACAGTAGGATCCCCGTATCCACTGATTCATTATCCACTGCAGCTGAGTAGCTTACACCCCTGTCTTCCAGCACTGTTCCTCCCTGTATCTCCAAGCATTTTCCATCTGTGGCAGCTGCCCTGTTCTGTGTGTCCTGGTGAGTCCTGCCACTGAATACCAGTTGAAGATAAGGCAAATGGTTCATGATCATGGCTCCATTTATGTGGGAAATGAACCTAAGACCTATGTCATCTATATCAAGTTCCATCCTCTCTTGACAAACAAGAAGCAGTGGTTCCCCAAGCTTGGCCTTCTTGGACTACAACTCCCACAATAAGAACTTAAAAGAACATAAGAAGAGCCCTGCTGGATGAGGCCAAAGGCTCATCTAGTCCAACTTCCTGTATGTCACAGTGGCCCCACCAAATGTGTCTGGGAGTGCACAAAACTAGACATCTGTCTGTTCATACCACTCCCCTGCCTCTGGTCCTTGAAGCACCCTGGTTTTAAGCCTGGAGGTAACACATCTTCATCATGGTTTGTAACCTGTGATGGACTTTTCCTCCAGGAATCTGTCCAGTCTGCTTTTCAAGGCATCCAGGCCAGATGGCATCACCCCATCCTGTGGCAGGGAGTTCCACAGACTAACAACATGGCAATACCTGGCCAGTACAACTAGTGGAGAAGGCACATGGGAGTTTTAGGCCAAGAACATATGGGTTACCCAAGGTTGGGAACCACCAGGCTAGAGTATATTTCATGCTTTCAGTTAAGCCATCCTTTGGAGACCTATGTCTCCTGGCCATCTTTGTTGGCACTCCCATCTTCCCCACATCCTCAGATATGCACCCATCATCCCATCCTTCTCTCAAAGTCCACCTTTTCCTCAAGACTCCCTCAGAATCACCAGGGCCAGTTTCCTCAGTTTGCTGCATACCTTACCCTTTTCCTTCAACCACCTGTTCTACCTCCTCACTCCATAATAGATCTGGGGTGCCCTACTTCCTGGTGAGTTCTGCCTGCCCTCTCAAAGGGATTTCAGCCCAGCCAAACTGAAAGCCTCCCTCTCCCCCACCAAAGCTGGACTATGCCCACCCCAAAACTTTGTTCCCTTGAGCAGTTGGGATGTTTATAGACATTCCATGCCACTGCAGCAGCCCTCTCAATCCTTGTCCGAGGTTTCACCAGCGGCTTGCCAGAGTCGGATGCATTTCTCCATTGTTGTCGGGCTCCAGGAATGCAAATGTGCTCCGATCTCCCAGCCCCCACCATCGCTCCCCACTTTTTCAGCTTCTGATCCTGGAGGGATTCAGCCAAGCAGCACGAATGACTCCCTTGCGAAGTTGGCCTCACTGCAGCTCTCTGTCTATATTTTATTGCAAATGGCTGTGTCAGAGCAAAGCTCCGTGAAGCGAGATATATGTGAAATCGTCTTGGAGCACCAGGCGGGGGAGGGAAGGAACCCCCCACAATGATGCATAGCTTAAAAGCCTAAACATGCTGATGAATAACTTTCTCCAGGAGCATCTCACACGGCGTGCCTTGGTTTGTTGGGACATCAATTTATGTTTATGCTTTAAAATGGAAATACAGATCCTGCCTCTCCCGCACAGAGATTCTGGGAGGTGGCTAAGATATTCTTCAGCTGGCTCACAAATGGCAACAGCTAGGGATGGGATTTTCAGGTGTCTCTACATTGCAAATACCATTATTCAGCATCCTGGGAGTTCAATCACATAGAAGAATCATAGAATCATAGAGTTGGAAGAGACCTCAAGGGCCATCTAGTCCTACCCCCTGCCATGCAGGAACCCCCATCACAAGACTCCTGAGAGACAGCCTTAAAAAACCCCAAAGAAGGAGACTCCACCACCCTCCTTTGTGGCAGCAAATTCCACTGCCAAACAGCTCTAACTGTCACGAAGTTGTTCCAAATGTTTAAATTGAATCTCTTTTCCTGTACTTTGAGACCATTGCCCCGCATCCTAGTCTCTGAAGACATGGAAAATAAACCAGTCCCTTCTTCAATGTGACATCCTTTCAAATATTTAAACACAGCTATCATATCCCCCCCTCAGCCTTCTTTTTGAAAGGCTAAACATTCCCAGCTCCCTAAGCCATTCCTCATCAGACATTTCCTCCAGACCCTCAATCATCCTGGTTGCCATCCTCTGGACCCATTCAAGATTGTCAACATCCTTTTTAAATTAAGTTGGGCAGAACTGTACACAGGACTCCAGGTGGGGTCTGACCAGAGCAGAATAGAGTGGTACTATCACTTAGCTTCTTCTAGACATGATGCTTCTGTTGATGCAACCAAGAATCACATTCACTTTCTTGGCTGCCTCCCTTGAAGACATGTTTGAAATCTCTGCATACCTGCCTCTAGAAAGCCCTAAATGGAAGACTTGGAGACTTACCTAGGCCTCCAAGTCTCCCATTTAGCAGGGAGCTTTCTTTCTCATCAGGAAGCTTGGGTGGAACTACGTCCATCCAAGTCTCAAGGCCTTCTTTCTAAATTAGGACTTTCACCCAGGTCAGTGACATTTAAATATTTCTAAGGTGCCTGTAGGGCAGGAAGCACTCAGAGAATGGAGAATCCTGGCATGTGTAGTCCAGAAGATCTAAAAATCCCATCCCTAGTCAAAGCTGTTCCTATAAAGTAGATAGATCCAGTCAACAAATGCATCCACCCACCTATATTGCATTTCTGATTGTTAAAGGAACATGTTATTGTTTTAATAAAACCAAGGTAAAATTTGTGTCTGTCTAAAATGGCATACAACATCAAGCATCAAATGTGACAGAAAGATCAGAGACCATTTAAAGTCAAAGATCTGTCGCACCATTGTGCAACCTGTCGTGCTCTATGATGCAAGATGCTGGCTGGCAACTAAAGAATTTGAACGTTGCTTTGGTGCCATGGAGATGATGCTATGATAGACCTCTGGTCTCATACGAAAGGACCATGTGCACAATGATGACATCCGATCAAAATACGGCATCGCACTAATTGCTGGGAAGAAGCACAACGTCCGACTGCATTGGTTTGGACATGTCCTGTGCGCTGATGGGGAAACTCTGGCCAAAAGGGGTCTCACCCAGGAGGTCAGTGGACCCCAACCAAGGGGGTGTCCAAAATAGCACACAATAAACACCCTTGACAATGACATGAAGTTGTCCCGGGTACACCCAGACCTGGCCCATGACCATGCCAAATGGAAGGCAAAAACGAGAATCGTGGACCCCACCACCAAGTGGGACAAATGCTAAGAAAAAGAAGGTAAGATTGGTGCCAATCAGCACTGATATGGAAGATAACAAGAGAATGCATGGACTCTCCAGATAAAGCTAGGGGGGAAAATCTGACCCGGAGAGTGAGTGCTGCCAGCCAGATCTGACAATATTGGCTAGACTATGAGCCTGACTCCAGTACAGGGCAGCTTCCTATGCTCCAACACCCTTGCAGTCATCCAGAAGTGACCCATGTTTGATTCCTGTTCAAGAAGGCAAGAACTTTTCAAAGAGAGGCAGGTGGGTGGTTCCTGGTCTTCAGAAATAGCAAAAGAACAAGGACAGGCAGAGGGTGGAAAAGAGAGCAGAGAAAATGCAGAGGAACCAGAAATAGAAAACACTTAAATAGGGTAGAACCAGAACTTCGCATGCCTGAACCAAAGTTAATTCCTAACATCATAACACAATGACTCCTATTCTTTACGTAACTCCTTCGGCAGGAAGCTGTAAGCCTCCCCCCCTTTCAGAGGCTGGGGGCTGAAATTAAAACAGAGTAATGGCTTCTGCTGGGCTTGTGAGAACCTTAAAATATATTCCCGAGAGCCTCCCGCTTCTGACAGTGAGCTAACAGATTTATGAGACAGGGAGTTGAAGATGGTTCCCAAAGAGAAGAGCCGTTCTTGCCTCGAGCACCAGCTCGGCCCACCTGAGAGAGTTGAGAGAAGTCGAAGCAGAGGTGGAGATGTCAAGAAATAAATAAAAAAAATACCCGCATGGGGGGCGGGGGAGGAAATGGATGATTGCTCTCTTTCCCCGCCGGTCTGGAGGAGATTACAGCCAGAAGATTTCTCCTTTCCTTCAAAGTCTCGGTATGCCAGGTGTGGGGCATGGATTTGCTTTGCGCTTCCGAAGACTTGCTGTTCTGTGCTTGTCAACCACTCTCTGACTCAGGGCAACCTGAGGCATGAGCCATCTCATGCCACCCTCTCACTGCCCTGCTCAACAATCATCAACTCAAGTGTGGCCCTTCCTGCAGATTATTTCCACATTTTTTCCCATCTAGAAGATGGCCCCAGGTATAAGACATGGTTGAAGAAGATACAGAATCCAATAGGTAATAGACATGGTCTCAAAGGATAATACAATATTTTCCCATCTATAAGGCATTCCCATGTATATGATGATCCCCACCACCACTTTTCCAACCCTAAAATTACAGCTGTGCAACCGCACAGTTCTCTCCTTGGTTTACTTCTGTGTATAGGATGACCCTCCATTTTCCGGCTAACAATTGTAGACAAAAATCTAGTCTTATAAACAGAAGAAAATACTGGGATCCATTTTGTACTCAGCCTTCTCTTTTCCCGCTGCCTTCAAACTTTCCCAGCCTTATTATCTCTGGCAGACAGTCTTGGCTTCTCGGGATGTGCCTAAAGTTGGACAGCCTCAGTTGTACCATTTCTACCTCCAGAGAAAACTCTGTCTTATTCCCACCCTCCGTTGACATCTTCCTTACCTATCATTAGTGCACAGCATTGAAGGATGTCATCTCAAGCCTCTGCTGCCCACACTGCCACCAGCACGGATTCTCTTGTTCTGTCTTTTTCAGCCTAATTCGCTCTCAAATTTCCAATTGCTACATTCCTGGAACTCCTCTGTTTAGAATGTTAGAAGGAAATTCTGTGCATGGACCATTGAATTCAACGGAAGACACATAGGCAGACATCATGAGAGTCCTTCTACACACAATGCCAAGGGCCATCCAAAATGCAGACCACCGGTTGTCTTGACCCTACTCAGTACTCCTAGCAGTTCTGAAATCCTCCAGGAGCTAGTGAAGGCCAGTGGCCCCAAAGTCAACTGGGTGGCTTTACTCTGAAACTTACAACAGCTAACTTAAGACCCTGACCCCTGCTCTCACTGGGTTCATCACCCTGGACAGCAACATTGAGGAGGTTCATCACCAGGGACAACTCCTTCATGGGAGTTGAATGAGACTCTTGTATTTTTCAACAGCTCCAAAACTGCTTATAGTTTGCATGTTAGGAGACACAAGTTAGGAAACACATGCTTTGCCTTGTAATTATGGTTATGGTTAGCGTTAGAGTTAGGGTCTATCCCATCATACATCAATGTTCCAAGGGCAAATAAGTCTTCTGGGCTATTCAGAGGAAAGGTACAGTATAAGAAGCAATATTTAAAAATCAGTGTGCAGTACATGATGCTCCCTTCCACACCACGGAGCTGCGACAGAGGGCCGATTCATCCGTTGGGTTTCTAGCTGCCTCAAAAGCCCCCCAATCCCATTCCATTCTACAAAACAGCTCCTTCAAATGAAAGAGCCATTAACCTCAGTATCGTCATCAGTCAAGGTGCTTAAGCAGCCCCTGGGAGAAATCATCTGTCAATCAAGAAGAGGCCATAGGTCGGGTGCAAAGCGCATGCTATGAATGTCAAAAGCAAGCAGGCTCAAACCTCGCATCCTCTACTGAAAAGGAGAGAACAGCCAGAAAGGAGAAGGATCCCTCCTCTGATCCTCAATGGTCTTCTGAGCACATGATGCTGGGTTACATTTTGGTGGGGAACTTTTCTGTTACAGATATAGGATGGCAGATACCTGGCTGGAAAATAGTACCTGTGAAAGGGATCTGGGAGTCTTGGTGGACCACAAATTGAACATTGAGTCAGCAGTGTGATGTGGTGGCCAAGAAAGTTGCATCAACAGAAGTATACTGTCTAGACCAAAGGAAGTGATAGTACCACTCTCTTCTGCTCTGGTCAGACCCCACCTGGAGTCCTGTGTCCAGTTCTGTGCACCTAAGTTTAAAAAGGATGTTGACAACCTCAAGCAGGTGCGGAGGAGGGCGACCAGCATAGTTGAAGGTCTGGAGGAAATGTCTGATGAGGAATGGCTTAGGGAACTGTGAATGTTTAGCCTTTCAAAAAGAAGGCTGAGAGGGGATATGATAGCTATGTTTAAATATTTGAAAGGATGTCTTATTGAAGAGAGAATAGGTTTGTTTTCCATGGCTTCAGAGACTAGGACTCGGGGAAATGGTTTCAAACTACAGGAAAAGAGATTTCATTTGAACATTAGGAAGAACTTCCTGACGGTTAGAACTGTTCAGCAGTGGAATATGCTGCCATGGAGGGTTGTGGAGTCTCCTTCTTTGGAGGTTTTTAAGCAGAGGCTGGATGGCCATCTGTTGGGTGTCCTGTGATGGGGGTTCCTGCATGGCAGGGGGTTGGACTAGATGGCCTTTGAGGTCTCTTCCAACTCTATGGTTCTATGATTCTATGAGAGGGCTGCCTTTCCTGGTGGTGGAGGCAGTTGGACGAGAGGACATCATTTCTTTTGCACTATATGCCAGGGATAGGTGGGGCTGAAGTTGATGATCGACGGGATCCAAGCTGAAAAGTAGGTAAATCCTTCACTCTCATTCATTCTCCGTCCTCTCAAGCAAACACACACCTCTTCTAAACCCCTTCTTTCTTCTCTTTCAGCCATCCCTTCACACTTGCTGTGCTGCCCAGGGTTTCTGGGAGTTGTAGTCCAAGAACATCTGGAGACCCAAGGTGAGGAAACAGGGCTCTAAATCAATATTCCTAGAAGTCTGCAATAAATCCACATTTTCACATGGAATATTTTCCTGTAGGCTGTGTTCAAGTCACCACTATTCAGAAGATGCTAGAGAGAGGACATCATTTGATAGCCTCGTTCTTTTGGAGAACTTCCACCAGTGGTTGCCTTCTCTTTTTGGGCTTGATGCATGAGCCACCCAACCACTGAAGAGAGGGTCTTATGCCTGGCAAATTATAAGGAAGAACTTCATGACAGTTAGAGCTGTTTGGCAGTGGAAGATGCTGCCACAAAGGTGACTGGTGGAGTCTCCTTCTTTGGAGGTTTTCAAGCAGAGGCTGGATGGCCATCTGTCAGAGGTATTGTGATAGGGGTTCCTGCATGGCAAGGGGTTGGATTGGATGGCCCTTGAGGTCTCTTCCAACTCTATGATTCTAGTGCAACTCACTAGCCCCCATTGTCAACCCCACTGCCTTTTCCAGCAGTCCTACTTCAGTCGCACGTTCCCACCTGTCAACCCCCTTTGTTCTTGAGATGCAGATACATGAAAGAACATCCCCTATGCCTATTGATGTATTATGCAGGGCATCCAACAAGGTCGCTCCCCGAACATCAGAAGGAACAGAATCTGTGGCTATATGATTCAGCATGCTGGCATGCGTTCAGTCCCGGAACATGGTCTTCTCTGCCAACAGGCAACACAAAACCTAAATGCAGAAAATCTTCCAGAAAATAAACAAAAGAAAGACAAACAGAACTAGGTCTTGGCAAGTTTCATTTAGAGCAACAACAACAGAGCAATGGGAGATGGCAATTGAAAAGTTTACTTCTTGCATTTATTTGAATTGATTTTCTTACTCTGAGACAGGAAATAAGTTCTTCCTGTCCCCTGAAACTTCTTGAACACTGTTTAATGTCATCCTTATGTTTCTTTCATTCCTGGTCTTTGGCTTCTGTTTTTAGCCAGAAACATAATTCCTTTCTTCTGACACCCATCTCTACCCAACCCTTAACAGCCACATCCCCCCTCAACTTGGTCTTGATCAAATCTTGGTAGAAACCAGTTATAGGGGAACCTTGAGATTCCCAGATATTATTGTGTTCCAACTCTCCACAGTCATAGGCAGAGTCAACGATGAGGAAATGGGATGGGGGTTGTCATCCACAAACATCTTCCCAAATCCTGACTTAGATACCGAGGGACCTTCTTGAACAGTCTGTGAAGATTCTCAGTCATCCAGGTGAGGTCATCCAGAAGTTGAGTCATGGCAAACGGACTTCTTTTTTCGTGAGAGCGAAACATTTTGCTATTCATCCACGTAACAAGAAAACAAATCCAGTTGCCACGACACAACTTCTTGATAAACTCACCTGGATGACTGAGAATCTTCACAGACATACTTATAAGGTACTTACACAGAAGAGGCCCAGGAATCTGTTCTAAGTCATCCCAGAATGCAAGACACATAAGAATGGGCTCAAGTTACTGAAATACTCTAACACGTCAACAAAAATTGGACAACCATCCATCAGATCTGCTTTGATTTGGATTCCTGCATTAAACAGAGGGTTGGAGTCAATGGCCTAGAGGCCCCTTCCAACTCAATGTTTCTATGCTAGTTTGGAGAAAAGGTATGTCC
Organism: Phrynocephalus versicolor; assembly: GCA_023846285.1. Classification (NCBI taxonomy): domain Eukaryota; kingdom Metazoa; phylum Chordata; class Lepidosauria; order Squamata; family Agamidae; genus Phrynocephalus; species Phrynocephalus versicolor. The sequence continues at coordinate 4,192,129 of JAHTLZ010000089.1, read as the reverse complement.
AGCACTCTGTAGCTACCAAGAATGCTCCAGCAAATCTATTTTAAATTCAACTGCCAACTCAAAAGAGACTACCTTCTCACTTGGAAAGGCAATGCTCACCAGCTTTATGTCAGTCACGTAAAAACAACAGTTGCTTTGATCTCGGAGGGATTCTAGTGTATAGGACACTTTTCTAATGTGCAGCATCCATGTTCTTTCACAAGACGCTCCAGGGAAATCACCACTAAACAAGGTACGGTATGGCAATTAGTTACCAGATCCAGAGGGACGGTGTAGGAATCCAGAGGCTGCTTGGCTCCAAATGAGCAGCGAAAGCAGAAATGAGGGGAAAACAGAGGCAGATATAAACCATGGCCACAGCATGGGTGGACTTAGAAGCACAACCGATAGGAGAGGAATAGATCAGAAAATGTGGCCTGCCAGTGAGAAAGTATTGATCCTGCATTTCTGTGGGGAGGAAGAATGGAAGGAGGCCTTAATGATGCAAACACTGCCAAATAGATTGTGCTTAATTAACTAGGGTTGGCTCATTCCAGATAGTTTATTTGCTGTATCTACATCTGCTTTTAGCTCTTGTAGGTTGTAGCTCCCTGCTCTGTTTTTAATGTATTGGGTTATATTTTATTATAAAGGGGTTCAATCAAATGGTGAGTCCCAAGACGTGGAGACCCATTGGATCAGAGGACTTAAACATTTGTTGACATGCACAAGCTAGAACTCACTATGTCCCATTTATTTCTGAGAAAGGTAATAGAAACATTTCCCAACTTATTTTAAAACTTGGGTAAAAACCAATTATTTTTCCCAGCAATGGACAATCCACAAGACTCAGTAAGTCAATACTAAGGTAAATGGCAGTGATTTTAATGGGCCTAATGAACTGTGTCTCACAACTGGATTAATTGGGGGGGGGGGCTTTGGAGAGAAAATGATGAGTTGTATCTTTTAACTAGCTTGAAAAACAAAAAGCAGGTCTTCTCATCCACGAGGAGGCCATAAATTGCACTTGCGTTCAAAATTAAGAAATAAAAAATAATGAAGCAGTACTACAGTAGTACTGACTTCTAGTCATTACAAGAGGTCAACACGGGTTTCTTAAAAACAAGTCATGCCAGACTAATTTGATCTCTTTCTTTGATAGAATTACAGGCCTGGTGGATAAAGGGAATGTTCTGGATATTGCTTATCTGGACTTTAGCAAGGCCTTTGATAAGGTTCCCCATGGTATTCTTGCTAAGAAGTTAGTAGGAAGTGGGATAGATAGTGCTACAGTGAGGTGGATTTGTAATTGGTTGACTGATCGCACGCAAAGGGTGATCATAAATGGCCTCTCATCATCTTGGAGAGACGTGACCAGTGGGGTGCCCCAGGGTTCTGTTCTGGGTCCAGTGCTGTTCAATATCTTTATTAATGACTTGGAGGAAAGAATAGAGAGTATGCTAATTAAATTAGTAGATGATACCAAATTGGGAGGGATTGCTAATTCCCTAGAGGATAGGATGAAAATCCAAAATGATGTTGACAGATTAGAATGGTGGACCAAAGCTAACTGAATGGGTTTCATCAGAGGGAAGTGTAGGGTGCTACATCTAGGTAAAAAGAATGAATTGCACAGATATAGGATGGGAGATACTTGGCTGGAAAATAGTACCTGTGAAAGGAATCTGGGAGTCTTGGTGGACCACAAATTGAACATGAGTTAGCAGTGTGATGCGACGGCCAAAAAAGCCAATGTGATTCTTGGTTGCATCAACAGAACCATGGTGTCTAATAGTGCCACTCTGTTCTGCTCTTGTCATACCCGACCTGGAGTACTGTGTCCAGTTCTGTGTGTCTCAATTTAAAAAGGATATTGACAACCTTGAGCGGGTACAGAGGAGGACTACCAGAATGGCTGAAGGTCTGGAAGAAATGTCTTATGACAAACGGCTTAGGGAACTGGGAATGTTCAGCCTTTCAAAAAGAAGGCTGAGAGGGGATATGATAGCTATGTTTAAATATTTGAAAGGATGTCATATTGAAGTGGGAACAGGTTTGTTTTCCATGGCTTCAGAGACTAGGACGCGGGGCAATGGTTTCAAACTACAGAAAAAGAGATCCATTTGAACATTAGGAAGAACTTCTTGATGGTTAGAGCTGTTTGGCAGTGGAATATGCTGCCGCAAAGGAGGGTGGTGGAGTGGGGCTGGACTGGATGGCCCTTGAGGTCTCTTCCAACTCTTTGATTCTGTGATTCTATGTGATCTCAGGTTAAATATTCATTCCTGTCCCATGAATGCCTTCTGTGCCATTTTCAAAAATGCAGGAAAATATAGGTATGTACGTGGGAAAACTGATATTAAAAATGGTTCCCATTTGCGCACAAATTATAAATGACGTTTTTTTTTCTTTCACCAATGTGCCAAGAAATGGCCAGATGTTGGTGTTCTTTTAAAAATATATAACTCATTTTGCACTCATTTTGCCAGGGTTGGAAAGAATTTCTGTTCTGAGTTTTTGTAGCTTCAGTGCAAATTGCGATTTTGTAAACCAAACAAAACAACAACAATATTTTTGCTCTTCAGATAAGTGTCCAGTATGTCCAGTAACTTATTCTCCAAAATGAGACAGATGTTAATTAATGTGACATGAATACAGGTCCTCCATCACTAGGGAAGACACAAAAACATCTCAGTTAGGCTACCCACAATACTTTATAAACCACTGGTTTCCATCTTTGCTTTTGGATGAAGACTCCCAGAGACCTTCATCAATAGTGGTGTGGGCCAGGATTTCTGGGAGTTGCAGCCCAAGGCCAACGGGGGAAGCAAGATTGGGAACCACTGTTCTGGACCACTGGTCCCTTCATCTGGATCAGCTGGTTAGGCTACTTCAAGTGGATGGGCTTAGTAGTCTAAGGCAGATACTTCACGTCCTTCTCATCACTGTTTGCGGTCCCGTTTGGGACTGGTATGAAGTAATCTAACCGCACATCCATTACAGGATGAGGGGTGTTCGTCCTGACCACGCCCCCTGAACTACGATTTCAGCGGGATGAGAGATTCCCCTCCCTGGTCTTGGGAATCTGCTAGTCACACTTCTCGTTCTGAGACGAGTGACCGTAAGGTAAGGCTCGTCACGCAATGTGCCATTCTCCATCTAGTGGCAGGAGTGTGAAGTGTCCTTCACCAGTACATTCCCTATGGAGTCAGCAACACAGTGCAGAGAGATTAAAAGACAAATGCCTCAAACTTAGCTCCATAACGCATGGAAGGCAAGGCTTTGGAGAATCGAAACATCAAAAAATGGAAGGTCATGCCGAAAAAAAAAACGGAGGACAAAGGCATGGAATTTCACATCTCATCACGGAAAGAGGACGTGCAGTAACAGTTGTGCCGGTATCATCCATCACACCTGTGCATACACGGGAACAGGGACAGAACCGGAAGAAGACCACATGACCGTGACCGACAGCAATATGCAACAAACTCCCTCCCGGGGCGAGAATGGACATGAAGTAACCATCTAAAACAGAGTACCCTCCTGATTCCATGGGTAAATCATTCCTTGGACTGGCAAGGCTTTAACTTTTGGATGTCTGTCTCTTTTCAAGCAGTGTACCAGGAATGAGTAAGATCAATGAAACTGCCTTATAGAGCAGGGATGAGCAAAAAGTGACCGTCTGGGATTGCCCCCAGTCACAGCACGGATTGTCCTGGTCACCTAATGCCTCCAGGTAAATTCAAGTCGCCACTCACAGGTAGAGAAGACTTGCTGGATCAATGAAACTTGGTAAGTCAAATAACCTAAGTCCTATTGATTAAGTGGATATGCTCTAATTAGGGCTCACGCTCAGCTCTAGTTTATGGCTCAGACAGCCTCAGCTAAGCAGAATCAAGATGATTATCTGGTATAAAGACTTCAACCATAGCTAATCCATCAGATATCTCTTTGGCCTTCCATTAAAGAGCTCACTGCATCTTCTTTTGAAAGAAAGACAGAAGCTTAACCATTCAGAGCTTAGCACTGACACAGACACTTTTGCAATCAGAAGAAGAAGATGAAGAAGAAAACTCCAATACAGTACTTAAAAACTCCAATATATTTTGAAGGCAATCCCTAACACTGCCAGATCATGGCCCCAGAGTTCTCTGTCCAATAATCTCCCCTCTTAGATGAGGGTGAAGTAATGTATATCCTTCATGTTTTGCTCTGCCCACAATGCCCATTTGCAGGGCATCAGTCATTAAAGCCACGGGGTTGTTTAACTAAGAGACTCCGACATCCTTGACCCCCTGCACAGCCACGTGAAGGGAGTAAGTGGCTCATTTCATATCTTAATCTGAACTTGCCTACATCAACATCTCCCGAATGAATCAACAACCAGAACACAACTATATTTTGCTGTGATTCACCAATCTTGAACCCAGACTTTAAAAGGCCAAAAATATCACCTATTAAGGAAAAGAACAGGCTAACATGTATACAATTCTTTCTATTTAAAAAGTATAGATGCAAATTCAAAAACTGAGGGTCTGATTTTTTTTTTTGGGGGGGGAAGCAGATCATTTGATGCCAAAACAGGACAGAACAGGCTCCCACATAGAAAGGAAAGGTGCTAAGGTTATAAACAGAACTGGATAAAAAAAAAAAGCTACCATTTGGACCCGTCCTTCCTGCAGTTTGTTAAGCTAGCATCATGAGCTTACTCTCCTGCGAAGAAACCTTTCCACTCTCTTGGTGGTGAGATGGAGATCAAGCTCCATGTCTCCAGCAAGCTGGGTGCCCTCAAAATAAATACATAGCTATGCATCTCTATCTCCCCATTTATATAGACATATAATGTTCTCTCCCAACAAAATTAAAAGCAATCCTGAGAATGAAACAGCAGGAAGCATAAGCAGCAGTAAAAGCAAAATAAAATGTAGTCATAAAGTAGTATATTAAAAAACCCAAATCTTCATCAGGAGGAGAAATAGATACAACCAGAAAATATGCTTGCTGATGTGTCTTTGGCCCAGCTGGATAGAGTACTGCCCAGAACCTGTTGTAGGCAAACGGGAGGGCAAATAAACATATTTTGGAGGTATTTGCTCCAACAAAAATGGAGCAAAGGCCTTCTTTGGGATGGCCATTCCCAGATCATCCCAGATAGAGTCTATCCTGAGAACAGGAAAGGCTACTTTTTTCTTCATCAACAGCTTTGGAAGGCCTCAAGAATCAGAGGCTAGATAGTAGAGCTCCAAGCCAGGGACCACACTGGTGGAATGTTTCATACCTGAAGGGCCGTTCTTTCCTTACTATACTCGCCTGGAGAGTGAAAAAGTTTTAGAAGGCCTCTACCAAGTCTCCCACTCATGGTTTGCTGTGTGGCTACAAAGCAGCATCTTTTGGGTTGGTGCATCCTGAGTGTAGAAGCTGACTTCCACCACTGATATAAACTACCCCAATTCCATTCTCCAGAATGTGGAGATGTGCACTTTTGTGAGGGTTTTTGTGAGCTCCATGGCACCAGTCTAGGTTCCTCACCAAACTACAACTCCCAAGATTCCATAAAATGGACCAGCTTGCTTGGGCATACCAAGTCAACATATGATGGAGAACAATGAATGATCTCCTTAAAATCTGACCAAAAAGGCACATCTTTCTATGCTCGGAGAAAGGGAGAACCAGGGCATTTCTTAACTCATGCATGTATCTCGTCGGTCATCTTTTTAGACAATTCAGGCCTATATAGACCTTCCAGATTTTGTCTAGCCATGCAGTCCACAAGATCCCTGGTCAACGGCTAAGCCAGGTATCTTCCTTGTACAGATTCTCAAGGTCTACTTTTTGTGCCACCCGAGGAGAGTTAGGCGACAGGCAAGGAGGCAAAGAAGAAGCAAAACTGGTTCACCCTACCTGTATATTTTATATCGGGTTGTAAATCCTTGACGATGTCTTTCCACAAAGGATAAGTAGCTCCTCGAGTGGTGGAAAGGCCCCCTGTCTGAAATAAGCCAATCAAATTCCTTGGAGACATGTTGGTTGGTCACAGCGGGTTCCTGTTGGGAAGGCCGTATTGTTATATGGTCCCATATAAAGAGGAAGTAGAGGAACTCAACAAGCCTCCAGTTCATGCTTTTCTGTCTGCCTTTTTCCTCTCATTCTTGCTCCATTCTGTGGAGTCCTGTGTGAGTGGAAGGAAGGAAGGAAGGAAGGAAGGAAGGAAGGAAGGAAGGAAGGAAGGAAGGAAGGGGAAAAACAAAAGAGAAAGATTTCAAGGGTTAAAACTACAGTTATACCTTCTGGCTGAGATCAAAAGTCCCATGTACTGCAGTATCTTGCTTCAAGAACAGTTACCATAGCTAGACCAGCTTGCAAGATCACCCATAGGAAAGCAGGAAACCCATGCACTCACAAATGGCCCAACAGGTAAATAAACTGGTGGGTTGGCTTCCCACTCATTTGGGACCAACATTACAGGAAGCGGCTCCTGTTCAGAGATTTCAGAGCTTGGAATACTTTTCCACAGTAACTGGTCATCTAGGGCGATTTTACATGACCTCTAAAATCCGGTGGCAACTTAAATTCGGACCAGAGATTGGGGGGGTTGTCGCTCTTCCTGTGTTCCCATCCCTCCGCACTCCATTGTTCCTGTCTGCATGAGGGGAGGGGGGGAAAGGGAGAAAAAATGCAGGCTCACCTGCATCTGTCGAAGCAGCCCCAAGCAAATTCCCATCTCTTAAAGGGGCGGTGGGGACAAAAAAAAAAAAAAACAAACAAACAGAAGGCGAGGGAGCCTGGCATTCATAGCTTTACAATCTGCATTGGAAGATTTTTTTACCTCCTGGAGGCCAGGTACTTGAAAAGTGAGCTGGGACGCACTTAGGTGGGCGTGGTCATACTTAATTTTTTTTAAAGTCCGGAGTTGGTGGGAAAACATTTTTAAGCTCTGAATCCGGGAGCCCTTTGCCTCGGATTTTAGGGGTCGTGTAAAAGCGCCCTAACTTAAGGAAGAGAGCACACACCCTTCCCCCAAAAAGAAATTTATTCTGGTTAATGTTGAGAAATGGATGAACAGACTTTCCCTGGTAAACAAACATAACTAGAGCTGATACTTTTGCCATATTCAAGGTGGGGAGCTTTTGCGCCCCCCCCCCGCCACTCCCATGCCCCCATCATAGACTACAAATTCCATCAATTCCCACATGTCCAGTGATCCTGGAATGCACAAATCATAGTCTCAAAAATATCTGGAGGGCAAAGGTTGCCCACCCAAATGGTTTTCCCCATACACAGAAGCCTTCTGGGCTGATAGCTGAATTTTAGTCCAACATTAACGGCGGCAAGTTGAACCAGTGCTAGTGGGGAAATGAATCCACTCCAGGTAGAGGTAGAACTCTACAAGTCCCCCACCACCACCATTTTCAGTCTTCTGTTTTCCTTACATTTCTCTTGTCTCCAGAATACAACCCTGCCTGATCTGCATTTAATGTGCTAGACCTGCAGTAGGGATGGAGCAGCAGCATGTTACATTTTTCAGTACAGCCCGCACTGACCTCTTTGCAAAGTTCAAAATTTCAGCTTGACAGCCGGAAAACCCATCAGGAGTGAAAAAATGTAATCACTCGTGGCGGCTGAAGGGGAAGGAAACGGCGTGTTTGGCTTGATAGAAATGGGCACGAGGATTAATAAAATGAAAATAAAATGACCATTCAAAAGGCGGATGGGTCATGAGAATAGACACCAAGATCGATGTGGCGACGCAGAGGGAAATAAGGACCAAATTGCAGAACAAGGGGCTATACTGGCAGAACAAAAAGCTATGGACTGCTACACAGGTCAGGGGGATGAGGGATCTTATGAGCACCAAGGGACACCCTTTTGATGCCTGTGGGGAAGGGGAAGGAGATTTTCTCCATCTACAGATGCATCCTGGACTGATTATAGAGTTTTAGTTCAACATAAATGGAGTTTAGTTGAACCTGTTCTGGGGGGCAGTGAATCCACTCCAGGTTTTAGACTCAGAGGTACAGGGACTGCCTAGAATGCTGAACCTATTCTAGGGATAGGGTCCAGCCCCTTGGAGAGCTCTGATAAAGCACACATTGACACCTGGAATGGATTTACCCCCCTCAAAATACTGGAGTCATCAACCTCCACCATCCCAATGGAAACAGAACAGTGGCCTTTATTGACTTGTTCCCTTATTCATTCATTTCTATTTACTTATGATTATTTTTTTTACTCCATTCCATTTATTGATTTATTGCTTCTCTCGAAAACCCAGCTGGCATTGCCATTGCCTTTATTTGCACACTGAGGTAAAATCTGGCTCTTCACTCAATCTGGCTTGCTTCCCTGTCCTTCAGCTTGCTGCGTATGTTTTGCTCTGATTGATAAAATGTTTTAAATTTGAATATTTAAATGATTTCATTGTTTTAGCTTATTTTTTTCCCTAAAAAAATGGGATTCCCCTTCCATTGTACCCTGCCTGACATCTTTCAGCTGGCTGGATAGCTTATGAGTTGGGTATCTGGCTGCAGAGCTGTAGGTCTGGAATTTGATCACCACTAACGCTGCTGATAGAACCAACCGTTGTAGCCTTGGGCAAGCAGTAGAGTCCCTGGATGTTCCCAGGAGAAGAGAATGCATAGGAGCATACAATTATAATTATTACTGAGATCTGCAAATATAGGGTGGATTAGAAATCCACAGAAAGAGAGAGAGAGAGAGAGAGAGAGAGAGATTCATTAAATGCCCAGGTGACATCCACTCAAACTGTGGGTTGGGAGAGTGAGAACAGACAAAAGATTTTTTTTTTACCCAGCGTGTTGTTAGTCTGTGGAACTCCCTGCTACAAGAGGTGGTGATGACATCTAGCCTGGATGCCTTCAAAAGGGGATTGGACAGATTCCTGGAGGAGAAGTCCATCACAGTTGACAAACCATGATGGAGATGTGTAATCTCCAGGCTTAAAACCAGGGTACTTCAAGGGCCAGATGCAGGGGAGTGGTATCAGGAGACAGAGATCTAGTCTCATGCGCTCCCAGATGCATCTGGTGGGGCCACTGTGAGATACAGGAAGCTGGATTAGGTGGACCTTTGGCCTGACCCAGCAGGGCTCTTCTTATGTTCTTATGTGATTGCGACAGTATTAAAGCAAAAGAACAAAATGGCAGGAAAGCATTCATCCAGAGCCTAGATGTCACTGACATGGATGCCAAAGCGGTCTCCTTATTTCCTGTCAGCACTTGATGGTAAACAAAATAGGGAAGCCAGTTCACCTGAAGCTGACTTTTCAGATACTTGGACTCTCACTCGTCAAGGGCTTTCGTAGGTGAACAACAGCATCCATAAGCAGCTCACGGCCTTAGATATAAGAAATATCATCCATGAAAAGCCAGGATGAGAAATCCTATCTGCTTAGGCATGCCAATGCTTCATCCAAATACTGCCAGGCCCTAAGCCTCGTCAACCGTCAGCTGTGTTGTCGGGAGACAACAGGAGGTAGACTCCAACATCAGAATGGCTACCAGTCATCCATCCTCTGCACAAAAATAACAAAGCTGGGGTATTGGTCTACCTTGCTTTTGTTTTATCAATCAATCAATCAATCAATCAATCAATCAATCAATCAATCAATCAAAGTTGAATATTGCACTAATTAGTGTTCCATACTACTCTATGTGTGGTTTCCACTTCCATCCCGAGTGAGAAAAATGGCAAAATATTGCAAATCAAATGTAATACAGTTGTCCCCTGCCCTTTTGCGGTTCTTATACTGCGGTCCCGGTATATTGCGGGTCCACAGTATATGAAAAAAGCCCTCCTGGGGTAAGGAGTAAAGGCCTTCCCAGGCCCGTCGGAGGTCCCAAAAGTGCTTCCCCGCAAACCAGAAATGACTTCTGGTAAACCAGAAGTGACCTCCAGATCACTAGACAGCACTTTTGGGGCCTCTGGGGGGCTGGAAAGCTCCCTACAGTCCCGTTTGGGGCAGTGCCAGGCCTGGGGTAAGTACATGAGCCCCCCGAGAGCCCGCCCAGTCCTGACCTGACCCAGCATCCGCATATTGCAGATTTTCAATTACTGCTAGCCGGGTCGGGTCCCTAACCCCTGTGACAGCTGAGGAAGCATGGCATATAATCAACCATAACCCTCATATAAACCAATGAGACCCCAATGATGGTGGCACACGGTTATTATTGCAATCTACAGGTCATGATGTCACATTAGGAGAGGATCCTCTCTAATACATCATTAAACCACCCTGTTGTGAGCAACCTCCTGAAGGGTGCAGGCGATGAGCCTGGGTGTAGCTCTACTGGGATCCCCTTCCAAAGGGAAGGGTCCACAACTGAAGAGTCCACAGTCTTATTGATGATTTCTTGACCTCCCTCAATGTGGCCACCAGAGGATCACAACTTGAGAAGAATGGATGGTGCAGGTGGGTTTTTTATGGAAAGACACTCCAGCAACCTAGGCTAAATCTTTTCAGGACTTCTGATGCTTTTTTTGTTTCACTCTTATGACCCCATTGTGGGTACCATAATGCCTTTAAGTACTCCCAGGGTCCCATCTTGAAGTGTTGATCAGAACATGGAAGTGCACTTAGATCTGCAGTGAACCATTCAACCTTAAGAAAAACACAGCTTGGAGAATCAAAACCAGGACATCCAAAAACATACACAACCTGCTATCAGAAAGCGTACAGGAACTGACAAGCACTCAAAGAGTTGAATCCAAAATGTGAATCTCACATCTTTCAGCTGGATCTGGTGTGGGGCTAGAATTGATTCTACAAGGCAAGGCCACAAGCGAACTGTAAGCTAGCCCCTCCCACGTCAGGCAATTAAGAGACAAAAGGCAATTAAGCATCGTCAGAAATGATTAGGTAAACACGTCAAGTAATTAAGCATGTGATTTGCCGGCTGTATCAACTGCACAAATGGATGTTGTCATAAAAGCACAACCATACAGCATGTGCCGAGGATGGCAACTCCGTAGAATATTTCTTGTGTTCTGCGTTAAATGTTGTCCATTGACATCAGAGGTTCCACTCGCAAATTTGGTGGGGATCTTGACCAAGGAAGGTACCAATTATCAGATTTCTCTGTATGCCACAAGTCAGTTAGCCATTCAGCAGGAACCCAAACAGGGGCAAAAATATCTTATGGCGCATACAGAACCACCCCCACCCCACCCCGCATATATGTTTATTACACTCTTATAGGGTAAATCACATATTTAACAATGGCAGATGGGGCTTAACGGTTAGTCATCATCATTATTTAAGAACTGCAGAGCTGGAAGAGACCCTGTGGATGATCAGGTCCAACTCTTGTCATGTAGGCATAGTGGAGAATCAAACTCCCAACCTCAGGCTCCAGGGCCAGATACCCAAACCATTGAGCTATCCAGTTGTTATTGTTTCTGGTTGCTTACTGAGACCACGTCAAGGGGGGGGGGGGATTAACCAGATACCTGGTTGGGGCAGAAGTAGAAATATGTTGGCAATACTTCAAATTTGGAATTAATTTGGAACTACATCCACCTGCCAGTCCCACCAAAAAACAGACCAACTGAACCAATGGAACTGACTTAAATTTGGACGTCTGCCAATGCCATTGATTCAGTGGATCTAATTCAGTCACTGATTTGGTAGATCTCCTTTAACTGGAAAAAATATATATATATTCGAGCCACTGCTGTTCCTAAAGGTGAATAGTCATTCCTAGCATTTTTACATCCTACAAGGCCAGTGAGTCCAACCTCCTGATCAAAGGAGATCTGCCAAGGGGTTGTCCACTTTGGTCTTGAATGCCTCCAGTATTGGTGCGCTCACCCCTTCTCAAGGTCATTGATTCCATTGCCATACCATTCTAACAGTTATTAGTTAGCCAACCTTGAGGGACGCCCGGAAAGCATCAACATGGAAACGAGCCTTCTCGGTGGTCGCACCTCACTGGTGGAACGAGGTTCCCCAAGACATTCGCCTGGCGCCCTCACTACAATCCTTCAAGAAACTACTGAAAACCTGGCTTTATAGGTTGGCCTTCCCTGATCATTCTGTTTCAACCAACATATATAAATAGGACGCTGCCATTTTCCCCCGACTTATGATGATGTTCTACTAGTTATTTTTTTTCCAATTTCTTCTTATTTTGAATTGTCAAACCATTTTGATTTATTGTATTTGTGCTTATTTGCTTATCTGTTCTTTTTGTTATGATGATTTGATTATTTGGTTTCATTGATTAGTTTTTATTTACTATTTTAAGTTGTTTAATCTGTTTTTGTATTTTGTATATGTTTGTAAACTGCCCTGAGTAGCTTTTTTGCTAGATGGTTGTGTTATATACATAAAATAAATAAATAAAATTAAAAATATTGTTTCAGCTCTTTGCTAAAGCTATACAACTTGCTTTAGGGGAGGGCAGGGAGAGAAAGAGAGAAAGAAAGGAGCGAGGGAGGGGAGCATTCTGAAGGGTAAAGCAACGGATGAGTCAGCTCAAGTCTTGGCATTTGGAAAACATGAAGTGGCCCAAAAGGCAAAGAGAGAAATCAAAAATCCTTAAATTCCTGGTTGTAGAACTGGGACCCATGAGATAGTGCTATAATGGGGGTTCCTGCATGGCATGGCGTTGGGCTGGATGGCCCTTGGGGTCTCTTCCAACTCTATGATTCTATATAACTTTGGGGCCAATGTCTAGCCATTGAGGTCTGGGTTCCTTGGAGGATCCTCTCAGGCACTTCCTATGAACTACATCCTCCCTACCCCACAAAAGCACCTTCCGCATGTTGGAGAGCTCCTCAGACAAAAAAAAAAAAAACAGTGCAGAAGATGAGGATCTGACCTGCTCCAACATGGCTGCCAGGCTCCTTGGAGTCTCAGGCCCATCTCAGTAGAAAGGAGAGACTCCTCACCCCATGCTGAAATATCTTGATTATCTTTTACAGCAAGTCATCAGGGTAACCAAGATAATAACTTCCCATTCCTTGAATCTTTGAGGACAAACATTATGGCCAGCAACCTATTGCTAGGCCCAACAAGGCAGTGGATCCACTGAATCAACTACTGAATGGTAAGTCAATATAAAGCCCCCAAAGCCAGTGGTTCTACCTTACTTCAGGCTAATGATACGACACTATCTTATGAGTGGAACGTGCAGTTGGATGTCCTCAGTCTGAGCTGGTGAGTATGAGAGTTGGCTGGGGGTGAAAAGGAAATGGATGCCAGCTATTAAAAAGTCCAAGCTCAACAATGTCTTCTCATCCAGTGCAGCTCACCCTAAGACTATTCTCTCCACCTGGAGAACTCTGGGTGTGCAGCAATCTCTACAGTTGACCAGTTGACCAGTTCCCTGGAAAGATGAGATTCTGGAGAAATTCAACTGCAGCCTGAGACTTGAAGAGTCAATTAATTAATCATTAAAACTCAATGAATCAATTTATTAAGACAATTGATTGATTGATTGAATATTCACATCCCACCTTTCTCCTTTAAAAGCATGTGAGATGCTCAAAACAGGTTCACCTTGGCCACCACCTTGAATAACCATCTCCGAGTGGACCTTTGAATCCAGATTCCCTAAATCCTAGTTCAACACTATCTCAGGGCTGTTCAAGTTTGAACAGGCTGAGGTCTACTTTTTCCAACCCAAAGTGCCTGAGGGCTACTACAACTAAAACCTCTACTTACGAATTTTATCTGTTCAGAGCACATGCTTATAAGTACAAACTTTTGTAAGCAGAGCCGCGGTTTCTCATAGGAATGCATTGAAAACCAGTCAATCTATTCTGGAATGAACAGATTTCAATGTGCCATGGTCATTGAACTGCCCCGCTCGGCTGAGACAGTGGGCTGGCAAACCCAGAACTTTGCTGGGGCAGTGGTGGTCCTTGGATTAGGGGAGGTAGAGGTGAAGAACTTATCCCCTCACTTTTTTTAATTGATGGTCGCGGGCTACTTTTGAACCCTTCGTGGGGCTACCAGTAGCCCATGGTCTCCCTATTGTGCAGGCCTGCTCCATCTGCTAGACCACACTGGCTCTTGAAAATATGCCTTCTCAAGTCCAGATGGGAGAAATCCTGCTTTAGATACTGCTGCAACAGATCGGCACCCAGATTTCGAATAGGCATTTAATCCTAAAGGCAGAACTGGATCCTTCTCATCAATCAAACTGCTATTTCTCCCCATTCCTGTTTAATTTAGATGTCACTATGTTCTTTCTCTCTTCATGACAAGTGAAAAAGAAATGGGGGGGGGGCAGGGAGACCATGGACTCTTTTCCTTTGGCTTGTGGAAAAAATGGAACAGGAATAAGACTGCAAAGGTGTAAAAGATACAGGCCGTATCGATTTGCAGCCTCCACTCAGCAAATACACCTTCCACGTACCAGGACAGGTCCTGGTGCCATTCAGTGAAAGATTGAGGGTGCTGGGGTCAGCTCAGCAGCAATCAATGTTCCTTACCCCTGCTGGAAACTGCAAGCACAGCTCGAAATAGCAGGGAACCAGAAGCCTGCTTTAAATTAAAGTCTATTGCACAACGTACACCATTCAAATAAAAAAAAAATGGGGGAGGGAACCAGAGTCAATGAAAACACAGAGGGTTTAATAATATTGACACCATTGTTGACAGGCTGGAAAAAATGAGTCTGATTAATTCTGAAAAGAAAGACAACCACAAGACCTCGTTGCTAGCACAGATGGAGAGTTAGCCTGGCATCATAATTTGCACCTACATGCCCAGGGCAGTGAAGAAACACCACATTTGATGGGCCTTCCTTCAAAGTAAGCTTGCATGGATGGATGGAAGAGGAGAAGGAGACCACTGCTACTTCAGATGGTTTGACTACATTCCCCTTCATCCATTCAAACTTCCCATGCCGGATGTGGCTGATGAGAGTGGTAGGCCAAAATATCTAAAGACCAATGGTGTTCCGTCCCTGCTTTAGGATGGCAAAAGAGCCTTCTGTGCTGTGGTCTTTTTTCTATATGGGCACTGGAACCGTGACCTTGGAGGAAAGACTGAAAGAATTGGGCATGTTCAAGCCTGAAGATTGAGGGGAGAGAGGAGAGCATTCTTCAGAGACTTGAAAGCCTGACATGCAGGGGAGGGGGAACAGGATCTGTTCTCCATCATCCCTGAGTGCAGAACACACAGCAATGGGCTTAAGTTACAGGAATCCAGATTTAGGTTGAACATCCGGGGGGGGGGACTTCTTAACTGTTAGAGCAGTCCAACAATAGAACCCATGACTTCAGAAGATGGTGAGCATTCCAACACTGGAGGTGTTCAAGAGAGAATTGGACAACCATCTATCAAACCTGCTTTGGTTGGGATCCCTGGGTGGACCCATTGCCCTTATGGATCACTTCCTACTCAGTGGTTCTATGATCATAGAATCATCATAGAATCATAGAGTTGGAAGAGACCTCATGGGCCATCTAGTCCAACCCCCTGCCATGCAGGAACCCCTTCACAATATTTCCGACAGATGGCCATCCAGCCTCTGCTTAAAAACCTCCAAAGAAGGCGACTCCACCACCCTCCTTTGTGGCAGCATCTTCCACTGCTGAACAGCTCTAACTGTCATGAAGTTCTTCCAAATGTTCAAATGGAATCTCTTTTCCTGTAGTTTGAAACCATTGGTCTCTCCTCAGTGTCTAATTTACTTAAGGATGGACTCAAGCAGAGATGACGAACCTGGAGCTGGACAACCACAATGCCATAGACCTTTGGGCTCATGTCCAGTGATCCTAAGTCAAATGGCACTGCAGAGGAGCAGTAAGAAAGGTGGGCCGAGGCTTCTATGATACTCTTTGATGTGAGAATAAACTCAGCCCACTTTGGCCCAAGTAACATTTTTTACTTGGCTTTCTTAGGCACAGGTATTAATTCTCTGAAGCATACTGTGCTCCCAGCCAGATGGCACAGAGCTTTCCCTGGTAACCTGTGAGGTCTGCTTTGCTGTGAGCACCTGAACCCCCTGTCTGATTGAATTTTCATAACGGCATCTGATTGTATGGGACACGTCCTAATGCAGAAACCTATCCAAATGAAGGACACACACACACACACACACACACACACACACACACACACACACACA
>JAHTLZ010000089.1:4164591-4176040 GCA_023846285.1 Phrynocephalus versicolor | reverse complement strand
ACACACACACACACACACACACACACACACACACACACACACACACAGCCATGGAATCTTAGGAAGGTAGATCTGGATGGGCCACTGTGACCTGACCAGGGATGTTGGCAAGTTTTTGGGTCCATGATGGCTGAGTCTTTGGTAGCAAGCCATGAGTCCCAACCCAAAAGTTCAACTCCCTATTAAAAAGAAGTTCTTCACCCCAGGAAAAAAAGGAGTGGGTGGGTTCTGAGTTGTGCCTCAAGCCCAAGTCATTGTGGGAATGAAACCAAGTTCAGTCCAAGACAAGTCTGACTTGACTGCAAGTTCCCTGACTCACATCGTCAACCCTTGGTCCCAACTCATGCTGAAGGATCAAATCAGCAACTGAAGCAGCCCTGGCAGATTCCCCCTTCAAATGCTCCCTGGAGTTCACCAGGCGACCACCCTTCCATCCCTGTGATCCTACATTTCGGAGGAACCACCCCACCCCAACCTTGATACTTTCACCCCGGCCCCATTCAAAAGGAGTATTCAGGAGTATTTCCTTGAAGCAAGAATTTCAAGCAGCACCCAGCTGGTGCTTTTCGTCCCACCTGTTGCTGAAAGGTGGTCCAGAGCACTTGTCTGCCTGTGGTCCTTGGGCCAAAAGAGGGCCCCCATGTTTACAGTAGATCCCAACCTACGTGGACTCTGTTGCACACCAAATAAACCCTTAAGCCAAGAATGAACAACCTATAAAATTGAAGCAGAGGTTCTTCAAATCTCCCTGTTGACATTTTCAAACATCCAGAAGGAGTCGGATTCTGCCTTCTCTTTCCATGCTTCCTTATCCACTCTGTGGCTAAATTACAGGTACGGAAGAGAAGCATTCTCCCACATAAGGCTTCCCTACCCCCACCCCAGGGATCGCTCCTCTCTGATCCTCTAAAGAACCAGCAAGTCGCACCTGCGTGGTCCCTTATTGCAAGCTCTTGTCTGTCCATCACATACCCGTTGACCTATGGGGTGTTTCCTTCTTGAGAGGCATTTCCACCTGTCCTGCAGTGTCCCTACCTAACAGTGCCTCACCCTGCTTCCTCTCCATCCTAGTCTCCTTCTCCCAGTGTGTGAGTATTCCTCCACCAGCTCCCATCTGCTCCACACCAGCTCCCTGCCCTCCTCATCTGCTCTGAAGACACCCTTGGTTGCCCTGTTGGCACTGATGCCCACAATGTCCATTCTACGGACACTCTCTGGGGCTAATTTGGCAAAGTGGAACAGGCATCCCATGGTTATTTGGACAGAAAACAAGTCAGGAGCCCAATGAGCCATGTTTTGGACCTCATTGGCATATCCTCATGCCTTAAAACAAGGTATCTGTGTGTCCTTTGTTAATCTGCTCCTTTCTCTGGAGACAGTGGAGGTCGGAATCAGGTGCTGTGTCGTCTAGACGGAGACCAGAAAAGAAAATAGGACATCTCCCAGTTCAGGTACTGACCAGACAAAAACCTTCTTATATTAAGCAAGCTCACTGCAGTGGTGCATTCTTGCTAGGACTGCCATGTTGTTCTACTCGGCAGGGTACAATCTTCTATTCAAAGGCTGGGGAAGTCTTGTTTTTGGATCACAGCTCCCATAACCCAGTGGCTCCCAATCTTTGGTCCTCAGGTGTTCTTGGACTGCAGCTCCCAGAAATGCTGGCCAACACAGCTAGTGGCGAAGGCTTCTGGGAGTTGTAGTCTCAGAACATCTGGATTACCTAGATTGCAGAGCCATTGCCATAACCCATGAACCCTGGCTAGGCTGACTCTGACGAAATGAAGCTCCCAGTTAAGTCATCCTTGGAGGGTCATCATAAGCTCTTTCTACTCTAGGACATCTTGGACAACTGTACCTTAGAACGTCCCAGGCAGCAAGGCCAGGAATAGAGGATTCTGGGAACTGTAGTGAACAACGTAGCATCCCTGAGCTCTTTAAAGTGTTCTCTCCTTGAAGAGTTACCTGGTATAAAAAGTCCTGTGGGAAAAGTGAAGGACCTTCAGGAGTAGAGATCTGAAGGCCCAGAAAAAAACGGAAAATTCAGAAAAAAAAAAACTGTTTTTTTTCCTGAAGCCTTTTTGGGTTTTTTTTTTCAAAAATATTTGGAAAAATTGAAAAAAATGATTATGAAATATTTTATTTTAACATGATGACTAAGACAGGGTATTCAAATATTTTCCAAATCATTTCTAAAAAAATATGCATAGTATCTGATTATTCTAATTTCTGTGCACTGAGGACAAGCAAGTCCTAGGTTACAAACTGAACTCTCCAATGCAAGAACAAGATGCATTTCTTAGGAGGTGCTGCTATTGTCACAAGAAAAATAAAAAGGTTTCACTTTTGTATTTGCATGCAGGTGGGTATGCTGATTCTGTTCTGTCCTCTTCACTAGGACTCAAAGCACTGGAAGAAAATGCAGAGCAACTCTTTAAATTTCATGCCCATTTGTTGAAACTTAGTCCCACATATCCCCGCTCTCCTATTATTTTTATGAGAATGCAGTTTTTATTTTATTCATATTATTCTAATATGAATAATGGTTAATTCTGGATTTTTAAACATTGTTTTGTAGAGGGTTTTAATTGTTCCACATAAACTAGTAAACAGTTCAGAGATTGCTACTCTATTTGTTACTCACAATTACAAATAGGTATTATTTAAAAAGTAAATTCTGTTTGTAATATTCTTTTGGAGCCATTATATTTTAATATGCTAGTTGTGATAATTTTATGCATAGTCGTATTTTGTTTTCCTAAAGTAACAGAATGACTTCCAAGCTGTAAAGGTTGGGGGGAGAGTTCTAATGTAGCATTTTTTCATTTTCTCCAAAAAATTCCGTTCTGCCCCCTCAAAAAAAGGGGGAAACTGGGTTTTTTTTCTGAGCTTCAAAATTTCCGGAAATTTTACATCTCTACTCAATTCAGGAGTGAAACCAGCAGCCTGGTTCTTGTAAAGTTCGGCCTAAAATACAAATGGAGTGCTCTGGCCACCCTCCAATCTGCCTGACTCCACTGCACATGGGGTCTTCTCTGTGTTGGCTTTCAGCTTGCCCTTGTCTCTTCTGCTTGTACACAACTCTGCCGCCAACCTTGGCGATCTTTCTCCTGCACTTCCGTTCCTCTCTTGCCATGAAACCTCAAGCTTGGGTACAGCTCCCCAACACCCAAGGAGCATTCCGACTTGTTCTCCTCCACAAAGAACATGGCGTTTGCTGTCCCGTCAGCAACGGCCAACCATGATGAAAGACGGATTTTTTCCCCCACCACTGCAGATGGGATCGTGTCCTCTGTCACAGCTAAGAGCAGCGGGGCAGTGGAGGAGGGTTCAAGGCAGAGGCCATGCTCGGATCTGCTGCTTGACACTCTCCCTGACAGTAAAGGCAGCTCCAGCCACATCAACCTTCCCTCTCTGTCCATTTGATGCATGAAAAAAGAACGAGAGCAACAAAGCTACACCAGCTCTTCTCCTTTCATGACTGCTGTTTTTTTCTCCCCACTCCCTGCCGGAAAAGGCTCCTCATCTGATCTCCACCACCGGGCACGAACAACCCTTCTTCTTAATTATGGAGCACTGAGCAGAAATAACTGTCAGCAAGAGAGTCTTGCCGGCTTGACGGGGCCCTCTCTCTCTCCCGGTGCTTTCATGACCTCCCAGTGCTGGGAATTTGGCTGCCCAGTGAGACCCCCACACCTTCTTTGCGGCTTCCCTTTAAAAGGCTTTTTGGAGTTCCATTCTGAATGCATTTGGCGTCCTTCCATCCTGCCCTCAAAGATTTCTGCCGCTCTCATCAAAATCATCCCTCTTTTCTCCCCTCCCCCACCCGCAAAACCCTCTAGGCAAAAAAAAAAGGCATATATTCTCCATTCTTCCTTTATTTCAGACTTGTTTAATTTCTGTTCATCGAGCCACTCCATAGAACATGAGTAGAATGTAATTACATTCCTTTTGCTCTGCTTGCTTTTTCATTTTTTTTAATGCTCCCAGTAACCATGCAGGCCGCCGTTAAGAAATAATTGCACGCCATCAATTCAGTTCTGAGTTACACACCCCCAACTGCACCCCAAAGTAGCCATCTAACCTGCAAGGGTGGGCAGGTGAGGCATGGTGCGTACATGCAGAGATCCTCCCCGCCCCTGTTTTGGCAGCTGTCCCAGTGCCAGGCCTCCAGACCCTGCTGGGAGCCTCAGGCAGGAAAACTCTCTCAGGCTGAACAATCTGGGAGAAGAGGAGAGTCTAATTTCTGTGCATCTTGAAGATCTAAAGCATCTCGGCTGATGATGGGGCTCCACAGTTCAGCCTGAAGGAGTTTGTGTGTTGAACTGAAAAAACAAAAACTAGATGAGAGAGGAGGGGGATGGCGGATTTCTTGGACTGCAGATCCCATAGTTCTCCAATCTGGGAGTTCTGCCCCAAAGGCAGGCATCTCACAATCTCCTAGATGGGGCTTGCCTAGCAGAAGGGCCTCAACTGGGAGGCTCGGAGACTGAGCTAGCTTTAAAGAGCTCCGAGCTAGCCCTAGGAGCAGAGTATGTACGCTCAAACTCATCATGCCATTGGGAGCAAGGATGGATGAGCAGCACACACATCACAGACTGTTGGGTGGCCACCTCTTTGAGATGACAAAAGACCCAGCAGTGGTGCAGTAGAATGAGGGGTTGCAGGATCAAAGCCCCAGGACTCTCTGTGTAGCAGGGATTATGGCATCATCCACAATTACCTTCCAGGTTTCCTAGTAGTTTTTCAGCTCAGGTGTCATCCCTGCAGTGGCTAAGAGAAAAACAAGTCTTCCAAGGAACAGTAAATTGTTACAATCAAGCCCTGTGACAGTGTCATGTTTCTGAGAGTAGTTTGCTATTGAGTGGGCAATTAACAGCCATTACATTTACAAAAGACCTGTTCCTTGCTGATTCATTCAGATCATCCCTTTTCAGGCTCTACATTTGGGGTTATGGATGCCATCTTAATATGGACCTACGCTCCCAAGCATACCATTAAACTGCTGTGACAACACAACTTCCAGTTCCTGTGACATCACAAGGAATCATCTCCTGGCTCTTCATTTTGGACTCAGAAATCTCTTGTAATAAAACTCTCATATTCACTGTTTAAGAAAGCTATCTTCACTCCTCAAAAGACCCCAGCAAAACAAACCTAAAGGAGGAAGGGGCGGCAATGAACAATGTACACGTCATAAAATCCAGAGCAACGACTCAAAGCACCAAACATTGAAAGCAGAAGGCAATGCCAGTTTTGCCCCAAAGCTGATTTAGAGGATTGAAGATTTAAGCCCAAATCTGGTGGTGGTGGGTGGGTGGTGGGTGTTGTTGTTGGTGGTGTCACCAGATCAGAACTGGAATATAGCGATCATAATGACATTCCAGGTAAATGAGATATTTAATGAGTTTTTTACATGATCCATCCATGGCTGACCAGAGATTTGAACCCAGGTTTCCTGAGTCCATGCCCATCGCTCTAACCATTACACTACATGGGGTATCTTAAATCTGTACTCAAATTGAGCAGATCATAGGTAAAGCAATGGGATCTGCCTATGTGCTGAACGAATTTAACAATGATCACTTGAACCTACTGCCATTGATTCAACGATCAACGACCACCAACTTGGTGGATCTATTGCCAGGGAGTAACTCTTATTCTAATGTAGAATTTCATCTGCAACTGCAAGTGATTCCAGGCCTCAAGCTGGAGCCCGAACCCACATGGTAAAGTCCTCCTTGGGTAGAGTATTTCACAAGTGTTAAGAGATCTCCAAGAAAGCTCCTAGCTTCTGTAAGATTCCCCACTAAACTTCACCCAAGAACAATGAAGGTGGATTTTCTTCAGGACTCAGAGACACAACTTCATGGCCAACACAAGAATTTCAGTGATGGGATTAACTAAAGCTGGATGACTGGTTGGCTCTTCATCCCTGGTGTCCTCAACCAGAGGCTGAGAAACCATCTGTTTGAGAAGCATAGATGGGAGCCATTGACTTCTGGAACACAGTGCACCAAACACCCTGGCCAACATTGCCAGAGGTTCTTTGGAAAGCCACGGTCCCAAAAAGTAATGTTTCCAGTCTCTGGTTATCTCAGAAGCTGGCTCACTTGTGGAAACAAATGCTTTCTCATTAGACCCGGTCACAATTTGACGCATTGGCTTTTTGATACAGCCTAGCTGTGGATTCTTTTAAAGAATATATAGACAGCTCAGCTTCTCAAATATGCCTTCAGTGACTTAGAGTCACTGCAATGAAATGGGATGTTAGGGGCTAAAAAAATCTCATCCTTGTGTGCCAGTTTTACAAGAGGCACAAATAATGTCCTAATGTTCGGATAATGTTCCTTCTCCTCTTCCAACCAAGATAGTCTGGCTTTGGGATCAAACTCAACATCACTGCTGCATTCCAGATGCTGTTGAACAGCTGTTACAGCCTCCTTCTTGCCCCCTCCCCCGAACCGTCCCATTCCCCACTGTACTGCAAATGCATTTCTTGACCTTCAAGAGCTGGGGGCGGGAAGGGAGGAGAGAGATTGGGCCTGGGTGGCCTCTAGTCAACTGGGGAACGAGATTGGTTCCAGAAGAACAGAAGGTTCTTGCAAGTCATGGTTCCTCCTCGTGATAGGCATCCTGGGTAATCACTGGATGAAACTGCCTAGCAGGAGGAATGCCTGTAACACTGTGCGGACCTTAGTGAGGGGCAGACAAACAGGGAGGTGCAGTGATTACTGTATGCTGGTAGTACCCAACCTTGGGTGCCCAGATATTCTTGGAATATCCAAGAAGCCTTTACTATTAGCTGTGCCAGCCATGATTTCTGGGAGTTGTCGTCCAAGAACACCTGGGGATCCAAGGTTGGGAACACTTCCCTCTCTTCTGCTCTGGTCAGACCTCACCTGGAGTCCTGTGTTCAGTTCTGTGCACCTCAATTTAAAAAGGATGTTGACAACCTCGAGCGGGTCCAGAGGAGGGTGACCATGATGGTTGAAGATCTGAAAGAAATGTCTTGCGAGGAGCGGCTTAGGGAGCTGGGGATGTTTAGCTTTTCAAAAAGAAGGCTGAGGGGGGATATGATAGCTATGTTTAAATATTTGAAAGGATGTCATATTGAAGAGGGAACAGGTTTGTTTTCCCTGGATTCAGAGACTAGGACTCAGGACAATGGTTTCAAACCACAGGAAAAGAGATTCCATTTGAACATTAGGAAGAACTTCATGATGGTTAGAGCTGTCCGGCAGTGGAAGATGCTGCCACAATGGAGGGTGGTGGAGTCTCCTTCTTTGGAGGAGGTTTTTAAGCAGAGGCTGGATGGCCATCTGTCAGAGGTATTGTGATAGGGGTTCCTGCATGGCAGGGGGTTGGACTGGGTGGCTCTTGAGGTCTCATCCAACTCTATGAATCTGTGATTCTATGATCATAGCTATACATCGAGAAATCCACCCTGAAGTCTCACTGAGCCATGAAACTCACAGAGTAAATTTAGGTCAGACTCTCTCTGTCTCTGCCTCTGTCTCTCTCTGTGACCTACTTCACAGAGTTGTTGTGAAGAGGAAGCGAACTGAGACGAGAGAGCTATACATGCGGCAAAGCCAGATTAGCTAAGCATTCAAAGCTGTCAGCCTTGATGGGAGGATCTGTCCCACTTTGGTGTCTTTCACACCTGTCCCCCCCCCCCCTTAATCTGAAATGTTCTCAGTTGACATTATCAAGCAATTGCCAATACTGGTGATTTTATTTATTTATTTATTTATTTATTTATTTATTTATTTATTTATTTATTTATTTATTAGCCAATTCCATTATTTAGGTTTTCCAGTCATGCTAAACATCTTTGATGTTTGGATAAAAACCAGTTTGCGCTACTGATCACCAAAATTCTACAAAGACATGACACTTGAAGAAGAAGAAGAAGAATTATATTCTCCCCCACTGATGATCTAGTCTCTTCAAGAAAGGCAGCCTCCGGTGACCTATGGATGTACAGACATAAGTATTGCTGTGTGCTGTCAACCAACATATAAAGACCCAGCAGGGCTGTCAAGGTAAGTGAGAACTTTGCAGCTCTACATTTCCTCCAACCATTTTCCATATTTGAACCCAGACCTCCTGAATCCTAGCCATCAATCTATCCACTGCATCACAGTGTATATCCCAGAACAGTATGCATGCATGAATATACAAGTCCCTGTGTCATTTTTTTGGGTCTCACATTCTCCCACAGCTCTGCATAAGCAATAAATAAATCATAACAGGACAGCAACTGCCCATCTAAAAACATCTACACAAGCATTTCCAAGAATCCACATAATATTGAACTTGATATGGGCAAATAGAAATTTTGAGAAGGAAGAAGCAGTTGCCGTTGTTTATTCCATTGCAGATACACAACTAGGAGTTGGGACAAAATTACACCAATAGGAAGCCACCACTAAGAATGCTCTGCTCTTTAATATCCAACAATCTGACATGCATACCAGCAGCTGGAATATATATGGATGGAACTGACCAAGAAGATAAGAATTACTGTATATGAGGAATCATTGAAAGACCTTGGGGGTTCATTTTAACTTGAAGAGAAGAAGATTGAGAGGAGATATGTTGGCCAACTTCAGAGAACCAAATGGCTGCCATGCAAAAGAGGAGAAATGGCAGTTTGTGGGCAAACATTGTTAAGAACTTCCTGGCGGTAAGAGGGGACAGAGAAATAGGCTATCTCAGACAATGGAGGCCTCTCCTGCGTCTTCTCTGGAGGTTTGCAAATAGAGGCTGGATAGTAATCAGGCTTCAGCTGTGGGTTTCTCCACAATCAGAAGGTTGTACTTGTTGACCCTTGAATATACTTCTAACTCAACCATTGTTTGGTCTCGGATAAAGAGGTCAGAGAGAAAGTCCTCAGATGTTGATCTATGTTTAGCTCAATTTCTGGACCACTGGCCTGTGGCTTAACAATAAAAGATCACAGGACAGGACAATTGGAAGCAATTCCATGCCACAGACAGGATTGTATTGGTGAAGACAAGGCAGGATTACTGCTCAAGCAGGAAGTACAACGCCTCTGCTATGGAGGCCTCTGGACAACCATTAAAAATTCGTCAAATGTAAGAGTTCAAAGGGCTGCTTCCTCCTGTCTAACAGCAGGGCTGGCCCTGACCTCAGCCACTTCAGTTCAGGCTGAGAGGGAAAAAACCAGTCCAGATGAAGGCAGTTGCCTTTATCATTTACCCTTGTTCCTGCAGGAGAAGGGGGAGACTGAGAAACAGGAGGAGAGACAGAGAAATATAAATAGCTCTCGGCTACAACTGGCTGATATGTGCCTTGCTGATTTCTGTTGATTTTTCTCGCCCAGGCTGGTGGCGTCATCCTCCCTCTGTTCTGAAAGGGAGGACAGTTTAAGGAAGCTTGTGGCATGTAGCCCACTACCCACTACCCACCACCACCCCAAACAAATAAAAGGCAGTCAGATCTAAACCCAACTCAACTCTCAATTGGGAGTTGAGTTTCTTTTTTACCTTGGCAAAAGAAAAAGAAAAACCTTTCTCCACAGCCAAAAATAGAGTCGGAGCTCCCCCTTCTGGGAGTCAAAGTGACTTCTTAGGCTAAGCTCCTTGGGAGCTGAAGGCAGCCGGTGGGAGCTATGTGGCATTATGGACCCCAAAGATCCTGAAAATTTATATTCACGATTCCCTCATCAGTGTTCCTAACTCAAGGCCCAACATGTCTTCCAAAGTCAAGTTCAAATATTCTGTTTGACAAACTCCCTATGCTCCATCCTTTTTGAAGTCGTCCACTGCTTCCCAACCTCAGGTTGGCGGGGGGGACTACCTCTCCCATAACTCCTGGCCATCACAATTTATGATGAAGGCTTCTGGGAGTGTAAATCCAGGAGCAGTTGAGGAACCAAGGTTGGGTACCACTGATCTAGACCATCTTATTAACCTGAGAACACTGATATTGTTTGATTCTGCAAGCTGAGCAAAGTCAGCTGGAAAACCACCAAATAGGACCATGAAAGACTCTTGTTCAGCACCCTGGACAGAGATTGCTGCCTGTCAGTGTTGCCAGTACTAGCCTAGATGGGCCAAGGTTTTGATTCAACAGAAGGAAACTCCCAACATCCGATCTTTCTCTGTTCAAGGCCATGCTCTCCACCTGTGTATCCCAGTTTTAACTTCACTTGATCTTACTGGCTTAGCCATAGTGCCTCTCCCATAACTCCTGGCCTGGACCATCCACACTGGGGTGGTACAAATATCAAGCTGCTACGGGAGAATTATGACACCCAGACAGAAGCAAAGACAAATACACAGAGAAAGAGAGTGAGAGAGAGAGAAAGAGAGAGAAAGAGAGACAGAGGTGCCTCCAGCAATATCCCTAATTCCAAATGGAAGATCTTGCAGCTTCTCAACTCAGCCCTGAAGGATGCCTGCATGGTCATGCAGAATGACACCCTGTTTTTTTCCCTGTAGCAGATCCCATAGATATGGCATGAAACAGGGAAGTATGGGGGTGGAGGACCTAACACAGAAGAAGGCAGCAGAAGAAAGGGAAACAAAGAATATTCGATACCCTTGTCAATTAAAAGATCAGCTTGTGTGCCTTCAGCTATTGCTCAAAATAAGACATTTCACTGAGGCTGCTGCCTGACTCCACCAAACCTTTGCCTAAGAAGGGTCTACAGACTTCTCACTAGGCCTATAGGAAGACAAGAGAGGGATTAATGACATGGGGTATGCATGTTCTGGTTTTAAGCACATTGATGACAGCACACATCAATATATGTTTCTAGATTAGTTGTAGGTACGTTCATTTAGTATCGGGATTCATGCACACACATCTACACCTAGCGTATGTCCAAAGGTATGGATGTACCACCTTGTTCTCTGTCCCCCAAGGCTTCTGTACAAAAAGCCGAGCTTCCCAAAGACACGTACCACGAGTGACATATTTAAGCTGCAGTTTTCTCCCAGCCTCCAACACACTTCTTGTTGTACCCAGAACCTCATCTTTCCCCTCACCCATACCTTGCCGGGCTCCTCCTCACCAACAACCTCTCAGACATAAAGCATTCCTCTTTCCCTTTTGAAATAAACTCCCCACCGCACGTCCTGTGGAACCAGCCAAAAAGAGAGAGAAAAGTCCACGTCTTACAACTGCAGGCAGATGGTCCACACAGGCAGGCACGCTCCGTCGCACGGACACACAAACCCACTGCCGAAGAGATTCAGACGCCATCTTCTTGTACCCCTGAAAATACCCCGATCTTGCCCTCCCCCTTCCAGCTGATCTTGGCCCCTGCCATTCCTCCGATCCCAAAAAAGATGGCAAAGGGGAGAATGAAAGCAAGAGATGTGTGGGAAGCTTGTTTTGTGGAATGGTAAACATTTTGGAAGGCAGACAAACACACACACACACACACACACACACACACACACACACACACACACAC
>JAHTLZ010000089.1:4144337-4161478 GCA_023846285.1 Phrynocephalus versicolor | reverse complement strand
TGTGTGTGTGTGTGTGTGTGTGTGTGTGTGTGTGTGTGTGTGTGTGTCACAGAGAGAAAATGAAGGAGAGAGAGAGAGAGAGAGAGAAATACACAGACTAGATGGAATGGAGAGAGACAGAGACTCAGCAAGACCAGGTAGGAGGAGATCGGAGCAGACACCCAGTGAAATGGTGGTGGCTTTGGTGCTAAGGGAGTAAAAGGTGGAGGGCGGGGGTCGTGGGGAGAGACCAACAAGCAAAACCCCTCTGGGTCAACCCCAGGGGTGGAGAGCCCAGCCCAGCCCTCCGCTATGGCCAAACGCGCGACGGAGAAGGTGGCCGGCGGTGAAACCCCAGCGGGATGTTCCCTGTTCCCGGGAGGAGAACGGCCCGGGAGGACCAGCTGAGCAAGCCGGCTCCAGCGCGAGAGGGAGACCGAGGGGGCGGAGGGAGAGAGAGAGGGGGGGGGGGGGGAGCTCCCTTCAGCCGCCCGTCCAAACCAACCAACCCCCCACCCCCCACCCCCACCCGCGCGCCTGCCTCTCGCCTTACCGGCTGTCAATGCTCCTCTCTGGCGGCCGGCGAGTCCTCTCATTCGGCTTGGGAGGAGGCAACGGGTCGGGGGCTTCCTCGGACTCCGGGGCGCATAGTGGGCGCTTGGCGGCGGCGGCTGCAGGCGCAGGAAGGAGGAGGAGGAGGAGGAGGAAGAGGAAGAAGAGGAGGACGAAGACGACGAGGAGGAGGCGACGGAGGAAGCAGCGCCTGGGGCTCTACCAGTCTTTTTCATGCTCAGCTGGGAAATCCCTCACCACCAACACCACCACGCTCCGGCTTCCAGGCATTGGCGAGGCAGCGCAGGACCCCCAAAGCCTCCTCTTCCTCCTCCTCCTCCTCCTCCTCCGCCCCCCACCAGCAGCCCCGGGGGAGGAAGGAAAAAAAGAGGCGATGCACAGATAGATCCGGAGGGTATCCCTTCTTCCCCCACGTCCTTTCGGGCTCTTCGCGTGGCTCCTGCGGGGCTCGCCTCCCCTTCTGGCGCGTCGCGTTGGATTTATGTCTTTATTTCTCCTCGCCGGGTGCGAGGATGGCTGGCGACGGGGCTCTTCTCTGCCGCCGCCTGGTCCCCTCGGATGGATGGATGGATCGGGATCGGGATCGGCCGGGTGGGGTTAGATTTTTTTTTCCTTCCCCCCTCCGGGAAGGGAAGCGGCCCAACCAGCCCCAGCAGCCGAGGGGAAAAAAAGAAGGGGGGAGAGAGAGAGAGAGGCAGGCTGGAGAAGCTCCGCCCATGGGAGGGGCTTGGGAGCCCGAGGGGCGGGGCCAAACCCGGGCCGGAGGTAATGAATGGGAAAGGGCCGAGGGAGGGAGGGGTCCTGGAGGAGAGGCGCCCCGAAGGAGGGCGTGTGTGGGGTGCGGGTGGGGGGGGTAAAGGAGGCGCTGCCCTCTTTAGGCGAGAAGGGGGAGGGGCTTGTCGGGGAAACGGGCGGGGCGAGAAGGAGGCGGCGGAGTGCGCTGAAACGCGGGGGGTGGGAGAGAGAGAAAGGTGATGAGGGGGTGGACCGAAGGGAGTGCTTCTGGAAGGAAGGCGGCATGGGGAGTATTCGGGGGTGCGGGTGGGGTGGGGTAGTTTCAGATATGGGGTTGGGGAGGTCGGGGGGAGGGAGAGTCTGTGAAGCAGGGAGAAGAACAGCCACTTTGGGGGGGGGGGTTGGAATAAGAAGCCACACCATAGCACTAGGGTGGACAGATCGTTTGCTCTCTCTCTTTCTCTGTGTTCAAATCTACCCTTGGGCAACTTCGGTCCCTTAGATGCTATTTTGTTTTTGCTTTGGCTCCTCGGAGAGCTGAAGGCCAGCCCCACCCGCTCACTCATTCCCTCTCTCTCCCTACTTACCCCTTCCCCACCACCACCACCACCCTCCACCCGTAACGACACAAATATAAGCTATCCAAAAGCAACATGGATGGGATGTGCCCGCTCAGGTGAGCTCGAGGGAATGCGAGAGGGCGAGAGGACCCTGGCTAGGTCATCGTGTGTGTGTGTGTGTGTGTGTGTGTGTGTGTGTGTGTTGCGTCGTGACAGTCGTGACCCCCCATGTCATACCGTCTCCTCAGAAGCTGTTGTTCCTAGGTGCCGCCGCCTCCCGCCTATGGCGACCCCAGGAAAGAGCAGACTCCGAAATGTCCTGCTCAACTCTTGGAAACTCAAACTGGTGGTTTCCTTTAGGCATTCAAGGCATCTCGTCTTTTTTTTTTCTTCCTCTCTCACTGCCCCCTCCTGCCTTTCCCAGCGGGATGCCTTTTTTCCCACAGAGATCATCCTACCTCCTCCTAAGGTGACCAAAATAGGACAGCCTGGGCGGCAACCCTTCTGTCCCCAGAGAGATTTCAGGCTGGATTTCAGGCTCTTGGTCCCACAAGGTCGTCTTTCTGGTGCCCCAGGGTGGTGTTTTATGATGTCTGCAGGCGGTCTAGGTAGGACAACATTCGGCTGCCTTGTGGAACAGACAGACCCAGTGGACAGACAGCTGTCTGACCTCTGATCCACCTTCTCATGCGACAAGAGACAACCAGAATCCAGATAATGAATTATCTTTGCTCTAGAGCCATGCTGGCAAACCTATGGCACGGGTGCCAAAGGTGGCACTCGGAGCCCTTTCTGTGGGCCCCCGACATCGCCCCTTCATAGCCACCTGTATACAGGTTAAATTGCTGTATTGGCACTGCAAAAAAAATGTGGGTTTTTAATTGCAGTTTGGGCACTTGGTCTCTAAAAGGTTTGCCATCACTGCTCTAGAGAGATGATTTTCCAGAGGGAGAATAAGAATGCCTAATCTTCTAGGAGCCAGACTCCCATGATCCCTCACTGTTGGCTGTTCTAGCTACATCTGAAAAGAGATAAAGTCAAGGAATTGGGACAAACTCATCACCCCATTCCTGTTCTGGAGTGTTTTATGGAGGGTCGGTTGGAGACATGAACAGATGGCGTGAACAGGAAGCTCACAGGTTTATCATCAGCTCCAGCTATACATGGCTCAGTTCAGGAATCTGTGTTAGACAGTTCCCTTGCTAAAACTAGAATTCGAAAGGATTGAATCACAAGACCCGCAGAACAAGTGGAGCAACAAATAAACAAAGGGAATAGGGGAAATCTGCTCATCCTTCTTCACAGGCCTCTGCTGCTTGTTCCACTATCTCTGGTGGTAGCGATCGGTTACTTAGGGCTTTATTGGTGCAATACAATTGAGTAGTTGTTAGTGGGATGGTGGTGGGGGTGGCAGGGAGACTCAGCCAATTTCATTGTACACAAGTTGTACATTGACAATAAAGATTATTATTATTATTATTATTATTATTATTATTATTATTATTATTATTATTATTATTATTATTATTATTATTATTATTATTGCTTACTGCCTTGAATGGACATTCTGTGGTGGTTTTCTTCTGCCTCTATGGCTTACTTTGTGTCCTCAATAGCCATGATGGGATAATAATAATAATAATAATAATAATAATAATAATTTATGCTGCCTTTCCCCCTGAAGGGACCCACTTATACCTCAAACAGAACCCCACACAACCAGCAGGGAAGGATCTTTCCCCGAAAGATATATAGTGGACCCTTGTATAACAACAGTTTGTATAACATAAAATTGTTCAACATAATTGCCTATGGAGCTAATCTGTACAACATAAAAATGGGATTACTCCATTTTCAATGCATTCCTATGGGAAATTTTTATAAAGGAAAATTTGTTTAACATAATTTCATTTGGAACTGATTAATTCCTTTATACAAGGTACCACTGTATTTTCCGGACATTGCTAGGGATGGAAGACGCTTGGTGTAGAGTTGGCATCCTTCAGCACCATGGACAGCTCTAAATGGCTGGCTTGAGCCTATGGCCTCAGCCACCTTTGCTAGTCTACAGGAAATGTTCTAATGCAAGGGATGCCAACCCCAGGTGTTCTTGGACTAAAATTCCCAGAAGCCTTCATCTGTAGTCCTAGAAATTCTGGGGTCCCAGATGTTGGGAACCAGTACATCTTCTTCTCCATTCTTGATTCCTGGACTACAGGCTCTCAGGGAGTCTCCTACTTTCCTCCACTCTCCCAGTGAAGAACAGTGCTTAGAAATGTGCCTACCTGCTTCTCTATCTTGTCTCTTCTCAGTTCTCAGTTTCCTGCCTCCATCCAGTGACACCCCTCATTCTCCACTTTCGTCCTGCCTCTTTGGTCAGTCATCAGTAACAGCTGCCTAGTTAGGAATGGAGACTTACTGAGATTTTGGGGTTGGCTATTCAACTGCTATTGTTTATTGCAATCGTGTGAGCCAACAGCTATACAATGCTGTATAGGGTTAGTGGCTGAGGTCTCTGGCAGTAAAGCCAGTGGTTGGAAGTTCAATTCCCCATGGGGGGTCCTTGACAAACTGGACCTGATGATCCATCGTGTCCTGTCCAGTTCAGAAGTTCTAAGGTGATTATGGCGATTAACCATCTACTCTAAGACTGGCTTTTGAAGAGGGAACAGGTTTGTTTTCTATAGCGTCAGAGACTAGGACTCGGGGCAATGGTTTCAAACTACAGGAAAAGAGATTCCATTTGAACATTAGGAAGTACTTCATGAGAGTTAGAGCTGTTCAGCAAAAAGGAGGGTGGTGGAGTCTCCTTCTTTGGAGGTTGTTAAGCAGAGGCTGGATGGCCATCTGTCGGAAATATTGTGATGGGGTTCCTGCATGGCAGGGGGTTGGACTAGATGGCCCTTGAGGTCTCTTCCAACTCTATGATTCTATGATTCTATACTGTGTTCACTTCTGGACACCATTCAAAAAGGATGGCAAGAAACTGGAACTAATTCAGAGGAAGGCAAGAAGGATGATCAGGGAACTGAAAACCAAGTCTTATGAGGAAAGACTGAAAGAACTGGAGAGGTTTTGCCTTGGGAAAAGAAGACCAAGAGGTGATAAGATATTGCTTTTCAAATCCTTGGAAGATAGAGCTACAGAGGAGGGGTAGGATCTGTTCTCATCCATCCCTGAGTGCAGGACATGATGGAATAATGGTCTCACACTACAGGAAGCCAGGTTTCAGCTGAATATCAGGAAGAAAAGATCTTAACTGTTAGAGCAGTACAAGAAAGGAAACAATCACTCAAGAGGTGGTAAATGCTCCAACCATGGAGGCATTCAAGAGAAAACTGGACTATCATTGGTCAGGTCTGCTTGAATTTGTATTCTTTCCTTCAGCACGGGGTTGGACTCAATGACCTTTGAAGCATGTGGTGTCTCGACATGTCAAACACTTACCCAACTTAGAAGAGTGATTTGGAAAAGCTGTACAACCCATCAGAAGCACCTGAAGCTTTGCTAGTTTACTTCTGTGCTCCCCTCCCACATACACACCCTTAAGTAAAAGTCCTTTGTTTCTGGTTAAACTAGCACTAGCTCCAGGTAGCATCAGCTGATTAAAGTCACGTACAACAGAGGGTGTATCCAGCAGCATCCTTCATTGATAAACACTGAGTGGGAGGGGAAAGACCAAATATTCAAGATGTCCTGGATATTTCTCCCCTTGACCTTAAGGACAGTGTCCGGAGAATGTTTCTTTCAAAGGCATAATTTAGTTCATAATCATCACTGTGATGTGACGTCTTTGCATGTGCTTCACAGAAACCCAGACAAAAAGGTATGCACACCCTTTGTTGTCCCAGTTGCTAACACATCTTTGTATTATTTATTCATCAGTTGGATTTATGCCTTGTTTTCCTCAAAACAACAGCAACGCGCAACTGGGGTCCAGGGAGGGTTATTGTAATATTGACTAAACAGTGTAATTAAAACCAGAAAACACAAAGATTAAAACAGAATTAAAGGGCTATTTAAACCAATATAAAATCGCATCATTGAGGAAAATACAGCACCCAGCTGGTAACAGGTAAAGATTATAAACCACAATCTAGTTCGGGTTCTGTTGCTAAATGAGAAAATAACCTTCTCTCTCTCCTCATAAGGAGGCAGTGAGGTTTGTGTGTTTTCCCCATCCAGCACAGAGTGTCTGCATTTGCAAGACTGAATTTATTCTTAAGTCAGAGGTTGTCAACCTTGTTCTTGAACTGCAACTCCCAGAAGTCTTTGTCACCAGCTGTGCTGGACAGGATTTCTGGGAGCTGCAGTCCAAGAACATGTGGGTGACCCAAAGTTGGGAACCACCTAAATCAGGGGTGTCCAAACTTTTTGCAAGAAGGGCCAGATTTGGTGAGGTGAAAATGTGTGGGGGCCAACCATTCAGCCATATTTGGCCCCCAGGCGGGACTTTGGACAAGCCTGTAGGACAGGGGTGTCCAAACTTTGTCCCTCCAGATGTATTGGACCACAACTCCCAGAATTCCAAACCTGTATTGCCAATGACAAAGGACTGTGGGAGTTGTGGTCCAAAACATCTGGAGGGCCAAAATTTGGACACCACTGTTCTAGGACATGCAAGGAGGTAGGGAGGATGCTGCAGCAATGAAGCCAGGACAGGTAGGCTGGGCTGGTGGCTAGGAGGACGGACAGAGGCAGAGAGGGTAGGCAAACCGTAAAACTGTAAACGGACATCTCCATCCAGTATGGGGAGAGGCCAGCTGGTGGGTATGTATGAGCCGGCAGAGAAAAGAGGCTGCGGGCCACTCAAAATTTGAAAAGACCACATTTGGCCCCCAAGCCTGAATTTGGACATGCTTGACCTGAATGCATCAACACACACACACACACACACACACACACACACACACACACACACACACAGCTATAAATAACAATCCCCGCAGAGACTACAAAGAACTTCTGGATAGTTCAGTGGTTTACATCTCTGGCTGGGGAATCTGAGGTTGGAAGTTCGGTTCTCCCCTATGAGAGAAGATGGACTTGATGGTCCATACTCTTCCAGCTCTGCAATTCTGAGATGATGCTAAGATAATCGAGTAGAGGCATCAGGTGTCTGTGATTTCTTTCCCTCCAAAGCTGGTAATGAACTTGGAGGAATTCTAATATTCCAAGTCTTGCCCGTTTCGAAAAACATCTGCATGGGTTGGGTTTGTCCCCTAAATAGGTTTGAAGCCACTCAGTTCAGTTCTAGATTTGGGTATCAGCCCGGATCTGAAGGACACCCATCACCTGGGATTTCATTGCTATGCCTTGTTCCTGGTTATCAACTTTATTGTTGGAAAGATGTTCTAAAGGACGGATCTGAGAATCATTTCCCTCTTGACTCACTTGAACCTCTGATATCCATGAGCGGGTCAACAAAGCAACACAACATTGGTATGCACCCATAGATGGTTTTGGAAGAGTTGAGAATGTCACCAGCTCTCCTCATTTATTGCAAGAAAGAAAAGAAAAGGAGGTGGGGAGGAGGAGGATTAAACTGACTTCTCAAGGAGCACATTGATATTCCAGTGCATGTGTCCTCTCGTGATTTTCTTCCCCTACTTTTGTTTTAGAAAAATAGTGTGATGAGGAGACCTTATCTGGCCTCAATACAGAGTTTATTATGCCAGTGTCAGCTTTCTTTGCAACACTGATATATTTGGCTTGGATGTGAGTTACTGCTGGGGGAGAGCAGGAGAGGAATAAAGTGCCAGGCAAACAGGGGAGAGGAATCAGTGTTACTCACGAGTAAATGAATGTTCAGAGTGTATGGGAATCCTAAACAGCAGGTATGTATCTGGAGTTCCATGAGGTTTACACCCAGGTGACAATAAGGCTGGGAAAGGTGGGAGGCAGCAGGAAAGGAGGGAGACTAAATACAGGATGGACTTACTCTCTAAAGGAAACCACAGGCTTGAGCTGACAGGAGCTAAGCAGGGCAATTAAAGACAGGACTTTTTGAGGATCCCTCATTCATGGGATGACTATGAGTCAAAGGCAACTTGAAAGCACATGAGGGCAACAACATAATGTATTTGGCACGGATAAGGGCTCATCTTGAGTCCTGTGTCCCTTTCTGGACAGTGTCCTTCAAGAAGAATGCTGACAAATTGCAAATAAGTGGTGGTCATGGCCTATTACAACCTGATATAATTTGTATCTGGGCCTTCTAAAGGTCTGTATCTTCCACTGATATAGGAATATCTGTGCATTTTTCTTTGTTCGAATTTTAGGTATTATTGGTTCCTTCTGAATCTAGCAACCCTCAAAATATCTGGCAGAGGTGCTGATTTTCCAAGGAACAGTCTCCTGTTGCAAGCAATCTCTTCTGTAACAAAAAAGCATTTAACAATTGCTTGGTCTTGAATGAGCAGTGAAGAGCCATTAGCCTGACAAAAGCCTTGCTCTGCCCCTCATTTGTTGACCAATATCCATCCTGTTGCTTTCATTTTGGACTCTCCTTTTAGGGGCAGTAACCTATCACACTGAGTGCCCAAATGGGAAATCAGAGAACCATTATATCTGGCTTGTATTTCCTCTTTTATTTCACTTTATTTCATAAAGCCAGTGTTGAAAGGAATCCACAGTCTGACCATGCCAGAAACCCTTGGCCCCTAAGATTACACTTCATTTGGGTAAAGAAAAACCCAGCTTTTAGATGCTGGTCAAGAGTACATGAGTGAATCACACACGACAACCTTGGGAGAGCCATACAAACCCACTGACTCTCTCCTGTATCCCATGGCCATCACTTGGCGGTGCTTAGGGAGAAAGGTGCATTAAGAAGCCTTTTTCTCTTTGCCTGCACTGCCTGTTGTGTTTTTAACAGGCTTACTCTGCCATTAAAAGCTTCCTGGACGGATAAGCGCAGACTGCACCGGTGTAACGCTGACCTAATTATCTTTACCGTGGATTTATTTAACAGGTTTATTTGAAAAGGGTTATTCTTTAAACGTCTGATAACTGATTTGTGATAACTCCTTTTAATGAGCCTCTGTCTTCCTCGAGGAGGCTTAAATTTCTTTCTCAGTGGTGGAAACAGGCCTCCGTTGTGCAGGTAAAAAAAAACAATTGTACTGTCTTTTGCCTTTTAAGAGGGGGTGGAGGTAGAGGGTTTGTGCTTCTTACACTGGAATTCATTTCAGCTCTGAAGGAAGAAAACCGTCCTGCGGAAGGGTCTCTATTCAACTTTATCTTCCGCTCAAAGAGAAGAGAAGCATAAAAGAATTGTAGCGTATTAATTTTACCAAGTGTGTCTGTTTGTTGCATGGGTGCATATTAGCTATAAGCATCTTGACAGATAAAAAGAACAACAACAACAAAAACAATATTACTATAGGACCAGATCTCTTACATTTTCTTCCTCTTTGACCGCCCCCCCCCCAAAAAAAAAGGGTTCTGCTTATATACTGGAAGGATGGAAGGTTGCTACCTGGGATTGAACCCCAAGTCATGAGCACAGCTTTACCTGCAGTACAGGCATTTAACCACTGTGCCATGGGGCTCTGAATGTTCTGTTATGATCCAGACCACCAGGATGGCTCTGACCTAATAGATTTCATTTATATAATAGATATTTTACAATAAATCAAATCTGATGGGGCAGATTTTGCAACAAATCAAATCTGATGGGGCCTCATTCCACTCCAGATGGAATGAGGATGCATTCGAAATCCTCCCCACAAGTACCCTCTAAAGAGGACGGAAGAGCATTCACCGTCCCCATGTGTTGTAATATAATCCCAGTTTAACTGCCACAGATCCATTTTACAGATGCAATCTCCTTTGGAAAGGTCCTTAGGAACAGTCTGCTCTTAAGGAGTTCAGGATGGCACAAGGGTGTGTTGTCGGAGAACTCTCAATGCCTCATGAACTAAACATCCCAAAATGTCTTTGGATGGAGCCACTAGCAAATATGATATCAGACCGTTGTGTCTCTTCATGGGTTGAAAGTCCCAGAAATCCTGGCCAGCACAGCTAGTGGTGAAGGCTTCTGGGAGTTGCTGTCCAAGAACATCTGGGAACCCAATTTGGGAAACATACAGTAGATCTAGAGCAGTGGCTCCCAACCCAGGGTCTCCAGATGTTATTGGACTGCATTCCCAAGAAATCCTGAGCAGCATAGCTAGTGGCAAAGGCTTTTGGGAGTTGCAGTCCAAGATCATCCAGGTATCCCACACTCAATGTCTGTGAAGATTCTCAGTCCTCCAGGTGAAGTTATCTGGGAGTTGTCATGGCAACTGGACATCTTTTCTTGTGAGATCAAAGCGTTTTGCTACTCATCCAAATAGCTGCCTCAGTCTGAGGAGAGTTGATGCAAGACTTCCAAACTGAAAACTCTTTAGATAGCTAGAATGAAAGGGTGGGAGACCTGGGGAAATAAAAGACCAAGGCAGAATCCTAGACCAACTCTGTGGTAGTCACTTTGGAAAGAAAACATGGTGGGGGAGAAGGGGGGGATGTTTGTCCCAAATGGTGGCCGTTTCTTTTTCTCTTTGTGCTGGCTTGGGAGCAGAGAGAAGGGGAGCCCACTCTGTGCCCTGCAGGGATGTTCAGCTTGAACCATCTCGCTTGATAATGAAAGGACCGGACGATTTGATAGATGGTGGTGTGGTCCCTCTTCGTGGGGGTCTCCCGCTGCTCTCCCCCCCCCGCCCCCGCACCATCTCTTTGAACCACTGAAGACAGCATTCCACACAACTGCTTCCCCCTCCGTCTCTTCATTCTTATGATGTCAGCTCTTCCAGCGTTGCTTATCTCTTCAGGGAATGTATGAATGCGCTGTCATCTATCTTTTAAGGAACATTAACCTTTATAAACAGGCCTGCAGGAGGACTGAAAGAGTCAGAGGTGATCAGCCAGCAGTGTTTAATTTTTAACATAAAAGTTGGAGGGATTTAGATCTGTGGGAACTTCTCAGGTTAAAAGCAAGACGTGGCTGAGTTGGGAGGGGACCCTGAGAATCATCTAGGAACGTCAAAGCATACATAACTGTTGGCTGTCTACTCTCTTTTTCAGAGGAGTAACAGGATCTCCAACATTCATGGCTTCCTTGATTTAATCTTTCCATCTCCAGGCCTGGAGTATTGTTTACAATTCTGGTCACCGCATCTCAAAAAAGACATAGTGGAACTGGAAAAGGTGCAGAAGAGAGCGACTCAAATGATTACTGGGCTGGGGCACCTCCCTTATGAGGAAAAACTAAAACATTTGGGGCACTTTAGTCTGGGAAAAAGGCACCTGAGGGGGGATAGGATTGAGACATACAAAATTATGCTGGGAATAAGTGGATACAGGGACACTCTTCTCCCTCTCACAAAATACCAGAACTAGGGGACATCCACCCAAACTGAGGGCTGGGAGAGTAAGAACAGACAAAAGAAAATATTTTTTTACCCAGTGTGTTGTTAGTCTGTGGAATTCACTGCCACAGGATGTGGTGATGGCATCTGTCCTAGATGCCTTCAAAAGGGGATTGGGCAACCATTTCTTGAGAACCCTGCTCTGGTCATGGTGACACATGCCCTAGTGACATCCCGGCTGGACTACTGTAATGCGTTCTATGTGGGGCTACTGATAGAAAGGCTTAGGAAACTTCAATGGGTCCAAAATGCAGTGGCCAGCTTGCTGACTGGGGATAGTTACAGAGATCACATTACAAAGTTATTAAAGTAGCTCCACTGGCTGCAAATCAGCTATTGAGCAGAATTTAAAGTGTTCGCCTTAACCTACAAAGCACTCTTCGACCTGGCTGCTAGCTACCTCAAAGATCGAATCTCGCAGGTGTTAAGGTCATCAGGAGAGGCCTTTCTCTCCATCCCGCCACCTTCACAGGTGGGCCTCAAAAGAACACATGAAAGGGCTTTCTCTCTTGCTGCTCCCAGACTCTGGAACTCCCTCCTGCTGGAGGCCAGGACTGCCCCATCTCTACTGTCTTTCCAGAAGCAGGCAAAGACCTTCCTCTTCAGGCAAGCTTTCCCTGAATAATGGATGACCTGTTATGTGACTTTTAGATGGATTACCATACATGATTGCATTGACTGATTCCGTAAGAACACCAGTGTTTCCCATGTTACTTTCCACCCCTCAGAGTGGATTTTTCTTTCTTTTCTTCTTGCATGCTCTTTGTAGCTCTACTGTTACCTTTTAATGTTCTAAGATGCCTCTTCTAATTCCCTGTTCTGGGCTGTATATTGCGCCTCATTATTGTAAGCCACCTTGGGTTCTTTTCCAATGAGAAAGGTGAGGTTAAAATATTCAAAGTAAATAAATAAATAAATAAATAAATAAATAAATAAATAAATACTCATCTAAGTAGCTTTGTCAGACTGATGAAGCTGCTTGGATAAAGCAGCAAAACATTTCAATCTCTCAAGAAAAGAAGTCCAGTTGCCATGACTCAACTTCCAGAAAACGGATGTTGTTGCACTCATGCTTCTGAGGGACTTCCCACAGGCAAATGGTTGCTCCATGTGTCGACACAATGCGTTGGGTTGGCCACTATGTGATTGGTTGGCCACGGTGTCCTTTGGTTTGGTCCACTTGGGCTCTTCTGATGAGCACAGAATCATTCAGTTGGAAGGGGCCTGTAAGGCCATTGAGTCTAGCCACTGGATCAATGCAGAAATCCAAATCATTGCAGATCTGACACATGATTGCCCTGTTTTCTCTTGAATGGCTCTGTGTCGGAGCAATCACCACCACATGGGTGGAATGATGTTTGCAATACATCAACAAGCAGAAAGCCACTCTCAGTGACTCCCTTAATGTCAGTGACATAATTATTTGTTGTAAGTTTTCTAAGAGGTCATTTGATACGTAGTGTTCAAGAACTGGAAGTAATGCATCTTTCCTGAGCTACCTTAGACAGCACAGAAACCTCCCCCAGCATCTGCTGTTGGCTCATTGGTGCAACCAAAGGTGCGGCCACCTTACCATAGAGGAGTGGCTCCCAACCTTGGAGCCCCAGGTATTCTTGAACTACAGCTCCCAAAAATCTTGGTCAGGGCAGCTAGTGGTGATGGCTTCTGGGGGTTGGAGTCCAAGAATATCTGGGGACCCAAGGTTGGGAACCACAGCCGTAGAGGGATGAATGACTTCCCAGATGTCTTCTTCATCTTCCCCAGCGTTTTCTAAGGCTGTCTCATTTTCCGAGTCATTTATTCTCCAGGCATTGATTGGAGTCTGCATGTGTGGATCAATCGACGATTTCATAAAACTAAATGAATGGCTGTCAACATTTTAATCAGTACAATGTGATGCGCCTCCACTGACCTTCACCCTGTTCTTTCCCTCGTCAAAAGCCTTGTCTCTCCCGTGGTGTGTGTCCTCTTCCTGCACCCCTCTCGCCACTGGCTTCCCACCCCCCTGCTCTCTGCAAGAATGGTTATTTACAGATGGATTTGACTGGTGCTTAATTGGCTACAGCAGATGGGGAAATAAATAATATGGACATTTATCATTTCTTTGGCCCCAGCTAGGACTGCAGGAGGAAGAAAGCATTCATAAGGCATTAGGGTATTGCCTAAGAATCACAATTAGGGGGGGGGGGAGAGATCAGGATAGTGACTGAAGCTTCAGGGAGCTCTTCACAACTACAAGAAATGAAGTTGAGTCTTAGAAATTATCTTCATCCCATGAAAATGATGGCTGGTGGGTTCCAAACAACAACAACAACAACAACAACAACAACAACAACAACAACAACAGTGTGTTTTTTAATCAATTTTGACTTCATGGAACGATAGAATCATAGATTCTGTGATTCTATAGACTTAATGGAATGGAACCAATGACGTCAAGAGGTGGTGAGCACTCCAACACTAGAGGCCTTCAAGAGAAATTTGGACAACCACCTGGCAGATCTCCTTTGATTTCTATTCCTGCGTGGAGCAGGGGGTTGGACTTGATGGCCTTGTAGGCCCCTTCCAAATTTACTGTTCTATGGTTCTATGACTCTATGAATAAGGTGACCCTTTTCCAGGTTTTTCTAGGTACAGAATACGCAGAAGTAGTTTCCGACTTGCCTTCACTTCAGGCAAAGTGGAGATTTGAACCCAGGTCACCTGCGTCCTAGTCCATCACCTGCTCCAATAGACCACCTTCCCATCCTTCCCTGTGAGATCCAAGGTGCAAGATATGGCGGTCCATCTTCTACTCTGACGCAGCTGCTGTTCTTCTACAAGGACGGTGGATTCGCCTCTTTATGAAGCCCCGCATCTCTGCAGCGCTGGTGATCCCAAGGAAGGTCAATGCAATCAGATTCCCAGGGCATGAACCTTCTCCTGGACACTTGGCCCTCCACGTCCATGGTCTCCGCAAAGGCTGGAAGAAGATCACAGCTGAAGAGCAGCAAACCCCATGGCTGTAGGCCCTTAGAGTGTACGCCAGGGAGTGGGGGAAATCCAGCCACAATGAAACGGGACCCTGCCAAGCACAAGCGCCTGCCGTTTTGATTCATGTGCTTCCATAGAGAGCCGGGAACTTTCTCGCTTTGGCGGCTTCTCAAAAGGGGTTAGGAAGCTCCCGTTGGCTGCATCTGAAAACCCTCAGGGCTGACGTGATATATTAAACGCAGGTGATTCTGGGGTCAAGTGAGCACCTGTTCTCCAGCAGCCTGGAGCTCTTTATGTAATATGGGAAGAATGCCATTTTCATAGCTAGGAACTGAGGGAAAGAGCAGAGCTGCTCCGCGGGAGTCTCACCTCCCCGAACAGAGTCAGATGGCTCAGAACGGGCTCCGTCTCCTGTAGTGCCGAACAAGACAAACATGAGAGTATGAGAGCCCAGGTACATCCCACTTTTTTTTGTGAAACTGGACAGCATGCCCACTGCTGGTTTCCTACGTACCCAGACGCTAATTTTCAGATGCCTGTTGCCACTGGACACGGAGGGTCACGTTAAGGCCCTGACGCACACATTTGTTTCATCCACTTTGAAAATTAAGGGGCCGGTTCAGGGCGACAACCCAGATTATCTTTACACACCATTTCCAGGACCCACCCACCCCCTCCAAAACTGGGTGCTCTTCCCAGATGAATTCAATGGCACTTCCCCTCATTCCTAGCAGTTCTTCCAGGTGCTTGTTCTCAGAGAGAATCCACCCTTTCTTGCTCGGGGCTTTTCTCTGCTTCTTTTTCTGTACCAAGCTGTGCAGGATTATTATCTGCTGTTTGGGGTCTCAGACGGTT
This sequence comes from Phrynocephalus versicolor, assembly GCA_023846285.1. Taxonomy (NCBI): domain Eukaryota; kingdom Metazoa; phylum Chordata; class Lepidosauria; order Squamata; family Agamidae; genus Phrynocephalus; species Phrynocephalus versicolor. The sequence goes on along the minus strand of JAHTLZ010000089.1, from coordinate 4,146,393 downwards.
GTGAGGCTGACATACACAGCCAAAGAGAAGCCTCTGAATGAATACAGTAGTTCCAGGCCTTTCCGTGGATAATGAAAACCGTGGATAAGAGAAAACACCACCCCAGCTGCTGTTTTGTGACAGTAGTTTGCTTTACAGCTGCTGAGTTATTTATTTAATTTTCTTCCTCTGCCAACCGTGGATAACTGAATCAGTGGTTGATGAATCAGTGGATATGGGGTCCTACTGTAAATACCTTTCTTATTCTCTCTCTCCCACTCACTCTCTTGTCTTTTCTCCTCTGATGTAGGTTTGTCAGTTTTTACTTTCACTTGTGTATGTGACTTTGCTATTAAATGCTGCTTATTAGGGGCGGGGTTTTCAGATTTTTCTGGACTACAAATACCAAAATGCTCCCCTCTGGGAGTTCTGCCTGCCTTACAGAAACTTAAATATGGCTCACCTGGAAGGCAGGCCTCCGCTGGAAGGCTCTGAGGCTCTGGCTAGGCCTGGCCCCACCTAAACTTCCTGTTCAGTTGGCAGGAACAGGACGCTTGGCCGAAGTTAGGCCGAGCTCAGACTCAGAGCTTTCCTCTTTAGGCTTGCCTCTGAGGTGGCCAGCCACAGTTAGTGTCTCTGTGACATGGGTAGAACTCCCAAAATGGAGATTTTTGTTCTCCATAAATATACAAAAACCGCACATCCCTTCTGACGCAGTGATGCTAATAGGCCATTTGAAATGTGTTAAATGTTCAAGGAATTGTGATGTCGATGTCCAAGCAGGGCTTTGATCCCCAGTCTCCTGAGCCCAGCAGTAGAGATGGGCACGACTCAGAAAATTTTTTCGTTTTCGTTTTCGTTTTCGTCAAGGGGTCCGTTTCGGCTCGTTTCCGTTTTTGTGAGCTAATTTTCAAAATTTTTCATTTTCGTTTCGTTACGTAACGAAAACAAAAAACAAAAACAAAAATGAAAATTTTTTCGTTTCTTCCCATTTAGCTCCATTAAGTGCTTTTCCAGTAACGAAAAACGAAAATTGGCTCAAAATTAGTCGTTTCGTTTCTGTTTTCGGTCCATTTTTGGACTGTTTTTCGTTTTCGTTTCGTTACGCAACGAAAATGAAAAAATGAAAACGGAAACAAAATTTTCGCTAAGTCGTGCCCATCTCTACCCAGCAGTACCTCACTGGCTTATGGTAGGGATGACAGATATATTGAAATCTCCCAGACTTCACGGTATACGAGGCATCTCCTTATACTGCTTCTTTGTGTTTCCTTTACACCTTAGATTTACTTAGTGAAAGACTGGGTAGCCACCGTAATTAAAGGGTAGTCAACCTACTCTACATGGATGGGGGGGAAAAGTCGATGCAGTTCAATGTGCTTGCTAAATGAAAGCAATCAATTTCCTTTTTCTGCCCATCCAAGGCTACTGCCGTAAAGCTCTCAGAAACTGATCAATGATGACCTTGAAAACAAGGAAGCAATGGGACCAGCCGCCGCCGCCTGGGGAAGGAAGATTTAGTAATAGCCTTCCCGGTTTTGTTCGTGTCAAATCAAAGTGGCCCGCAAAACACGGGGAAGAATGGATTTTTACCCCTGAGAATGATGACAACGAGTATGAGTATTTGGGGGGGGGGCCCTGGGGGTGGGAAGGACAGGTTAAAACTTCCCTACAAAAGAAAAATGTATAGCTGCCAGCATCATTTCTCCTTGGACAAAAAAGCAATAGGGAGAACAGGAATTTGAAGCCTGATGAAAAAATATGTGAAAGATGGTCTCCTATTTGTTTTCTTGCTTCACTGGGCAGCCCACACGGCCGTGTTAATTAAGAATCATATGATATTTCAGGCCACATTGTAAGCAACTTGTTTTCCTAAACCAGCACACCAATTTGTTGGTCCCTGAGGCTGCAGAGTTAAGACTGAACCTCCATGGTCCATGGTTAGGGAAGTTTTGTTGAGCCTTCTAATCTTCTTACTGCCTGTTCCAGCTGTGATATGCTGTTTTGCTCCCACGTTTATTTTCAGTTCCAAGAAGAAGAAGAAGAAGAAGAAGAAGAAGAAGAAGAAGAAGAAGAA
>JAHTLZ010000089.1:4124487-4142397 GCA_023846285.1 Phrynocephalus versicolor | reverse complement strand
CATGGCTGCAGAGACTAGTACTTGGGGGAATGGTTTCAAACTACAGAAAAAGAGATTCCATTTGAACATTAGGAAGAACTTCATGACAGAGCTATTTGGCAGTGGAATATGCTCCCACGGAGGGTGATTGAGTCTCCTTCTTTGGAGGTTTTTAAGCAGAGGCTGGATGGCCATCTGTCGGAAATATTGTGATGGGGGTTCCTGCATGGCAGGGGGTTGGACTAGATGGTCCTTGAGGTCTCTTCCAACTCTATGATTCTATGATTCTATGTAGACATGGGCACGACCCGGCGAAATTGTCGTTTCCGTTTTCGGTTATCGTTTCCGTTATGTAACGGAAACGGTAAAGATAATTAAGCCGTCAGAACTCGAACTCGAACCGAAAAAAGAAAAATTGGGTCAGGTTTATCGTTGTCGTTCATGGCATCACGGCGATCGCGCAATGCCATTGCCAAGCAGCACAGAAAAAAAGTTTTAAAAAGTTAAAAAAAACCCAGACTCCCGGCCAAAAAAGCAGGCGAAAATATGCCTGCCTGAGGACACCTACCTGAGGGGTGGTTTCTGGGGGGGAGGGTCCCCGGCCTTCCCCCCCTCCTGTCCTGGGCTGCTTGCACCAGGCTGGGGGGGGGGGTGTCATCCTCATCGTCTCCATGCCATGCGGTGGGGGGAGGGGACACAAATTGGCGACTACAATATTTATTTTTAAATCGTGGTTCAAAAACCCACCAAAGCACAACAGAAAGATGTGAAAATTAGGTATTTTAAATGCCTGAATTTTTATAGTAGCAGCAGTGGATTTTTTATAGCAGTAAAAGGTTGCACTGATTTTATTTTATTTCATTTTATTTTTTATTTTTTTAGACGTGCCCATGTGGGCTGGACATGGGATGGGACCATGCAATTTTTTTGAACCATTCCACCAATGGCATGGCCAGGTTTTGACTGACACTTCTGGATGCGCCAGAGGGCATAAAAAGCCGAGGCACCTTCCAGAAGTCGCAGTCGGGTCTTGGATGTGGTTGAGGGAGGAGGGCTGGCTGCTGGTGCTCGTGTGATCCGATCGAGATTGAGGAGGGAGGCTGGAGGCTTTAGGATTTAAGTTAGGCAGGCAGGGAGGGAATTGAATTTAGAAAATAATTCCTTTGATTACCTGCAGCTTTGTCTGCTGCAGGGAATAGCAGTAGACAGCATATTCTTTTTTTCCCTCTGGCAGTTTGTGAGGATTTTTTTTCTTATTGGGTAAAGGGGGAGGTTCGACTGGGAGGGGGAGGTGTGGATTTATTTTTAAAATATGTTATATACTACCATTTATTTTCTATTTTCCCAACTTCAATTTGCTTGCACACACACACATTTGGGGTGCAAGCCAAGAACCTTAAGTGATATCCTAACTGCCCACTCGCCCGCCCGCCCGCGCCGCCGCCCGCCCGCTTGCCCACCCGCACCTCCCCCCTGCCGCTGTCGCCGCCCACCCATGGCCCCCCACCACCGCCGCCCATCCGCACCTCCCCCCCGCCCCGCCCAGGGTGCAAAAACACCTAGTGCCAGCCCTGATTGCGGGACGCCCCTATGCTCTTCGCGCTAAATCACGTTGGAAACGACAAACGGAATCGACAAATTTTTGAAAAATTTCACAACAAATGGAAACGACCCGAAACGGACCCATTCCGACAAACGACAACTCGAAACGTCATTTTTTCTGGTCGTGCCCATCTCTAATTCTATGATTCTATGACAGTTAGAGCTGTCCGGCAGTGGAGTATGCTGCCACGGAGGGTGATTGAGTCTCCTTCTTTGGAGGTTTTTAAGCAGAGGCTGGATGGCCATCTGTCGGAAATATTGTGAAGGGGTTCCTGCATGGCAGGGGGTTGGACTAGATGGCCCATGAGGTCTCTTCCAACTCTATTGTTCTATGATTATATGTTCTGTTCTATGCCAAACATTTCTGTTTACCCTCATCAGATCAGGTTAGGACATATGTTGAGGGTGAGTTTCATGGCTGGGTCTTGATAAGGAAATGCTGATGATGCTAATGATGGTCAGCCTTGCTCACCCAAGGAAGCCAAAATGCTACCAAACGGGAGCTGTCAAGGAAGTCAGCTGTCAAAGCACCACAGGCAGCTGCTGTTGGGTTACAGCTTGTTAAACCTGGTGCATTTCATACCTTCCGATGCTGAGGGAAGGCACAGCCTCGGCTCCTTCTGCTCCAGCTGGAAAGTTCAGATATTGGAGCCCAACCTCACTCCCTGCAGCCGTAAAAATTGCATTATTAGATTTTTAAATAACTCCATGTCATCCAGAATACTTAAGGAGCTGCATATATATATATATGTGTGTGTGTGTGTGTGTGTGTGTGTGTGTGTGTGTGTGTGTATTCCGAAGCGCAGAACTGTTCTGATCAGGGCCATTGGTGTAGTGGGTGTGGATGTATTTTAAATTAAATATCCTGGCCGGAGGGATAAATGAAAAAGGCCATGGCTTTCATAAGTGCTCATGATGTTCCGTAGTTGAAATGCAGTTGATAAACTGGTGATTAGACTAGATGTGATCTCAGGGGTAATAAACAGTTGCCCCCACCCACAACCTTGCAAATTCACAACTACACATTTATCACTAAGGCCCTTTTAAGTGGGACAGAATCTAAAACCAAACTGCATTGAGGAATTATGTCAGTTTTGACTTTTCTTTTTGGCCTGTTTTGGTCCATCTCCTCCTCCTCCTTCTTCCATTATTCATCAATTTGACCTGGGAAGTTACCTTGCTTGTGATGAGTATATGGCCGCAGAGAGAGTAAAAGAAAGAGAGAGAGAGAGAGAGGAGAAAGAGAAATTTCAACCTTAAGTTCAAAACACCACCTCATCCTGAAGGCTATTGCCTACTCAAGCCACAAAGCAGCTGAGTAGAGGAATTAGCGATGAAATCTTTGCTATTAAATACTGCACTGGGAGAGTCAGAGTCAGGCACCCGAGATCAAAACAGCCTGAACTTTGCTCCCGGACAGCCTTCCCCAATGATCGAGAAGGTTCTTCTGATGAGTCGGAGGCCAAAGGCAAAACTCTTAGCATGTGGTGCATAAAACAGGGCATGGCCCTCAGTTCCTGGCCCTCAGAAATGGCAATCACACACCACACGCCAGGTCAACGAGGAGCCCTCAAGATGGATGGATTGGAATGGCTTAGGGGCAGGCAAGGAGGTGGGCAGGGGAGTCAATCAAGGCAGGTAACAGAGGGGTGAAATACAAGACTTAAGGTGAGTCAGAAGCTGGCCATCCAGCTGGGGCTTTGCAATAGATCCTGGCCTTGGGCAGGGATGACTCCCATGCCATTTTGTTTAGGAGGGGCCCCAAACATGATAAATTGGACAGCTCTGGGGTTAAGGTCTCTCTGTCTGGGTACAAGAGGCTGGGAGTTCCCGTTCCCCCACTGGACCCCCTTGACGGGCTGGGCTCCATGATCCATAAGGTGCTTTCCTGCTCTGTCATTCGATTATGATGACAACAACAATGACAACGATGATGATGATGTGAAAATGATTTAAAATGACAGTATGTCTTTTTCTAATGTATGCATTTTGGTACCAATTCCACCCCACCCCCCAACCCTGTGATGAAGTGTGCTTGTGTTGCCCTTCAACACATAATCCCTTTTGGGAGCTGTACTTATTTGCAAAATGTGCACCTTCTCTTTCCTCCCAAATCTGTCCCAAATGTAAAGATGTCAGACACACGGGGCCCTTGCCCCCCACTTTGCTAATCTTGACAGGTGGAAAATAGCTCTTCTCACACAGCATCACAAACCCAGAAAAATGCATCTTCGAGAGGTAAATTTCTGCTTCAAAGTTGTAGAGGAAGCCAGTTGTTCATCTCCTGTAGCACCAATCAGCAACCACAACCAAATACAAAAGTGGGTGTAGTCCAGTGGTGCAGTGGTTAAATGCCTGTCCTGCAGGTAAAACTGTGCTCACAACCTGGGGTTCAATCCCAGGTAGCAGGCTCAAGGTTCACTCAGCCTTCCATCCTTCCCAGGTCGGGAAAATGAGTACCCAGCTTACTGGGAGGGGGGCAATGTGTAGCCTTCATTACTGTAATTAAAAACTGTAAACCGCCCAGAGACTACTTGTAGTGGTATGGGGTGCTATATAAGCAGAAAGCTTTGTAACGTATGCTCTCTCCCTTTATTTTCTATAGGAAGAGGGTCATCCAGTCTAACCCCCTAGTTGATGTGGGCATCAGACAGATATGCTCTTGAATGCCTCAAGCGTGGAGTGTGCTCACTACCTCCCAAACTCATTGGTTCCATTGCTGTACTGCTCTCCTAGAATCATAGAATCATAGAGTTGGAAGAGACCTCCAGGGCCATCTAGTCCAAACCCCTGCCATGCAGGAACCCCCATCACAGGACTCCTGACAGATGGCCATCCAGCCTTTGCTTAAAAACCTCCTCCAAAGAAGGAAACTCCACCACCCTCCTTTGGGGCAGCCTCTTACACTGCTGGACAGCTCTAACTGTCATGAAGTTTTGCCTAATGTTTAAACTGAATCTCTTTTCCTGTAGTTTGAAACCATTTCCCCATGTCCTAGTCACTGAAGCCATGGAAAACAAACCGTCCCTTCTTCAATGTGACATCCTTTCAAATATTTAAATATAGCTTTCATATCCCCTCTCAGTCTTCTTTTTGTAAGGCTAAACATTCCCAGCTCCCTAAGAATCTCCTTGTTAGACATTTCCTCCAGACCCTCAATCATCCCACTCACCCTCCTCTGGACCCGTTCAAGATTGTCAACATCCTTTTTAAATTGAGGTGCACAGAACTGGACACAGTACTCCAGGTGGGGTCTGAACAGAGCAGAATAGAGTGGGACTATCACTTCCCTTGATCTAGGCACTATGGTTCTGTTGATACAACCAAGAATCACATTGGCTTTCCTGGCTGCCGCATCACACTGCTGACTCATGTTCAATTTGTGGTCCACCAAGACTCCCCCATCCCTTTCACAGGTACTATTTTCCAGCCAGGTGTCTCCCATCCTATATCTGTGCAATTCATTCTTTTTACCTAGATGCAACACCCTAGATTTCCCTCTGTTGAACCCCATTCTTTTAGCTTTGGCCCAGCTTTGGTCTAATCTGTCAAGGTCCTTTTGGATTTTCATCCTATCCTCTAAGGAATTAGCAACCCCACCCAATTTGGTAACATCTGCAAATTAGCTCTAATTAAACTGAAATCTGACTTCCTATAGCCTTAAGCCCATTCTTATGTGTCCTGCACTCAGGGGTTATTTACTTATTATTTATTTATTTAAAATATTTATATCCCACTCTCCCCCCTGAAAGGATCCAAGGTTTGTTTGTTTGTTTTTATCTTCAAATGAAATCTGGCTTCCTGTAGCTCAATCCCATTCTCACGTGCCCCCTGCACTCTGGAACGATCGAGAACAGATCCTGCGCCTCCTCTGTAGGACTTCCTTTCAAGCATGTGAATAATATAAATTGTAATTTGAACAGTATAAATTTTGTACAATAGAGAATTTTCAATAATATAAATCTCATCCGATCTGTCCTGAAGCTTCTTAAAGGCATCAAAACAAGGAATAATTCATGCCACGCACATTTAATATTAAATACGAGATGCTATTTTGTTGGTGATTGGATCCATTAGTGTGGGCTGTATTTCACTATAATTGCCTAACCCCTTTCTCCTCTTCTGTGCTGTCAATTCACTTGTCACTCACTCAGCACCCTGCACAAACCACACATAAACTTTGAGGGTGCTTCTATCCTTCAATACGATTCCCTTTATAAGCCCAAGATCCTACATAATGAAGGCAACTTGACCATTAGCCAAAAAGTCCCACAGGAGGCACCATAATTAAAATCATTTCTAAGTCATTTGTAATCAATATTAATCTGCAGTGTATTTTTGCTATTACATCCCATCACAAGGGATGAAAAATAAATGTGCAATTAAAAGCTGGGTTCACATTTTTTTACATCTTTGACTCAATGCCTCCCTTTTGGATCAAGAGAGGAACTAATTCTTCAGAATCTGGATTTTTCTAAATTGTCTCATTCCCCAGTTTGTTTATTTTAAAGGCGAGTGCCATGAATTAAAGCTTCTGCAATCAGGGCCGGCCCTAGGGTTTTCTGCACCCTAGGCAAGGGGCGGGCAGTGGCGGCGGAAGGGGGGGCGGGCGGCAGCAGGGGGCTGGGGGCGGAGCAGTGGGCGGGTGGGGATGGGGGGGCGGTGGTGGGCGGCAGCGGCCGGCAGGGGGGCGGCCGGCGGCCGGTGGTGGGGGGACGGATGGCAGGGGCCAGTGGGGGGGGCAGCAGGCTGGCCAGCGCCCCCTGTCCATTTTGGCGCCCTAGGCAACTGCCTAGTTTGCCTTAATGGACGTGCCGGCCCTGTCTGCAATGAAAGAAGCATCTTAGATTAGCTTCTTGTCCCCAGTTTGGGGCTGTTCAGATGCACTAATCATCATCCCCAGGAAGCAGGCCCACTTTGGCTTGGGACGAAAATTGTTGAAGGCAGTATGAGAGAAACAAACATCAGTTTAAAAGAGACCAAAGGGCTGAGTGACCTTTGCCTCTCCCGATGCTGCCAAACACTGATTCCCATGGGCCTTGGCTTACCTGGACCATGATGAAGTAGGATGAGAGTTGTCATCCATTCACATCAAGAAGGAAGTAGAGATGTGTTTGCTAAGAAGGCCCCAATTTTCAAACTCTGATTCCTTCTCCATCTGTTGTTGTTGTTGTTGTTGTTGTTGTCGTCGTCGTCGTCGTCGCTGATGTTGCTGATTCTGGGGGATTTGAAAGGCCAAATGGAACAGAGGGAGATGAGTTAAGCAACCCTTCCTCTTCCATTTTTTCTTTTCAACACGGTTTTCTTTGCAATAGATTTATGGAAACTAGATGGAACCTCCAATGTAATGTCTAATTTGGCCTCGCATTCTCCCATTCTCCCCTTCTTTCCCAGTTGCCATCAAGCTTCTAGCAAGATAGGGAAATTATCTGCTAGTAGTGTGCATACCTGGCAACCCATCAAAAAAGTCCTCTCATGAAACCTGAGCGCACAGAAACAAGCTTTCTACTCACCCAATGAATAAAACACTTTAATTTTCTCTTGATGATCTCTCTCTCTCTCTCTCTCTCTCTCAATCTCTCTCTCTCTCTCTCTCTCTCCCTCATCGCAGCTGGATTTTGTTTCACTGGAAGATGCAGAATTAACTCCCCAGAGACAGAAGAATCTTCTCGACTGCTGGGCAATTACCTGGCCTTGCTTCAAGAGGCAACCCAATGATGGCTGCAATCGCCCAATTGGAAAAACTGGAGATGCTGTCACCAGCCACCTTCTCACTGTCCCTACTCTCTTGTCATCTTCTGTTGGTACCAACATGAGCAGGTTAAACTCCAGTCACAGAAACATAGAATCATAGAATCACAGTGTTGGACAAGACCTCAAGGGCCAACTAGTCCAACATCTTGCCATGCATGCAGTCGAACTTGCAAGAGAAAGATGGAAGGGGAGGGAGGGAAGGATTCAGCCCAAATCAATCAGAGGAACCTCCCATGAGCTGGAGGCAGGTCCTGGATCCTGATGGAGACCTCTGCATGGAACACGCAACAAATTAATCAACAGGAGGGCACAGTCAAATACTTCTTGAATAGGCAAGCCTTTCTGAACTCCATCCAATTCTAAAATTTCCTCCTCACCCCAGCCCATGGGAGCTCGGGAATCTTTATCAATGAGCAAGATCTTGTAATTTTCTTCTTGTTCTCTGTGCCATTTCAGGCCTGTCCTGAAGAACCTTTGGTAAAAGCAATAGGAAATCCAAATCTCCTGTTTTGTCTGGAAGATAAGCTCCCCCTCCCTTAAGTGTCACAGAAATAAGGCTGATCAAAAGCTAGGATGATGACATCACTCCCTTTGGAACTAAATGTTTCAGCCTCATGAAATAAACATGGTGTCTTCTACCCATGAAATATACATAAAAATGTTTAAACAGGTTAATTATTAAACCAATATTGATTCATATTGGGTTATGCTCTAAAGAGGAACGAGGGAAAGGGGTAGATTTAGAAGTGTGTAATGTATTTAATATCAGCCCTACGGTTGCATTGTATCAATATTCATCAAACCCAAACCATCAATAATCATAAATAAAACAACAATAATAAAAATGATACCACATATTTACAGTCCTAAAGCAGTGGATGCTAAGTAAGTCAACATACTCATTCCAAGTGGTGGCAATCATTGGTCACCTAATGTTTGATTTGTCATCGCCATCCCTAAGTCTGTCAGAGGACTGGACACAGATGTTTCCTATGATTATTTGACACCCTTGACATCCTTGATGCATTAGGGATGAATATTCCCATAGACTCTAGTTTGCAAGACAAATAGTTCAAGATATGAGGACAAATAGAGGCTGGTGAAGTCATGTTACATTTTAGAGCAGCTTTCAATGAGCTCTCAAAGGTGCTGCATCTATTTGGAGCCATAGGGGTTCAGCACTTTAGAAGAACTCTTGCAAAATTTGGTCTAAAACCCGCAGTAGATTCACTATCCACGGACACTGAGAGAGTTGGCTGCCCTGTTTCTAATGCATCCTTCTGATCCAAGATATACCCATGCTGAGGGCCTGTCGTGGGTCTCAACTAGAGAGGAAAGTCATTGCATCAATTGAATCCATATTGGATCCCCAGATGTTCTTGGACTAAAACTCCCAGAAATCTAGGAAGACTATCTGGGAATCCAAGATTGGGCTCATCTGCTCTAAACTGAGCTGGGACCAGCAAGAGAATACTAGCAATAACATCCAAAGGATGTACAAGGGTATAACTCATTGGTTTGTTGGACATAAAGCAGGACTGGGTCAACTGCACCCTTCCAATGCTGTTAGAATGCAACTCCCAGCATCCTACTATATTGGGAGTGCCAGCTATCATAGAATCATAGAATCATAGAATTATAGAGTTGGAAGAGACCTCATGGGCCATCGAGTCCAACCCCCTGCTATGGCTGATGGGATATAAAACTTAGCAACTTTTGGTGGTCTACGCATTCCTTGTCTCTGATCCAAAGAAGCTGTGTTCAAGCAGGACCTCCAGGTTCTTTCTTCTTAAAAAAAACCTTACAGGGCCATTAAAGATATCAGTTGAGAAAAAGAAAGGACAAGGCACGAGAAGAAAGCATTTGAGTTTGTGCCTCGTGATGATGCACTAAGCTGCGTATGTAATTTCCATTTAATGTGAGATTTAGAAGTGTACATTAAATGGAACTCGGTCATTAAAAACATATTTGTAGGAATTTTCTCAAACGTCTCCTCCAGTGATACATAACCCATCCAGTGCCATTAGATCCTCTGCAAATAAATTGGAAATAATAATCAGCCCTGGGTTGCTGGTTTAATTTGATTCTGATGTTTGTGGGGAAGGAAGAAGGCCTCTTCCCCCCTCCCTCTTTTTTAAGGCTTGAAGGCATCTTTCACCTCCTGAACTCCCAGTGTGTGTGTGTTCGCCATTCTGGAAGGATGTACTAGCTTTCAGAGAAGGGTCTGTTACAGGTGAAGTACCCTGTACTTTGGTCTCTTCTCCAAAGATAAGCAATATATTAAGGTTGTTTCATTCCACTCTAGACCCTCTCCTTTCCCTCCAACTCCTTGGCAAACCTCTAGGCCTGCATTAAAAGCAGAAACTCACAAAAACATTACATTCCTTGGACCTTTTTAAAAAAAATAATCAATTTACACCTCTTGTGATGGGCAATGAGACAGACCTGCACCTTGGAGTGCATTTCTGTTAAAGGGTTATACATTTTGAATGGCTGCCATATGTTACAATAACAACATTGACAACAATAGCAACCATGGCAACACCAACAATAACAACCGCAGCAACAATAACAAAACCAACAAGAAGAACCATCATCATCATTCACTGAGTTGATTCTGACTCAGGGCTTTCTAGGTACAGAATACTAAGAAGTGGTTCTCCATTACCCTCTTTCGAGCACATCATAGAATCATAGAATCATAGAATCATAGAGTTGGATGAGACCTCAAGGCCCATCCAGTCCAACCCCCTGCCATGCAGGAACCCCCATCACAGTATTTCTGACAGATAGCAATCCAGCCTCTGCTTAAAAAGAAGGAGACTCCACCACCCTCCTTTGTGGCAGCATATTATTCCACTGCTGAACAGCTCTAACTGTCATGAAATTCTTCCTAAGGTTTAAATTGAATCTCTTTTCCTGTAGTTTGAAACCATTGCCCCAAGTCCTAGTTTCTGAAGCCATGGAAAATATTCCTGGGAATATGTAGCTTGCCCAAGGCCACCCAGGCTGGCTTTTCTCCTTGGAGGCCCAGTGGCAAATTAAACATAGTCAGATGCCTAACTCACAGAGTTATCTCACCAGCTATAACACACAAATCCATGTCCCCAGTTAGAAAAAGTGCACAAGATAGATATGGAAGAAGAGAATGTGGAGCAAATCAGTGGGAAGTGGAAGAAGCATACATTGGGTATGAAGACGGGTGCCAACACATGGAAGCAGCTAGAGCAGCTAGAAAGGTTTAGAAGGCAGCAGAGAATGAAAGACTTCCTTGAGGATATGAAGGTGGATGTACAAATAGCCTTTCTTCAACAAATGAGAGCAAGTTCATAGAGGGCAACAGAGATGATCAGGGAAGTGGAAATTAAGCCTGTAGGAATGACTACACATGGACACATTGGTGGGTTCAAGCAGGCCAGGTCCCATGCAGCAGCTCCTGACTGCTTGCCTGGGCGCAGGGCTTTTTATTAGTTGCAATAACCAAGCATCATGAGGGGTGGAGTGAAACATTGACAATAGGACAGAGGAAGACAGAGGAAAGATGGTCTTCGGTCACACAGCTGGGGTATGGAAACCTTATCGAAGTGATCACAGGCAGCTTGTTTGTCCTGCAATCCTCTCTCACAGGCTTCCTGGCTGATCTGGGGGGAGAGATACAAACCAAGGGGGCTTCCTGAGCATATGGGCTATGGAATTCATTTCCTTCCATCCGGGGCCTCCCCGCTCAGATAGGGAGGTTTAATGATTCCCAAAGGCCTCAACCCATGCAGCCCGCTGGGGTACTGTCTTCTGCCCCAAGGGGACATCTCTATACAAGTCCTAGAAGGAAAGACTGAAAGAACTGGGCCTGTTGAGCCTTGAGAAAAGAAGGTTGCAGGGAGATAGTAAATCACTCTATAAAACTTGAAAGGAGTGACGAGATCTGTTCTTGACCATGCCTGAGTGCAGGACACCTAATAATGGGAGCTTACATGAAGCCATATTTTGGCTAAATATCAGGAAAAACTTCTTAAATATTAGAGCAGTATGATGACAGAACCAATCTCCTGGGGAAGTGGTGAGTGCTGCAATGCTGGAGGCATTCAAGAGAAAACTGTAAAACCATCTGCCAAATCTGCTTTGCTTTGGATTCCTACATTGAGCAGGGCGTTGGACTTGATGGCCTTGTAGGCTCCTTCAAACTCTATGATTCTATGATTCTGGGATATGGGTTTTCCTAATTCCCTGATATGCGACTTTGAGTCAGAACATAAAGGCAGAACTTAGGCCAAGCTAGTGGAGCACGCCATTCAAACTGCATCATACTGGGAGATGGTGCCGTATAGTTCCCTAAGACTCTTCAAAGGACTTCCCTCTAAACATGGCAGCCTCTAAGTCCAAATGGCTAGGGATGAAGCCCCTGGTGCCTTGTCTTTGTCGGGGTACTGTGGGGCTCATTTTGAACACTCACTCACAGCATGACGCAGGCCCATAAGAACATAAGAAGAGCCATGCTGGATCAGGCCAAGGGCCCATCTAATCCAGCTTCCTGTATCTCACAGTGGCCCCACTAGATGCACCTGGGAGCACAGGAGACTAGATATCTGTCTCCTGATACCACTCCCCTGCATCTGATCCTTGAAGTACCCTGGTTCTAAGCCTGGAGATGATACATCTCTATCATGGTTTGTAACCTGGAATGGAATCTGTCCAATCCCCCTTTGAAGGCATCCAGGGCAGATGCCATCACCACATCCTGTGGCAGGGAGTTCCACAAACTAACACCATGCTGGGTGAAAAAAAATTCTTTTGTATCTTCTCACTCTCCCAACCCTCAATTTGAGTGGATGTCCCCTAGTTCTCGTATTTTGTGAGAGGGAGAAGAGCGTCTCTCTATCCACTTTACTCATGCTCTGCATTATTTTGTACATCTCAATTATGCTCCACCTTTGAACGCCCACCAACTGCACGCCAAGTTAACCCAATTAGCTCTTGCTCTGCATTATCATTCCAGCTCCCTCTGCCATTTGCTTCCCATTGATGTCAGTGTTCCACCATGCCACAGTGCCAATGCTCAACCCATGTGTCCTGCTACTCTTCCATCAGAAATTGCGGCAGAGCAGCGACACTTAAGAGGTGGGTGTCTAGAGAGCTTCTGCTGGGTAATTGGGCATACAAAAGGGGTGCAGGAACCATTCAGCCCATCTGCACCGCTTAACCGGCTAATGATGCCTTGATGCAGAAACAGCAGCCCTGGAGCACTTCTTAAAACACAGCTTTCCGATGCTCCTTCCGTTGGCAACATCTAATTTTGGGGCAGCACTTTGGGATTTCAATGAGGGAATTACAAGCTCTCCTGGTAGGTCTTCAATCTCTTGATATTTATCCCATCAGCCATGCCTCTAGTGAGCCTTCATCCTAGGATGTTTGTCTATTAAATTAAGAGTGTTTCTGAGCAAGGGAAGCCATTTGGAAGACATAAATCACCTGGCAACGCTACTCTCTTAACTCTCTTACTATTACATCATTCACTCGATTATACAGTGACACAGGCACTCAGAAAGTACCTTTGTATCGTCTCTTCTCTCCCATTCATATTGAGGTTAGCTAGCACTTAAGGAGCAGAGAAAAAAGGGTCCTCTAATTACACAAAAGTGAAGTCTCCATATCTAAATCTATCCATCTATCTTACCAGGGTGCATTACCAATATCGCTGCTGCAAAGATAAAGGATACTTCCCATATTGGTGTATCTCCCCTCTTCCTTTCTGAATTTATCGCACACTGTTGACGCAGGGGCAGCTGGGGAGGGAGGGGAGGCTGTTTGTTGAAGCAAGCATCCAGTCCTCCTGTCCTTTGCCCGCCCATCTCCTTGTATTCCTTCCTTCTGTCTTCCATGTATTTCTCACCACAGGTAGGCAGCAGAGGTGTGGAGACAAGACCTCCCGTGGTGGGAGGTTGTAGACTGGTCCTGTTGGACTCCAATTATCAGCATGCCACACCCTGATGAAGCCAGTTTGTGGTGTTGGGAGTCACAGTCCTACAACATCTGCTCTCTGAAGAGGTGAGAAGATTGTTCTTCAACACCATGGCTACCAGCAAGAGTTTGGAGCTCATGCTTTCTGCCTTCTGCATCACCTTTCCTTCTCAAGAATCCATTGGAGAGACCCCATGGATCCAGAGATGAGTCAATATTTGCTGATGTTTCTTTTTCATCAATGAAACTATGTCCACATTACCCTGTGCGACTGCACCTCACCTTATTATCCAGATGTGGACTTTATGTGTTATCAAACTGGAACTGGCTTAAGGTGACCCTAGTGAGGGTTTTCAAGTTCTGTGAGACGTCTAAGGAGAATCCTTACCAGTTCCACACCCTCAGTGAGTTCCCATGGCTGGATAAAAATCCAAACCCAGAACTCCTGGTTCCTATTTTCTCAGTCACCCTACTGAGTAGCCAACCTGGATTTGTATTCAGCCATAAAGTCCTGAGCAATCAGGGCTGAAGGCCAGATGATTATTTGGGAATATCACAGAGAAGAGTAATTTTGAGTAGCTGGGAGTACAAAGGCGAAGGAGATTTCTCCACTGCCTCTGGAGATCTGCCAGTTATGGATCCTGATTTTCTTGTTTGAGCATCTTCCATTCTGCGAGGGATGAGTGGCCTCATTCACTGGAATGCCACTGGGTTCACCAGCTGCATGTGGGTGGACTCATGTGATATCCATGTCCTCAGTGACACCACTGTGTGGGTGTCATGGAGGTTCTGATGATCAAATCCATCCATCACGGGCATGGGCAGAGATCTCCCTCTTTTGCTCCTTGTGAGGGTTCATCCAAAACCCCCAGGGAAACATTTGTAGACTTATACATCTGTACCTATACTTCTCTCTATAGAACCTTCCAGAAGGGTGTTAACTGAGCAACTGTCAAGCAGTGTCCAGGTTCATCAAGGGCCTCGACAGCTATCTTTTCCACCTGAAGGTTCCATTTTTCAACAACTCTTCCTTGCGGGCAGATGTCTCCTGAGCTGACATTTTTATTGCTTGCCATTTTTCAAAAGGCCACGCAGCTGCTGGTTGCGATTTGAATATATGACAAGCGAGAACTTGCAGGGGTTGAATTATGGGAGGAAATCTCAGTTGCTTGGTGGGTTGGCAAGGATCAGGTTGAGTAGAGGAGAGAAACAAAGGGGCCTTGTCCTTGCTGAGGTGGTCCCTCCATGTCCAGACGGCATCATTGAAAAGAACAAGAAGTGACCAGTCCTCCAATCCTCACTCACTCCAAATACTGTATTCTGAAAAACAGAATTGGGGGGGGGACCACTGTGGCCTTGTTTAAACATATATCACCAGACTGACTGACTGACTGATTGACTGGTTGATTGGTTGGTTGCATTTATATCCCACCCATCTGGCCTAAAAGATCACTCACTGATTTATTTTGGCAACAAGCTTAGAAAACAAGTGCCAAATTCCTCCGATCTCCTTTTCTTTCTCCACATGCAGATTGATGAAGGGAAAGCTCTTACATTCATAAGAACATAAGAGCATAAGAAGAGCCATGCTGGATCAGGACAAAGGCCCATCTAGTCCAGCTTCCTGTATCTTACAGTGGCCACACCAGATGCCTCTGGGAGCGCACGAGACTAGATCTCTGTCTCCTGATACCACTCCCCTGCATCTGGCCCTTGAAGTACCCTGGTATTAAGCCTGGAGATGACACATCTCCTTCATTGTTTGTAACCTGTGATGGACTTTTCCTCCAGGAATCTACCCACTCTCCGTGTAGAACCTCAGATGAGTAATAATAAAACATTTGCATTGCAAACTCATCGAACTGAAGAGGTGGAGGAGATGTCCAAAGTCACCTAATCTAACCTCCTGCCAACGTAGAAAAATCACAACCCAGAGAGAGGTCCACCAAGCTTCCATCTCAAAGCATCCGATGTGCCTGCTTTTTTTCCTTACAAGGGGTCAGAGATTGGAATTTGCTGAACTACAAGTCCCATAATACCTCTTTCTGGGAATTCTACCTGAGTTCTGCTCAGTTTACGGACATCTCAATGTGGCTTGCCTGGGAGAAAGGCCTGAACTGGAAGGCCTCGAGACTCTAGCTAGGCTTATTGCAAGCTGCGAGCTTTCTTTGTGAACACAAAATCTTCAGCCTCAAATCCTCCCAGTTTACTTGCTTTTATGGATCCCTTCCCTTTATTTATATCTCTCCTGTCTTCCAAAGAAGGAACCCAAGGAGGCATTTTCTCCCAGCAATGCCAGGTAAGGGGCATCTAAGTCAAGTGGAATGCCCAGAATGAGGAATTATGGGATTTGTACCCCAAGAAATCTGAAAATCCAATCCTCATACCTTATGGTTAATTAGATCGACACCACAGTAGGTCAGGTTATGCTTCACATTATTAATTAGAATCATAGAGTTGGAAGAGACCTCAAGGGCCATCCAATCCAACCCCTTGCCATTCAGGAACCTCCATCACAGGACTCCCGATGGATGGCCATCCAACCTCTGCTTAAAAACCTCCAAAGAAGGAGACTCCACCACCCTCCTTTGGGGCAGCATCTTCCACTGCCAAACAGCTCTAACCATCAGGAAGTTCTTCCTAATGTTCAAATTGACTCTGTTTTCCTGTAGTTTCAAACCATTGCCCCGAGTCTTAGTCTCTGAAGCCATGGAAAACAAACCTGTTCTCTCTTCAATATGACATCCTTTCAAATATTTAAACATAGCTATCATATCCCCCCTCAGCCTTCTTTTTGAAAGGTAAACATTCCCAGTTCCCTAACTCGTTCCTCATAAGACATTTCTTCGAGACCTTCAACCATCCTGGACGCCCTCCTCTGGACCCGCTCGAGGTTGTTCAACCTGAAACTCCAGAAGACCTGGTGAGCTAGGGCCTAAGCCAATAATATGTAGCATATTCTGGGATGTAGATATTTTAATTATCCAGCGACGATGCTAGAACTAGAGTTGGATTTCCCCAAAGAGGTAGGAAATGCTTCTGTTGTTGTAATTTCTGTACACATTACCACTCTAATATTTGTATCAGCAACATGCAACTTATTATACACAAGGGGTGGATAATAGCCACTGTATCGTTGGGTCTGGTGGGGATATGGCTTGCTAATGTTTTTTCCCCTGTAATGGACCCTTTGGAGTCATTCTCATATTCATCCGCTGTCGCATCTGCCCACTTAATTGCTGCTTTGATACTTGAGATTTCTCTCTTTCTAGAATTACAACAAAGAAATTCTTTCTTAGGAAAGCACTTCGGACTCTCCCAGCGAAGCGTAAAAAGGCAATCTTGTAGAAGGTGGCTCAAGTGTTGAGTTTCCTCCTGCAGTGTCTTCTGAAGGACGACCTGCCAAGGAGGTGAATCACCTCCATCAGGTGTCTTGGGGCTTCCCTCTCCGTTCTAGCCCACCAGATGCCTGGCTGGCATTGATCAACAATGAAGCCTCTTCTGATGAGACCTAAACTCAGCAAAGGTGTTGAGAATGAGAAGCCTCCCTCTTGGTCCCACCATGCTCACAGTTGCATCTGAAGAGGACACGGGCCTTCTCTGTGACTGCTCCCAGTCTGTGGAACTCCCTCCCACTGGAGGCCTGGCTGGCCCCATCTTTGCTGTCCTTCCGCAAGCAGTGAAAGACCTTTCTCTTCAGAAAGGCTATGACTGTGGTTGTTAAATGGA
This sequence comes from Phrynocephalus versicolor, assembly GCA_023846285.1. Classification (NCBI taxonomy): domain Eukaryota; kingdom Metazoa; phylum Chordata; class Lepidosauria; order Squamata; family Agamidae; genus Phrynocephalus; species Phrynocephalus versicolor. Next base: position 4,125,378 of record JAHTLZ010000089.1, on the reverse strand, counting down.
TGGTTGTGCTTTACTCCTTTGAATCCGCTTTTGGTGCTGCTTTTGTTTACTGTGTAGTAGTGTGGCATTTGACCCTGTCAAGTATTTACTGTATATACTCGAATATAAGCGTAGTTTTTCAGCCCTAATTTTGGGCTGAAAAAAGGGGGCCCTCAGCTTATATTCGTGTCAATACTTTTAGCCACTGAGGCAAGTACTTGGGTCGGTGCCTAAAAGTCATTTTAAACATTGTGTGCTGCTACTCATGAACCCCCCCCCCCGCATCACAGGGGAGCGGTGCACAATGTTTAAAATGATTTTTAGCCACTGATCCAAGCACTTGCATCAGTGGCTAAAAGTCATTTTAAACATCATACCCCACTCCCCCAGCTCACAAAGGAGGAGCTGCCAGGCCCTGCTGCATTTCCCACCCTAGACTTATACTTGAGTCAATACATTTCCCCAGTTTTGGGGGGTTAAATTAGGGGCCTCGACTTATACTCGGGTCGACTTATACTCGAGTGTATACGGTATATTTGTTTTAAATATTGTATTTTAATGATAGCTAGCTATCTAGGCAGGCAGGCAGGCAGGCAGGCAGATAGATAGATAGATAGATAGATAGATAGATACAGTGGTACCTTGTATAAAGGAATTAATTCGTTCCAGATGAAATTATGTTAAGCAAATTTTCCTTTATACAAATTCCCATAGGAATGCATTGAAAGCAGAGTAATCCCATTTTTATGTTGTACGGATTTTCCCCATAGGCAATTATGTTAAGCAAATTTCCCCTATCTCCGGAATTTTTTATGTTGTACAAATTTTCTGTTATACAAGCTGTCTGTTATACAAGGTACCACTGTAGATAGATAGATAGATAGATAGATAGATAGATAGATAGATAGATAG
>JAHTLZ010000089.1:4084258-4122034 GCA_023846285.1 Phrynocephalus versicolor | reverse complement strand
GAGAGAGAGAGAGAGAGAGAGAGAGAGAGAGAGAGAGAGAGAGAGAGGTTGTACCTTTGGTGAGAACTTCCTGGGTGTGAAGAGGTGGGTTCACAGCCCTTGTTGGAAGTCATAAACACCAATGCCCTGTGATGAGCAGCAAGTCCATCCCACTGAAAGAGCAAAGGATCACATACATGATCCCCCCTTTCTGCCTTTTACATGAAGAGATCAACAATTGGTCCAGAAAGTCCAGTGGAAACCTTAGACGGCAAGACTCTCAAACTAACATTTCAAATCTCTCAAAGCACAAGTCCAAAGTTACAAATTCCATGCAGTAGCAACAGTCCAAACATGCAAAGCCATAAACTACATGTAAAGCTACAACCTTTGGGCAAATAAATGTGTTTTAACTGGCATGGAAGACATATGTGTGAGGAAGAACGAGATTTCTGAGCATCCAACAAGCATGGTGCCGCTACTGTGGAAGACCTACCATATATGGTTGTTCTGTGGCCCACAATGATCTTTGCCTCCATAACCAGAGCTTCTTTCCTGAGAAAGTAGGCCAACCATCAGGAAGAGATGGAACTTTTTCACATTGCTCTGGTTGCTTCCATAACTTCAATTTCACATACATTAATCTCTGCTGGACACTGGCCTTTGAAGTGTCCAGATCCAAGGAGATTCTTCTTGCAGTGAAGCTTCCTCTTCAAATTACAGTTGTATGATCATATTTAATTAAACACTGACCACCAACTTTCTTTTGCATCAATAAGAAGGGGGATTTTCTGAGCCCATTTGTGTGTAGCTGTATGCTGTCTCATCAATCCCGCATGAGGATATATTGAGAAGCTACACATTTTTTCACATCTTTTTGGAAAACGATGTCTTGAGGCATGATGACACCCTGACAGATTTTTCTACCCTACACAACAAAATCAGAGCTTTTAAAAGAATTAACAGCACTGTCACCCAAAAGGAGGGGGTACTTTTTAACACAAAAAAATATTGTATTAGCCTAAACAAGACTTGGTGGAAGAGACATCAGTAATTTCAATTATGCAGACGTGGTGTACCTTACTGGCAGAAAATAGCAATGACCAGAAACAGCTTTTAGTGAAAAGAAAATGCCAAAGCAGATCACCAAAGTTGATCCTTACAAAAGAACTACAGCTCTCTAAGGCTGACAATGAAAAAAAATAATGAAATAATGAAAGGATTTTGTGTACCTTGGTTTACTTGCCAATCTAAATGGAGACTTTAGCCAAGAAATCAGAAGACCAAAAAAAAAAAAAAAACCCAACCCAAAGATCTGAAAGCGTAAGGATGTGTCACTGAAGACCAAAGCTGAGATCTTCTCCACTCTTGTATTCCTCATCACCACGTATAAGCGTGAAAGCTGGACAGCAAAGAATACCAGGGATTTTTAAAAACCTGATTTGTTTGAAATATGGTGCTGGAGGAGAGCTTTGTTGAGACACTGGAGTATCATAAAAATGAACTAGTGGCTCCTAGCTCAAATCTAGCCTGAAAAAAATTCTCTGAGCACTAACAATTACAAAACTGAGGCCATCTGATATGGAGACATCCTGAGAAGGCAGGATTCTCGGGAAACGAGCATAAAGCTGGGAGAGGCAGAAAGCAGCAGGGAAAGAAGACCGCAATGTGAGATGGATTGACTAGAATAATCGAGTTGGGAGAGACCTCAAGGGCCATCCAGTCCAACCCCCTGCCATGCAGGAACCCCCATCACAGTATTTCTGACAGATGGCCATCCAGCCTCTGCTTAAAAACCTCCAAAGAAAAAGGAGACTCCACCACCCTCCTTTGTGGCAGCATCTTCCACTGCCAAAGAGCTCTAACCGTCAGGAAGTTCTTCCCAATGTTCAAATGGAATCTCTTCCAGACCTTCAACCATCCTGGTCGCCCTCCTCTGTACCTGTTCGAGGTTGTCAAGATCCTTTTTAAATTGAGGTGCACAGAACTGGACACAGGACTCCAGGTGGGGGCTGACCAGAGCAGAATAGAGTGGTACTATCACTTCCCTTGATCTAGATACTATGGTTCTGTTGATGCAACCAAGAATCTCATTGGCTTTCCTGGCCGCCGCATCACACTGCTGACTCATGTTCAATTTGTGGTTCACCAAGACTCCCAGATCCCTTTCACAGGTACTATTCTCCAGCCACGTGTCTCCCATACTACATCTGTGCAATTCATTCTTTTTACCTAGATGTACCACCCTACACTTCCCTCTGTTGAACCCCATTCTGTTAGCGTTGGCCCAGCACTCTAATCTGTCAAGATTTTCTTTTTAACAACTACCCAAAGGTCTCGGGGCGGTTTTTGGATTTTCATCTTATCCTCTAGGGAAATAACAACCCCACCCAATTTGGTATCATCTGCAGATTTAATTAGCATACTCTCTATTCCTTCCTCCAAGTCTGGAAGTTGAGTCATGGCTACTGGACTTCTTTCTGAGATATAGAAACGTTTCACTGCTCATCCAAACAGCTTCATCGGTCTAAATTCAGCTAGTGCAAGTCCTCCATCTTATAGTCAGCTTTGACCTCTTGTCACCCTGATCTGAATTAGGCTCATAAGATGAACAATGGCCTGAATAGGCTCGTCAGGGAGACAATAGTATCCATAGCCTTAAGGTGAACAGTGGCCTAAGGTGCTGAAACCTATCAAGAATGGGTCCTTAGCTATGGCCTTGGTGGTGAAGGCTTTTTGATTTGTCTGGGTACTTTGGAAAGCACACCCTGATAAGTAGCAGGTAGACTATGCCTGGAGGCCGCCACCTCTGTTGAGGGAGGGGGTTTCGATGCTCACATGAATGGCTTGCCTTACTTCTCTCTCAAACCACCTATCTTCTCTGTGTGTGCAGAGGTGGGGATGCTCTCCCAGGCCACGGTCAGGTCTGATGATGACTGCACAATCCAGGAAAGCCAGCCTGTTGTCTTGGGTGTCTTCCCTAGTGAACTGGGAGTAGAAGTTTACAGGAAGCCCACCCACACAGATCAATACTTACTGTTTGACTCCCACCATCCATTACAACACAAACTAGGAGTCATCAGGACCCTAAGCCACAGAGCAGAGAGCATCCCCACCTCCACAGAAGCCAAGAAAAAGGAAGACAGGCACCTGAAGACAGCACTTAAGGTCTGTGGATATCCAAAGTGGGCCTTCAACAAAGCAGTGGGCCATCCCAGAAGAACAAGGGATCAGTCTGAGACCCAGACCCGACGGAAGAACCTGGTCATTCCTTACATGGCAGGAGTGTCGGAGAAGCTTAAAAGGATTTTTGGCAAACACCACATCCCTGTTTATTTCAAACCCATGAACACACTAAGGCAGAGACTTGTCCACCCAAAGGATCCGATACCAAACCATAAAAGGAGCAATATAGTATATGCAGTCCAATGCAGTGAAGAGTGTTCAGACCTCTACACCGGAGAAACTAAACAGCCATTAAACAGAAGAATGGCCCAACATAGGAGGGGTAACAGCTCAGGACCAGAATCAGCAGTACACCTCCATTTGAAGGACAAAGGCCACTCTTTCAAAGATGAGGATGTACACATATTAGACATAGAAGATAGGTGGTTTGAGAGAGGAGTAAGGGAAGCCATTCCTGTTAGCATTGAAAATCCCTCCCTCAACAGAGGTGGTGGGCTCCGGCATAGTCTATCTGCTACTTATCAGGCTGTACTTTCCAAAGTACCCAGGCAAATCAAAGAGCCTTCACCACCAAGGTCACAGCTAACAACCCATTCTTGATGGGTTTCAGCACCTTAGGCCATTGTTTACCTTACGGCCATGGACACTAATGTCTCCCTAACGAGCCTATTCAGGCTATTGTTCATCTTATGAGCCAATCAGACCAGGGGACAAGAGGTCAAGCTGACTATAAGAAGGACTACTTGCACTAGCTGTATTTAGACCGATGAAGCTGTTTGGATGAACAGCGAAACGTTTCTATCTCTCAAAAAAGAAGTCCAGTAGCCATGACTCAACTCCCAGTTAAACGCACCTGGATGACTGAGAATCTTCACAGATCCATACGTTTTGTTTTTTGGTGTTATGTACCATCAAGCTACCTCTCCTGTATGATGATGATGACTCTATGAACGATCAATCCCCAACACGGCCAGCCCTCAACAGCCCTGTTCTGCTCTTGCACACTTAAGCTCATGGCGTACTTTAGAGAGTGTCCAGATTGTGGGAAGTGATGGTACCACTCTATTCTGCTCTGGTCAGACCCCACCTGGAGTACTGTGTCCAATTATGTGCGCCTCAATTTAAAAAGGATGTTGACAACCTTGAACGGCTCCAGAGGAGGGTGACCAGGATGGTTGAAAGTCTGGAAGAAATGTCTTACGAGGAGCGATTTAGGGAGATGGGGATGTTTAGTCTTACAAAGAGAAGGCTGAGAGGGGATATGATAGCCATGTTTAAATATCTGAGAGGATGTCATATTGAGGGGCCAGGCTTGTTTTCCATGGCTTCAGAGACCAGGACATGGGGCAATGGTTTCAAGCTAGAGGAAAAGGGATTCCATTTGAACCTTAGGAAGAACTTCCTGATGGTTAGAGCTGTTTGGCAGTGGAATATGATGCCAAAAAGGAGGGTGGTGGAGTCTCCTTCTTTGGAGGTTTTTAAGCAGTGGCTGGATGGCCATCTGTCGGGGGTAATGGGATGGGGGTTCCTGCATGGCAGGGGGTTGGACTGGGTGGCCCTTGAGGTCTCTTCCAACTCTATGATTCTATGAACTTGAAGCCTATTCAGAGCAAGGACAGTGAAGCCTATTTCAAGTGAGAGCAACACACCCTTGATCATGTGATCTGGGGCAAATTCCACCCTTTCACAGAGCTTTTAGCAAGGTCTTAGGAATGAGCTATTCAGAGGAGAGTCACGGAAACAAATCCATTGTTTTCTCAAGTGAATCCTCAGAACCAGGAGACATCCAACCCATCTGGAGCAAACCACAGACTGTGAATCTTTTGCTGCTCCCCCCCCCCACAAGCCCTCTGGGAAGGAAACTCACGTTGTCGATTCAAGCTGCAGGCGTGAACTCTGAGATCGTTAATGAACACGTTTCCTGGAGATAATTATAGGGAGTAGGATATTGAAAGCAATTCCAACATCTCATTCTTCTAATTCATTAATTATATTGCAATTATTTCTTCTCAGAGGCTTTCCAAACTCACACAAAATCATATGTTTCAGGGAGACACAGAAGTTGCAGGGGTGGAGGGAAGGGTCACCAGAAGGGGTGTGGTAGTGGTGGGGGAAAGCTCGTCCTCGCAAATTTTAATAAAGCAAATGGAAAATGCTTCTTTAGGATGCAAGAAAGGATGGCTTCATCAATGTTGGGGGAGACTCCCTATTATTCATCTTCCAAAATTATACATCCCAGATGAATCACAAGAGCGCTTGTCATGGTGTTGTCAAGAGCTTCGAGAGAACTCTCGCAGGTGGAGGAAACTCAAGTATTGAACGCTTCCGAAGATTAATAAGGGAAAACACTTAGGGACCTGTCTTTAAAAACTGGTGGGATGTATGTCACGTAGGGCAGATGGAGTCACACTTTGTGCCACTCCTTTTGGGGGGGGGGGTTGTAGTGATCCACCGTTGCCTCCTACTGGTTGGGCCCAGTAGTGCAACCCTCTAGCTTGGAAGGACACATTTCCCCTCCCCACTTAAATTTGAAAAGAAGAAAAATAGACCCCTAAGGTCAGCCTAACAACAACAAGATGTAGACCTCGCATTCTTCTTTTTTTTAAAAAAAATAAAGAATTTTATTAATTTTTGAGGAGGAAAAGGGGATAAGGGGGAAGATAGCGGTACCTTTTATCACATGTGGTGGACATGTAAAGAGGCAAATACATATTGGAGAATAGTAAAACTATTTATAGAAAGATTTTTGAAGATTAAGTTGGAGCTTCGACCAGAACTTTTTTTATTAAATATAGTAGATATAAATATCTCGTATGATCAGAAATATGTACTTCATCATGTAATAGTTGCAGCAAGGATACTATATGCGAAATTTTGGAAACAACCAGAAGTGCCAACAGAGAGAAACCTTCATGAAAAGATAAGAGAATATATCAAAATCGACAGGCTCTCCGGATTTCTGAAGGGAGACTATGAAGAGATCTCCAAAAAAAGATGGCAAGAAGTAACAAACTTACTAGTGTTGTGATATTATTCTTTAGCATGTACAATTGTTATTTTTGACCTCGCATCCTTCTTGTGGAAAGTTTGGAGGGAGGGAAAACTTCCGAGGCCCTCCCCAAAGGTGCCTCATTAAATCCGCCCTCTTGGCTTGCTCCATTGCCCACGCACGGGGCAGTCCCAGCCCAAGACAAATTGGCTTGGCAGCGGCCAACCAGATCAAGGAGGACAGCTGGAGGCTTTGCTCCAGGACTTTTCAGAGAAGCAGATTCCACCGCCCCAGGCAATGTTGTGACTGTCAGTGAACGCCATGCACCAGCTGAAGAGGGACTCAGATTCGTTTTCATGGTTCTGCTTCTATCTGCTCCTGTCCCCCTGTGCTGTGCATTCTCCACTTCTCTTATTTTCTTGCCCCTTTTTCTCCTTCTGATGTTTAGTGTTCTGTCATGGTTTTGTGCGTGGGGCATTCTTCCACCTCCCACACAAACTGTTCTGCTCTTTTTAAAATATTTTCCTCCAATTTGACCTTACTCTATGATGAGTTGCTCCCTTTCGGGAGGATTATAGTCCTTACTTGGTCATTCTTGTCCCCCTTCAATTGTTCTTTAGCCAGACAGATGCTGGTTTCACAGGCTTTGTTGGCAGAGACCTCCCTGAAGATCAGGGCAGAAGCTGCAGGCCAAGAATACGCACAGTTTTCTGACAGATATACCCAACTCTGGGTTAGCAACAGAGAATAAGGGATATCAGGCAGAAACAAAAGAGAAATAAAAAATAAAGAGAAAAGCATTGGGTCCTCGGATGTTCTTGGACGACAACTCCCAGAAATCCTGGCCTGAACACCTAGTGGTGAAGGCAAGTAGGCTAGCTAGTCCATGAACATCTGGGGACCCAAGGCTGAGAACCACTGGCCCAGGTGTAGCCAGCCATGCATTGAGCAGACACATTGGAATCAACAAGTTGGTGCCTACCTAAAAGCTCCAATCATTATAAACAGAGGGAACCCGATATGAGGCATTTGAAAGAGGTTGTCACTTTAGTCTATGCTGGCATATCAGACCAAAACCAAAAGAAAAATTAAAAACAAAGATTAAAACATTGTGTCCTCTAGAAGACTAACTGCTATATTTTAATGTGAACGTTTGTGGATCAAGTCCACTTCCTCAGATGTATGTACGGGACTGCATGCAAAATATTTATCTATTTACTGTATACATGGGCTCAGTCTGGGTCAATATTTGGACATAAACTGTTGATCTGCCAATAACTTTTAAAATCCCAGTTGATAGTTAGTCCCTTATCAGGAAGTGTTATTCTTTTAAAAAATTGCAAAGATTGGGAGCTTTATTTATTTATTCATTCATTCATTCATTCATTCATTCGTTTATTTTTAAATTTGTATACCGCAACCAATTTCTCCAAGTGGTTACAGGAATTCAGGATCATGGTCATGAGTATCTCTAGTGGGATTTGTGATGTGACACTGCTAGATATAGCTGGCCAATTCAGGAGATACTACACAATGCTTTACATTTTATAATAACCTCACCTGATTTCAGAACCTAAACAGGGTTGACCCTGGCTAGTAACTGGATGGGCAACCACCAGGGAATACCAAGTGCTGTTGTAGGTACCAAGTGCCTGGAGTAGGAACTGGCAATCCACTCCAGTATTCCTGCCAAGAAAGCTCCATGGTCATGGAGTCACAAAGAGTTGGTCATGACTGTAATGACACAACACAACACACAACACAACACAACACAACACACACACACACACACACACACACACACACACACACACACACACAAGAAACCTTGGCTTATATTAAGCCCAATATAGTATTATATTATATTCTAGCATATAGTATATGCAGTCCAATGTAGTGAGGAGTGTACAGAGCTCTGCATTAGAGAAACTAAACTGCCACTGAACAGGAGGGTGGTCCAGCACAGGAGGGGCAACAAACAGCTCAGGACCACAATCAGCGATGTACCTTCTTTTAAAGGATAAAGGACACTCATTGAAAGATAAGGATGTACACATATTAGACAGAGAATATAGGTGGTTTGAGAGGCATCAGGGAGGGCATTAATGTGTGTATTCAAAATCCCTCTCTCAGTAGGAATGGGGGACTCAGGCACAATCTGTCTGCCACTTACCAGGCTACCCTTTCATCAATCCCCAGACAAATCAGAAGAACTTCATAGCTCCACCAGGAAGGCCACTGCTAAGCCCATATTCCGTTTTTTTGAACACACGTGCTAGGGGTGGACTGTGGGAAGCAGCTCATAATAAGGACAGAGTGGAGAAGCAAAACCCAAAGTGCAACAATTCCAGAAATGAGTGGTGGTTGTTACTCTGGCCCATCCAGTTTCTTCCAAAGTACAGTGATTCCCAGAAAATATTTGAAGTCTACGAGAAATTCAGTGAATGGTATATCATTCTCACTAGCCATATCTGGGTGGAATTTTGAACCCATGTCCTGAGTTCTAGCTGGACATTCTATCCATTACACCACACTGGTTGTCCATGGTCAAGGCTGAGGAGTTGGCCTGAACTGAAGAGGGACCCAGAAGTCAGGGTCAGAAAGACAGCCAACACCTGAAGTGCCTTTCAAGGTCAAATGGGAGACGGGGGGACGGGGGGGGGACTGTAGAAAGAGTCAGAGGTTGTGACCTCCATCCATACCCAGACTTGCAATGTCACCTTGTCCATGCTTGGCCAAGGGCCCTCTGTCCATCTCCCCTTAACTCCTAAACTTCTAGAGGCTGTAGCACCCCCTTTGAAGGCAACTAGAAATTTATAAAATTTATTTTTATTTTTATTTTAAAGTATTTTTACCTCACCTTTCTCCTTGGAAAAGGACCCAAGGGGTCTTACAGTAATGAGGGATAATATACAGTCCAGTACAATTAAGACATGTTCAAGTATTGAGAACTGGGAATTGAGGGACATCTTACAGCATTAAAAGACAACATTACATTAAAGCAAGAACAGCATGTGAGCAGTTAAAAGGAAATTAAAATTCCATGTAAAAATTATGAGGGATGGAAACTAACATTGAAAACATAGTGTCAATGTAATCACACAAGGTTATAAGTAGTTATAAACACAAAGTCTATGTGATCCTATAGATTCATATGAAAGACACATAATAGGTAGTCCATAATTCAGGGAAAGCTTGCCTGAAGAGAAAGGTCTTTGCCTGCTTCTGGAAAGACAACAGAGTTGAGGCAGTCCTGGCCTCTAGTGGGAGGGAGTTCCAGAGTCTGGGCGCAGCAGTTGAGAAGGCCCTTTCATGGGTTCCCACGAGACGTACCTGTGAGGGTGGTGGGATGGAGAGAAGGGCCTCTCCTGATGACCTTAGCACCCGACCCGGTTCGTACTGTGAGATTCGATCTTTCAGGTAGCTTGGACCCAGGTCGTACAGTGCTTTGTTGGTCAAGGTCAGCACCTTGAATTGTGCCAGATAACTGATTGGCAGCCAGTGGAGCTGCTTTAGTAAATGTGTGATGTGATCTCGGTTCCCCGCCCCAGTCAGCAGTCTGGCTGCTGCATTTTAGACTGGCTGGCTGAAGTTTCCTGAGACTTTTCATTGGTAGTCCCACACAGAACACATTACAGTAGTCCAGCCGGGACGTCACTAGGGCATGTGTCTCTGTGGCCAGAGCTGGTTTCTCAAGAAACAGGTGTAACTTGTGTACTAGCCTTTATTGTGCAAATGTACTCCAGGCCACAGCCGTGACCTGGGCATCCAAGGTCAAGGATGAGTCCAAGAGCTGAGGAAGTGAAAGAAACAATGATACAATGGGCCAAGAATGTTGGATATACGATTGAACTGGCACAATGGCAAACGTTGTGGACAAAAAAATTATACGCTTACAACATCTGCAGCATACAAATAAAACCTTTTAAAAATGTTTTATCGATGGATTGTTACACCAGTCAAACTATCTAGAATATACTGCAACACATCGGACAAATGTTGGAAATGTAAAAAACACGTAGAGTCGTATTACCATTTGTGGTGGACATGTGATAGGGCTAGAAGTTTCTGGATAAAGATCCATACATGGTTGAACCAAATCACAAAACAGAACATAGAATTTAGGCCAGAATTATTTTTATTAGGCATGACATCAAACTTAATGACAATACAAAACAACTATGTAGTGCTGCACATAATAGCAGCAGCTAGACTTATTTGGGCCCAATTTTGGAAAAGTGACTCATATATATCAGAAATAAAATACTTGATTGCGCAGAAATGGACAGATTAACCTACAGACTAAAAGAGAAAGAGGACTATAAATTTCTTGAATCCTGAAATGTTTTCTATGAATGGTTACATATAAGAAATAGGATCGCGGAAGAGGAGCTATAATTCTGTTATATAGATGGCTAGAAAATATTAACCTATATTGCACTGTATGCAAATATAAATATTGTTACTATACACCTCCTTTTCTGATGGAAATTTTAAAAAAAAGCAATTAAAAAAAGGATGAGTTCAAGAGCACCACCAAGCTGCATACCTGATTTTTCAGTTTGGGGTGTGTGATCCCATCCATTACAGGTTGCATCCCTATCCCTTGTTCTCCCTTTCGACTGACCAGTAGCACTTCTGTCTTGTCTGGGTTTAGTTTCATTTTGTTCAACCTCATCCGGTTCATTTCTGCAGCTAAACACTCATGTAAAGTTAAGATTCCATGTAAAGTTGAGAGGAAATTCCAGTTTGGGAATTTCTTCAAAAATGCAGCGGTTCTCCCTTTTTCAAGGCCAGTCTAAACCTTTTTCAAGGCTTAACAAGGCCAGGCTTAACAAGGCCAGTCTTATCCCCGGTGGCATCCAGAGGTGTGATTTCCCCCCCACCCATATATATATTTGCTTTCAGAAGATCTGGGGTGATGAGAGACTCAGGCTTGCACAAGGGGGCCTTGGGGTAACCACCATGATTCCCCCTCAACCCTGAGGTTTTGCTGGAAGAGGAGCCTGCAACCCACTTTGAAGGTCTTCTCGCCCTCCCTCCTCAAGGCCATGGCCCATCCTCTTCAGGCATGTGACCAAAACATCCATGGAATCTTCTCAGGAGGCAGGAACTGACAATGGAACCAGAGGGAGGAAAAGCACATGAGACCACAGAATCATAGAACTATAAATGGTTACTTCATATCCCATTCATCCCTTCTTGCTGTCCCACTTGTGACTGGTACAAAAAAAACTTACTTCACGTCCATAGCGTGACAGCAAAAAGTTGTCTCGATCATGCCCCTGGAACCGGGAACAGAGCGTGACAAGCCATACCTGCCCCTGGGCTGGGGAATTCTCTTGTCACAGTTCGTTCCCGGTTCCTCTTCTGAGACAAGGGACTGTGGGATAACAACTGTCACGCAACAACCAGTGTCCACCTAGTGGTCAGTGGCTGAAGCAGCATTTAACGTTAGTTTCCCTATGGGAAACACCATGCAGTGCAAATGTTTATTAAAGAAAGTACTGAAAATTATGTAGCATTGACGTGTGAATCCCGGAAGACCAGTAAATCAAAATATCGAAAAAGTTTTATTCACAATATTAAAAAGGGGGTTAAGAAAGCAAGACAAATTCAGAATTTGTCACGGAACAAAATCATGAAGTAACAGTACAAACTTAATTGCGAAACAAGGCAGGACGTGAAGTAACCACCATTGAAGAGTGAAGTTGGAAGGTGGCCCCTAAGGCCATCAAGTCCAACTCCCTGCTCCTTGCAGTAATACAAAATCAAAGGATATCTACCAGGTGACTGTCCAAATTCCTCTTGAGTGCCTCCAGTGTTGGAGTACTCACCACCTCTTCAGGTCACTGGTTCCACTGCTGCAACTGTTCTAACAGTTACAAAGTTTTTTCCTGATATTCAGCAGAAGGCTGGCTTCTCTTACCTCCAGCCTGTTGCTGCACATCAATGACCGAGAACAGATCTTGCCTGTCCTCTGTGTGTCAGCCCTTCAAATATTTGAAAAGTGCTACCATACCACTCCTCAGTCTTCTTTTCTCTAGGCTAAACAGCCACAGTTCTTTCAGTCTTTCCCGCTAGGGCTTGGTTTCCATTCCCCTGATCATCCTGGTTGCCCTCCTCTAAACTTGTTCCAGTTCCATTGCCCGTTGCTCTGTCCCCAAGGACCTAAGGTGAGATTCTTCCCTATCCTGTGGAGAAAGAGTTCTCTTATGCAAGTCAAAATATGCATGTTGTCCATGGGTGCTCTTGGGCTGTCTAATGCAACATGACAGTTACAAACCCCTGCTAATTGCAAACTTTGTTCAATTTAAGTCCCCCACTTTCTTCTCCAGGCGCCTTCTGTTACATGGCCCACTGTTTGTTTGAATATAATCAGTCTCCTTGCTAGTGAATGGAAGAGGGAGGACCCCCCAAATGTAAGACATGCATTCATATCCTCTAACTTTGATGGTTCCCCAGTGTTATTCCCTGGGGGGAAATTAACCTCCTTTTGAAATATTGTTTCTGAAGTACGTCTGTGAGCATGCATCTAACCACACTTGTGCTTGTGTTTTCTTAGAGGAATCTACTTACAAACATTATCAAGTCGTAATGAATTGTTGTTACGGAGGGAGGAAAGAGATGTTCTCATCTGTATGCAATGTTTAATGATTTCTCTTGGAGAGAATTTCATTTGAACGTCTGCAAAAAAAAAAAGAAAAAAAGAAAAAGAAAAAGAAATGATCAAAATGTGTTAATGCAAAGCTCCTCACTCACAACATCTGCTGCATTTCCTGATCTGCAGACTACTGGATGCTCGCTTAGCCTGTGCAGTGGTTGAGGGAATGCCCGGACATCTATGAGGAGCCCATGGACCGCTCCTGTAGTTTACAGAGGCAAATACTATGATCAATGTAGAGTTCGGGCTGCAAATTGAAATGGAAGACAGAGCATCAAAGGCTGAAAAAAAAGAGGAAGGAAGAGGAATGAAGAAAACCTTGGGACAGCAGCCTAAGTGGAAAAGGTTCAGGTAGCCTTGCTAGGGGATGATTAGGAAAAGAGATCTGGTCTCAGTAAAGGTAAAGGTAAAGGTTCCCCCTGCACATGGGTGCTAGTCGTGTCCGACTCTAGGGGAGGTGCTCATCTCTGTATTCAGGCTGAAGAGCCAGTGTTGTGCAAGTCCGTGGCCATGTGGCCGGCATGGCTGCAAGGAAACACTATTTTACCTTCCCACTTTTTACGGCAGTACCTATTGAAAATTTCGAACTGCTAGGTTGGCAGGAGCTGGGGATATCAGCGGGAGCTCGCTCCACTGCATGGCACCTGGGATTCGAACTGCTGAGCTCCCGACTTTGCAGCCAACAGTTTTCAGAACCGTAGTCTGCTAAGTCACCATGCCCCTTCTAAGCCACCTTCTGACCCTTCTTGTCTCAGTAAAAGAAGCAAAAAATCCCTCTACTTTGGTCTTCTCGCTCTCCTCTTTAGCTTCTTCAGTTTCTTCCTTCATTTTACCAAGCCAAACTATTTTTTCTTCATTTTACCAAGTCAAATCTTGTCAAACTTGAATCAAGGTGTAGTGAGAAATCACAGGTTCCTCCTTCCCTTATTTCCCTGTTTGTTGGCTAAATGTACACCTTAAGTCTTCACCAGGAGGCCAGCGGAGGTTCTGCAGCCATATTTTCATGCAAACAATTGCCGTGGGTCAATGAGGTCAACCAGGGGCAGCAGGAGTGATGAAAATGCTCAAATTTTTGGCCCCTCCTTCTGAAAGTGACAATTAGCCTCCTGAGGGGGGAAAACATTTGGAGGAACTGGCTCCCCCCTCCCTTTCTTGATGCTTATTGATCCCAAAATCAAAGATTGAAGAGGGGTTTTCAGGAAAAGAGGAAGCCCCACCATGAGATGGGTTGATTCAATAATAGAAAGGCCTTGAGCTTGCCAAACCAAAACAGAGCTGGTAATGATCAGGTCTTAGGGAGGTCATGGATTCAGAGGATCATCAGTAAGCTGGAAATGAGCTTATATGAATCAGGCCATCTTGCACACATTCTAGAGAGACAAAGCAACAATTCCAGATACCTAGCTATTGTGGAATCATAGAATAGTGACGTTGGAAGGAGCCCATAAGACCATCAATCCAACCTCCCCACCCCACAAGCTCCATACAGGAATACAAATCCAAGGAGATCAACCAGGTGGTGGTCCAAATTTCTCTTGAAGGCCTCCAGAGTTGGAGCACTCAATACCTCTTGAGGTCATGGGTTCCACTGCTGCATTCAGCTGAAACATGGGTTTTCTTAACTTGAGTTCATTGTTTGTTGCACTCTGGGATGACTGAGAACAGATTCTGCCCCTCTTCTGCTTGACAGCCCTTCAAATATTTGAAAAAGTGCCACCACATCACTGCTCACCCAGTCTTCTTTTCTGTAGGCTAAACATCCCCAGTTCTTTCAGTCTTTCCTCATAGGGCTTGCTTTACAACCCCTATATATTGTCCATCATATTACCAGAAAAGTGGCTAAATTCTGTGCAGCAGCAATAGTGACTTGCAAACAGATGTATAGGCTGTGATCCAAGACAGATAATGGTCATGGTTTTATCTCTCAGCTTAGTTGAGTATATTATTTATGAACCTGTAAGTACTGTATAAACTTGAATATAAGTCTAGATTTTCAGCCCTAATCTTGGGCTCAAAAAAGGGGTCCTCAACTTATATTCGGGTCAATACTTTTAGCCACTGAGGCAAGTGCTTGGGTCGGTGGCTAAAAGTCATTTTAAACATCCTGCACTGCTTCTCCTGATCCCCCCCTGCGTTAAGGGGGAGCAGCGTGCAATGTTTAAAATGACTTTTAGCCACCGAGGCAAGCGTTTGCCTTGGTGGCTAAAAGTCATTTGAAGCATTACACACCACTCCCCCAGCTCAAAAAGGAGGAGCTGCCAGGAACCCTGCTGCAGTTCCCACCCTAGACTTAGACTCGAGTCAATAAGTTTCCCAAGTTTTGGTGGGTTAAATTAAGGGCCTCAACTAGAGATGGACACGAATCGAAAAAATGTCGTTTCAGTTTTTCATTTTTCGTTGCAGTTCATTTCAGTTCATTTTTGTTCTTTGTGAGTTTTTTTTTTTTGGAAAATATTCGTTTCATTTTTTCATTTTTTGTTTTTACCCGCTTTTTACACGACTTAAAGCATTTCCGCGCTCAGACATCCCCCAACGCCCCAGACCAGAGGGAAAAGACTAAAAAAAATGATGCTGGCAGAGACACAGTATAGACTAGGTATGCAGGGAGGCTGCAAAGCCAGCGGCGGGCGTTGCCCAGGGCGTAAGGCAGCCGCAGAGTGACTGCACTGCAGGGCAGGGGAGGGTACTCATCGAGAGGTACGCATGCACACAGGGAGGCTGCAAGAGAAATCTCTTCTTTCTCTCCCCTAAGAGCCAGGCTACAGCCAGCAGGAACACAGAGACACACACCTGCCTGGCTGGCCAAAAGTAACAAGTCACAGAGACAGCAATCCCACCCTAACACTCCCACCACAGACTGCAATGAGGATGAGGGCTGCCAAAGCTTTTTACTGTATGCCCTCCATGGCTGCCACACCTATCCAGTCTGCAACCTGGGCATGCTATTGGTTGAAATTGTCCAATAATTTACATGATCCCATCACATAGCTTGCATCCATCTTGTGGCTGGAATCCATTTTGTGTCATCCTTAAAGGGAAAAGAAAAATACATTGCGATGGGAGAAAGACAAAAACAAACGTTTTAAGGACTGCCCCCCCCCAGTAGGTAATAATTTCAAATAATTATCACTGCATTTTTACGGATGTCCAGGGCATTTTAATACCCAAGAAATCAATATTAGGCATCTGGGAGCCATTTTGGGTCGATGTCCCCTAACTCCCCTTAAGGGGAAAAAAATACAGCGATCTGAGAAAAGACATAAATACATGTTTTAAGGACCCCAACCCCCCTGGTAGGAATTATTATGCAGAATAAATAATTGTTGCTGGGTTTTTACAGATATTCAGGATGTTTTTTAACATTTAAAAACAGCTCATTTCATTGCGCGTCACCATTAACGAAAAACAAAACATAACAAACCTAATTTTCTTGGTTCTGTTCTGTTCGTTCCAATTTCATCACAATTTTTGTTATTTGTTTTGTTATGTAATGAAACGAATAACGAATAATGGAATGATTTTTTTTCCATTTCGTGCCCATCTCTAGCCTCAACTTATACTCGGGTCAATTTATTCTCGAGTATATACAGGTAAGTATAGAGTCAGCTGAGTTGAGTATGTAATTTATGAATCTGTAAGTAAGTGTTGATTTCTTATGATTTTAATGGAAGAATGTAATGTTTTATGTTTTTGATCTTTGGCCGTAATAAAGCTATTCAGCTCAATTCAATCCCCTATGTATATTTTCCAGTCATGGGTAAGTGACAAAACGGATACTGTATTTGATGGGCTAGTATCTGCACACCATGTCTCACAAACATCAAAACTCTCTCCTTCCTGACTGAAAGGTGTGCAAGCATGTGTGTGTGTCTCCCCAACTCATCCACCCTAATGCACCAAATTAAACTCGGCTGGTTAAAGCTGAGACTTTAACCCAATTAACTCAGTGCAAAGATCTGCAGCAGCTTCACTAGGCTTCGAGCGTAACTGTATTGGGATTTCCAAAATTCATTATTTTCGGTCTATCTGGGTTTGAGGTAAAATGGTTGAGGATACAGAACATTGACTAGGATTATGTATTGATAACTCTCTACAGCAGCGACAGAGGATGAGTCAATTTTTTTAAAAAAATTGTAAACCCAGAGCACTGACTGACCTGTGAGTCTCCTCATTGACTATATTGGTATTCTTTCCGATTTTTAAATTTATATGCATACACCATAACTGAGTAGTACAACAGTTGTGTTTTCCAATCAACGGATGGGCTAATTTGGTTGGATGCCACAACTTTTCATCCTCTCCTGGCTTACATTGAGGAGAAAAAGGACCTGAGCTTGAAGAGACCGTGGGGTGTTTCAGAATGTGCACCAAAATGAGATGTGCATCCTTACACATGAAGGACAGAATGATGCACCATCGAAAAATGCCCGCAAACCCGATTCAGTCACAGCAAGGGAGTTTAGACCTTTGATGCAATGCATGGCTTTAAAGTTACAAGTCATAAAATTTCCTGGAACTTTGGGAAACAAATAATGTAACTGCTAGCTAGAATGTTACTTTTTTATGCAAGTAGCACCTAAGCTCCTCAGGTGTGAGGAGTAAGATCTAGCTGATTACTCTCAAACATTATTTTTAAGAATATCATTGAGTCATTTCCAAAGAAATAGTCTAGGTTTTATGAATTGTGTTGCTTCATGAGAGGCATATACAGCAGAATAGGTAGGGAGTCTACCAGAGTCATAATACCTTGCAGGTCCCATGGAACTAAGCCCTGCCCAGCCACTTCATTCATTGTTATTAGAGAAAAACAAATATTTCTCCATGGAAAGTGATTGCAGACATCTGAAAGGACTTGGGTGCGGGGATCGGCTAAAGCCCCCAGTAACTGGGTGCAGGGATTTCCTGCAGATTTCAGGGGGCTGTTTCGATGAATTTGGAAAATCCCATGCCTGTTGTTGTCAGTAATTCCAGAGCTTGAGGATGTATTACACAAGACCTTGATGTGCTTCCCTGAATGGCTCCAGAAGCCTCTTCATGTGCTTTCCTATTCTGTTCATTAAAGCCATGGCTCCATCTGCTTCTTGGGATCCTTTGTGGTTCTCACCTTGCGATAAGTTTTTCCTTCTCTTCTCTGCTGGTGGCTCTTGTCCAGATGTCCTGGACCTGTGATGATCACACTGAACTCTCTGTTCAGGGGCCAGAAGACAAGGAGATCTAGAAAAAGGTCCCACCCAAGAGCCAGACATGACAGGTGCAGACACAGTGATGTGTAGTCTTCGCCTTGCAGTGCCAGGGAGCATCAGTGTTAACGTGATTAATTTCTCTTCTCCATTGCTCTAAATTAGCTAAACAAATCCCTTGCTAGAGCTGTCATCCTGATGTGCAGCATGTAAATTGCTCCTAATGAGTGGGGGCGCTGGGGGCTGGTGCCTAACATGGAAATCGATTGATACTGACACTTGTGTTGCTCCTTGTAGAACAGAGGCTACAACTGAAGACGCCCATGGTGGACAAAGGTGGAGGCATGGCTTTATTAACCCCTGGAAGGACTAGAGGTAAGAGTTCCAGACAAGAGGGTAGAAAGAGGTGACCTGAGGCCTATCCACCCCATCATTTTTCCATAGGAACAAGTGTTGTGAGTTTTTTGGGCTGTTTGGCCGTGTTCTGGAAGTTTTTCTTCTTGACGTTTCGCCAGACTCTGTGGCCAGCATCTTCAGAGGGCAAGGAGCTCAGGCAACTTGGAGTTCTCTCTGTGCTCTGGGGCATAGAGTGAGCGAGACTGGGGGTTTCAAAGTTGTGGGAAAGAGGAAACTAACATGTGTTAGTCATTGTATTGTGATGAAGGGCTTAAGAAGGTTTAATGCTATCCGGGTGGCCACGATCCTTCTGTGTAGTTGAGTGGTTGTTGTTAGCTGTTCTATTGTGTGATTGTTCTGTTGCTTGTGGCTGGGTGGGAAACATTGAGCTTTGACCTTTTGCACTCTACAGCTTTTAGTACTGGAAACCAGGCTTTGTTGATTTTTAGACTTTCTTCTTTTTTGTTGAAACTGTACTTATGTTTGTGGATTTCAATGGCTTCTCTGACATAGTGATTGATAGTGTTGTCCAGTACCTCTGTGTCCTGGAAGAGGATTTCACATCCAGGTTGTGTTCAGCTACTGCTGATTTTTTAGGTTGTTTTAGTCTGCAGTGTCCTATGCAGAAGAATATGTGTTAGTCATTGTATTGTGATGAAGGGCTTAAGAAGGTTCAATGCGATCAGGGGTGGTATTCATGTTCTTTGCTTCTGGTCTGGATGCTGTGCTTTGTGGTCCCAATATATACCTGGCCACAACTACAAGGTATCCAGTATACTGCAGCAGTGGTGAGTGAGTTCCCTTTGTCCTTTGCTGACTGTAGCATCTGTTGTATTTTTTTGTGGTGGGTCTAAATGTTTGTAGGTTGTGTTTTTTCAACATTTTGTCCATGGGGTCTATGACTCCTTTTAGGTACGGCAGAAATACTTTGATTGTTGGGGACCGTTTTTCTTCTTCAGTTTGGTGTTGTTTTTTGGTTTGATGGCTCTTTTGATATTGTCTTGATATTATCCATTTGCCTGAGGCCCAATTCAGGTGGCTGAGTTCAGTGTTGAGGAACTCAACTTCACAGTTTCGGTTTGCATGGTCTACAAGAGTTTTGATTATGCCTCTTTTTGTTGTGGTTGGTGCATGGAATTTTTATGTAGGTACTGATCTTTGTGGGTGCATTTTCTGTAGAACTTGTGTCCTAATTGGAGGTCTGGTTTGTGTATGACCATGACACCTAAGAACAGGAGTTTCCCCTCTATTTCTTTTTCCATGGTGAATTGTATATGTGGGTAGATATTGCTGAAGTAGTTTAGAAATTCTTCTAGTTTATCTTCACCATGGCTCCAAATTACGAATGTGTCATCCACATATTGGAACCAGACTGTGGTTGCAAAGGGTGCCACATCCATAGCTTGTTTTTCAAAATGTTATATGTAGAAGTTTGCTATTACCAGGCTGAGGGGGCTCCCGTGGCAACTCAATCTGTCTGTTCATAGAAGTCATTCTCCCACTGGAAGTAGCTGGTCATTAGGAAATGTTGGAATAGGACCTTAATGTATTTTGGGAAGATCTGCTGGATGAGTGCTACAGTGTCCTTTATTCTTACATCAAAGCTGATCAGTCTATCCCTGGGTTTGAGTTTTAGGGTGCTGATCTCATCTATGAAATATCCTGAGTCCTTGATGTGGGATGAGGTCTGTCCAATGTGGGCCTGTAGGTGTGTGATGTTTTGCTAATTCATATGTTGGAGAGCCAGTGGTGCTAAGAATGTAGGATCCAATAATTCGTTGTCTTCATCTTCTTTTTGTCTTTAACTTTGTCTTCCCCATCTTCCTCTTTGTATTCTTTGTCTATGTCTTCTCTCCCTTCTTTTTTCCCATCTTCCTCTCGTTTCCCCTCCTTGTCTTCATCTCCTCCTCCTCCTCCTTCTCTTTTCCCCATTTCCTAGTGACTTCTCCTCATCTTCTTCCTCCTTCCAGATGACTCCTCCCACTCCCCTTCCTCCTCTTGCTTCTGTTGCTATAAGTACACATCTTATTTCTCAGCATTGCTGGCACAGGTGGCAGATCCAAGGGTCAAGCCTAAAAATAAGTGTTTGCCACTTATGGGTGAGGTACCATGTTTCCCAAATCAGTGCTTTTTGGAATTTCGGGAAACAAATTAGCAGCTACTCACAATTTGTTTTGAATTGGTAGCCCAAGGTTTTGGAACTGGATGATGATGATGATGATGATATATTTTCACTGATCTGCCATTTGCCAGAGCAACTGAAACTTAATTAAAATCAGAAAGTACAGATCTCTGAAGGAATAAACTACACATGTTTGCAAAAAAATGCAGTGGGAGGAATAGGAGCAAATAAGAGCTGAAGACAAAAGCTTCTCTAAAAGCTCTATAAATAGATATGCTTTAATGGGCACCTGAATGAGGAGAGAGCTGAAGGAGGGGAAAGGAACCAGAGATGCACGAGCCAGGTGCCACTATTGATAGCATTGCTTGTTTCAGGGCATCTTCTTGTTCCTCAGGATTTCAGGACGAAAACCTGAGACTGGAGGTGAAGATTGTGTGATGGCTTGGCATGAGCCTATGTTTTGTCCTGGGATGGGCTTTCATGATGTCACAGAGATAGGATAGGCAACATTTGAGAGGGATTCTGGGTCATCTTATGGACCATGTATATCCTCTAGAGGCAAAGCACATACCCCTAATTTGGGAGGGGGGAGGGAGGCCTTCTAAACCTTCCATTGCTTTTGCTTGGGTTTGTTTCTGTTCCACAGTGAACTTTGAGAGACATCAGTGACCCTGATGTGAGCTGCACAGTCTATTGACTCTTAAACCGCCCAGAGTTCCTCCGGGAAGATGGACGGTATATCAGCCTAATAAATAAATAAATAAATAAATAAGAGCCATTCTTGAGACCATCACCATGCTGAACCATTGGCATGACTTCCTTTCACATGGCATTCTTCCTCAAATGTACATAAATGGTGGACCATGAAATGTCTTCCCCATTCATCTGTAGAATTAGGGCTCTTGGAAGAAGCACAACAAATAAACAAACAAACAAACCACTCTTCTTTTTAAGGAGCCAGAAGAACTTTGTTGGTTCTGTTGGGGTGACCATTATGGAGCACCATTATGGAGCACCTTCAAAATACAAAGCTAAATCTGTACCTGTGCACAGAATGATAGATTCATGGGATTGGTTTGTTGGAAAGGGGTTAATAAGGCCATTGGGTACACACACACACACACACACACACACACACACACACACATACATACACACCCCACACACACTCAAAGTGAGAATCCAAGTTGAAGCAGATCTGAGAGAGGGTTGTCTGCATTTCTTTTAAATTCCTCCACCACTGGAGTGCTCACCGCATCTCACAGTCATTGGTCCTATCCTTGTACTGCTCTAACAGTGAGGAAAGTAAGAAGGTATTCCTGGGCTATTTGTCCATCCGTCTCCTGATGCCTCCACCACATGCACTTCACATTTGTCTGTAGGGTCATCGCCTGTCTTTTGGGAAAATATGGAGCTAAAACGTTCCCAAGCACAGCTGTGCAAGTGGGTGTACATAGAAGGGCATTCTGTGACCCGCCACCCTATGTCTTGGTGCTTTGCAAATTCATGATTATATAACTTGTTTATGCAATGCTTGGCTGGCTGATGGCTCCTGCTGATGAGGAATGGGGGAAGAGACAGAAGTGTTTCCTTTGGTTTTCACTGGAATCCTCAGAAGCACGTTTAATCATTTGAAAATATCAAAGGATTGGAAGAACAAGAAGAACAGCAGTGCATTCATCAAAGGAAGCAAATGCACAGATTTGAAATCCTTTCCTTTTCTTTCCTTTTTTGTCAACATTCTCATCGGTGCTGCTCTGTGAAGTCACCAGGGCCTGCCCATGATCTATCTTCATTTCTCTTCGAAATACTAAAGACACGAGAGGTTCTGTGGAAAATGTATCATGAAGAATAGGCTGGATTTCTTGGCCTTCCAAGGCACCAAGTTTGGGAAAATGCCTTCAATCTAATCTGTTCCCAGGTGGCCAATAGAGAGAATCGGAAAAGGACATCAACCCCATGCCCTTGTAAGGCTTGTAAAACCAGGGACTGGCCCTACTGAAAAGGATATGAACGACACTCAGCCCTGTGTTTACCCCTGTCAAGCAAACATGGTCTCCACCCAACACTTCCCTGAAAATGGGACATGATGGGGCACAGGAACAAGGAATTTGTGAGCTCTGGGAGATTTCTCCACTCCAGGCAGGATCAAAAGGAAGACTCCTTACCTAGCCAACCCCTCCGGTGTTTGTGATCTTCCTAAAATGTTAAGAAGCAAATCACAGGGAGAGAAAGAGAGAGAAAGAGAGAGCCCAAAAGGATAATCTGATCATTAGAAAGATGCAAGCAACCCATTCAGTGCTTCAAGCAAGCAGCAGCCCTCCTAATTCTGGACAACTAATGTGATTTGCACAACTTCCAGTTTGGGGCCAAAGAGTCCAGTTTGTCAGATTTCAGTGCGGAGACAAAAACAGTTCAATCTCCCATTTTGAGAGCAAAGAATGGGACAAACATGCATGTGGGTTTTGGAGGTACTCGAGGAAACGGCTATCTCCCTAGTGGACTTTTAGAGTCCTTTAGAGTCAGGATTGTCAGATCTTATTCTGGTGACTGGCATAACTTCATCGAACTATATTTTCCTCCACATGCTTTCCAGGCCAGCCACCTTCTCCAGTTCTATGCTGCATCGCTGGCAATTTCATTTTAGAGCCCCAGGGCTAAACAAGCTCTCTTCCATGTTTTGTGGGTCTAAAGAGAGGTTTTGTGGGATTCAGCACTTGTAACAAGACATTCTTGTGTTGGGAGCCTGATCCTTTCCTTCCTGCCTATCTTATCAGCATGGGAAATTTCACCTGTGAGGTGGTAGAGGGTTCTTTGTTTTTTATCAAACTGATCCTCAGGGAGGAGATGAAGCAGTTACACATACCTCTCAGCTTTCAGTTTCTTTTCCAACCAGTGGTGAGATGAGTGGTGTGTGTGTGTGTGTGTGTGTGTGTGTGTGTGTGTGTGTGTGTGTGTGTGTGTGTGTGTGTGTGTGTGTGTGTGTGTGTGTGTGTGTGTGTGTGTGTGTGTGTGTGTGTGTGTGTGTGAATGCACAGACCCAATGACCTGAAAGTGATGAGTCTTAGTGGCCTGGACATACTTTCATTGGTCATGGGAGGAGCTGAAACACCAAATGGTCCTTCTGTTCTCACACCATTTACAGGTCATACATCTATTGAAGGTCCCTTGTTGGATCTTGCGTGTTCCCTGTTAAAAGTGGTACTGAGTTGGCCATCAGGCACATTTTGTTCGGAAAATTTCGGTCATTCTTCTTTTTCTCCCTCCCTTCAAAAAAAGAAGAGGAAAGACACGAAAGAGGACTCATTCGGAATGAGGAAAACCACCATCACAGCCACAATTTCTATCAAAGGAGGACACTAGAAATTCACTACTTAGAGGATATAAGATAGCATTTTTCAAAGAGTTAAAATGTAGTCATACAGAGGAAGTGCAGGATCTGTTCTCTATCAGCCCAGAACACAGAATAAAAAAAATTGGCTGAATATCAGGGGGAAAAAACATCTTAACTGTTAGAGCAGTATGACAATGGAACCAATTATCCCAGGAGAAGGTGAGTGTTCCAGTGTTGGAGGCCTTCAAGAGAAAATTGGACCACCATCAGTCAGGTCTGCTTCGATTTGGATATCTGTATTGAGCAGGGAGTTGTACTTGATGGTTGAATAGGCTCCATCCAGCTCCATGATTTGTCAATTCAATCTTGCAATGTCTGATGAAAGGATCAATCCTGTTTGCAAGTGCTAAGCATCAGATTGTCTGAAAAGTTCCCCAAAATGGAAATTTACACATTTTCCACAAACGCCCATGACTAGATCATGTTGGTTGGGACATTGTGCAGCTGTCACCCAAACATAAATATTTTTTTCCAGGCTCTTGTGGATGATTGACTGACCCCGTCGATCCTCCATCCTGTCAATCTGACAGGAGAGGACAGCCGGCATCTCAGTTGCACACATCAGTCTCTATCCTGTCTCTCTTCCACAGTCACTGGCCATTATCTCCAATTAAACATTTGAAATGTCAGCAGAAGGTTGACGATCATTTGTCGGCTGAAGAAGTGCCGGTTTGCGATGCTGGTAAGATGTGTCAGAGTGTCATTTCCCCTCTTTGTTAGAGGCCGTCTGTCAGATTGGCGTTATGGACGAAAACGCAATTATCTCTGTATCATAGAAACAAGGACCTTGGTTCTAACCTTTACTCCAGCCATTTAGTCCTGCTGTGCACTGAATTACTTCAAATGGGAGCCAAGAGCACCCATACACACAAAGGTATGAGCATGATCTCCTTCTAACCTCTGCAACAGCAACAGGAGGCAACCTGATGGTCTCCCCAGGTTTTCCACTCCAACTCCCAAAAGCTTCAACTGTCATGGACAAAGTCCAGGCATGGTAGCGGTCATTTAAAAGTAGTCACTCCATTTCTATGAGATCCTGACATCTTTGTCAAGTCTTTGTTCAGTCCTTGAAGAGGGATCCAAACAAACACAATCTGTTTTTGAGGGAGCATTCAGCACCCTGGAGAACTCCATTGAAGCCCTTCCTTCCCGGGACATGATCATGGATGCCCTTTATGAACTCATTGGCTTAGGTCTGTGGCTTTGGAGCCAGAAGTTGAGAGTTTGATTTCCCACCGTACCTCCTTGAGATGGGTTGGATGTGATGGGGTCCCTTCCTGCTGTGCAGTTCAAAGGTTATTATTATATCACTGGGACTCTACTTCCAAGCATCCAAAATCACCGGATTATTGCACACTTACCAGTCTTTCTGTCAA
This sequence comes from Phrynocephalus versicolor, assembly GCA_023846285.1. Lineage (NCBI taxonomy): Eukaryota > Metazoa > Chordata > Lepidosauria > Squamata > Agamidae > Phrynocephalus > Phrynocephalus versicolor. The sequence goes on along the minus strand of JAHTLZ010000089.1, from coordinate 4,096,748 downwards.
ACCAATGGCCATAACATAGTCACAGTCCAGAATGGTAAGACGCCTAATATCAAGGGAGGCCAAAAGAGCAAACACCAAGAACCGGCCTTTTCCCACCATCGTCCCAGACCTCTGGAATAAACTCCCAACAGAGGTACCTGAGATGCCTTCCTGCACAGTCTTTAGGAAGTCAATAAAAACAGAGCTCTTTAATGCTGTCTTTTATTATTACCTATGATATCCGATACCCCTCTAAATTGTTTTGCTTAGCTAGTTCAATGGTTTTACTGATTGATTTTGTTGTATGTATTTGTATATTGCTTGGTATTTATTCTTTCTTGGACAGTGTGCATTTTTACAAGCAGGCCCGAGAGTGTGTCAGACTATGGTGACGTATAAAAGTCAAAGGTATAAATAAAGAAGAAATATGCAAGGGAAACCAGGGTGGAGAAAAATATATTAGAAAGAAGAAAGGTTTTAGTGTTTTTCTTGGGGACTCAGTATATGCTGCTTTGCACTATGAGAGAGACCATTGATCCATCGCTCCCAGTTGTGAGGTGTTGACTAGTAATAAGTGCTCTTCAGGTTTTCATGCAGGGCTTTCTCCAGCCCTCAATGGAGGATGACAGGGAATTAAGTCAGAAGGTGTTTTGCAGCTGGGCTACAGCTACTCCCTGCAGTCTGAAGGGTCCCTACTCCCTAGCCTAGCCAGACAGAAGCTTGCTACTCAGTCGCCATTTTCCGTCTCTTATTTAGCAGGCCATTGAGACTGGGGCATGTTTCTCAAAGCTGTGCTTGGAGAATGCCATCCCCCACCCCCACCCCCGCTCCACCCCCGGAAGGGGAGGCTGGCTGGCTGGCTGGCAGCCTCCAACGGTGAGCCCTGAATCCAACGCCCCATGGGTCAGGTTCCCGGCAACATGCAAACTGTTCTGAAGGCTTGTACGGCTTTGAGGGACAATTTATAACAACAAAGGCTTCATTTAAGACAGGGAACCCTGTGGGACTGTTCCTATTCATTTCTTGCTGCCGCGGGTAATTGTAGGAGGATGACATTTAAGTCATTTTGCCAGGCAGGGAAAAGCAGAGAGAGAAGGAAAATAATAAAATATATAAAACAGATGGTGCTGTGCCTTCTGCCGAAGAAGGAGTGAGGGAAGAGGCCAGTTTAGGTAGGGCCAGCTTACTCATGAGTGACAGGTAAAAGGAAAAATTAGATATTTTCTCTGTGTGCATCTCCCTGTAGAGGCTTGGACAGGTCTCAGCTGTCTATCTTCCAGGGATGCTTCCTATTCTTCACTCTATATTCCTGGCAAAATTGTTGCTCCCCTTATGTCTCCAGATTTGCCTTGCTAGCACTGGCTCAGCAAACAGCTACAACTCTGTAGCCCATTACTTGGGAAAAGGCATAACTCTGGATGGATGGGTGGATGGATGGATGGGTGGGTGGGTGAGTGGGTGGGTGGGTGGATGGATGGATGGATGGATGGGGGATGGTTGGGTGGGTGGGTGGAAGGATGGATGAGTGGATGGGTTGGTGGGTAGGTGGGTGGGTAGGTGGGTGGGTGAATAGGTGGGTAGGTGGGTGGATGGATGGATTGATGGGTGGACAGGTGGGTGGGTGGATGGATGGATGGATGGATGGATGGATGGATGGATGGATGGATGGATGGATGGATGGATGGATGGATGGATGGATGGATGGATGGATGGACAGCTTGATCAAAGCAGCAGCCATTTAAACCCACCTGGGCCTTAGCAGACCATCTACTGAGACCACCCAATAGTATATATCGGGGGTGGGATGTAGATGTCCACGGCTGGTTTTGAAAAAGAAGTATGTTTGTTGTGAAGCAACATAGTGGGGCTTGTGGCCTCATTAAATAGTGAATTGCTCTTCTTGGCGGCTGGCAGGAGCAGCAGCATTCCTTCACTGGATGAAAGCAGAGTGGAAGCCTTTTTCTAGGGCAGTGGCTCAAGACCCTGGGACCTTGGATGTTCTTGGACTGGAACCCCCATAAACCACCACCACTAGCTGTACTGGTCTGTATTTCTGGGAGCTGTAGACCAAGAACATCTGGAGATTCAAGGTTGGGAGCCACTGTCCTAGGGTTTTAGGCATGAAATGCTGAGGACTGAACCAAACCCTTCTACATGAAGGGCATGTCTTCCACCACAGAGCTGCCTCACTGTCATAGAAACCTAGAACAATTGAGTTAGAAGGGTCCTCTAAAGCTATTGAGTCAACCCCCCTGCTCAAAACAGCTATCCACATCGAAGGAGATCTAACAAATGGAGGTCCAAATTCCTCTTGAATGCCTCCAGCATTGGAGCAATCATCACCTCCTGAGGTCATGTGTTCCACTGATGTACTACTCTAACAGTTAGGATCCCACCCACCCCCGATATTTAGCTATATCTTGCTTCCTATGCCCCCTTGAGCCTCTTATAATGTGCCCTGCACTTGGGGCTGATTGAGAACCGATCCTGCCCCTCCTCTGCAGGACATCCTTTCAAGGATTTGAAAAGTGTTCTCCTATCTCCCTTTGGTCTTCTTCTCTCCAGGCTAAACATGTCCAGTTCTTTCAGTCTTTACTCACCAGCCTTGTTTTCCAATCCCCTGATTAACCTTGCTGCCCTCCTTTGGACTTGTTCCAGTTTGTTGGCATCCATCTTAAACTACAGTGTCCAGAATCTCTATTGAGCACTGCTTAAGGCCTCATCTAGAATCCTGTGTCTGGTTTAGCTCTACAACGTGGGCTGAACTTGTTTTGGGGGCCAACCAGATCTTTTGTCACTTGCTTGTCTCTTAGACTTTCCCAAGTGTGGAGGTAACAGAGCATGGCATACCATAAAATCATAGAATCATAGAACCACAGAGTTGGAAGAGACCTCAAGGGCCATCTAGCCCAACCCCCTGCCATGCAGGAACCCCCATCACAGGAGTCCCGACAGATGGCCATCCAGCCTCTGCTTAAAAACCTCCAAAGAAGGAGACTTCACCACCCTACTTTGTGGCAGCATCTTCCATTGGTGAACAGCTCTAACTGTCATGAAATTCTTCCTAATGTTTAAATGGAATCTCTTTTCCTATAGTTTGAAACCATTTCCCTGTGTCCTAGTCTCTGAAGTCACGGAAAACAAACCAGTCCTTTCTTCAATGGTCTTCATTGGTCTTCATTCACCCCATCTTGTTTGCTTTCCACATCATGCCACAGACCCAGTGAAAGGGACCAACCCATGCTGTGGTGTCCTTGACAAGATCACACACACACATATAGAAGGCGGAGGGTAGGACCGGAGGAGAGAGAAGTGCAACTGTGAATGGGAGCTTTAAAAAAAAGATATTTAAAGTTTAAAATGCCATTTCTTTCCATGCTGCTAAGCAGCTTATTCATCCCAGCATGAGCCCACCTTAAGAGGTTTGACAAGCGATGGCTCTGTTGGTAATTGCTATGGGGAACTGGCAGGCTTTGAATGACTCACCAGAATGACGGTGCATCCTCCGATGAAGATGGACAGAACACAGATGGAGGCTGCAGAGAGCAAAGGCAACTGGGACTCGTAATTCAGATCCACAGGGTGGGAAAGGCAAAGCCCTGGGGCCACCATGGGCGTCCACACAGGTCCTGTGAAACGGCAAGTGACATCTTAACTGATTCTCATCAACACCTGGAAAAAAACATACAAGACCGGAATAAGGGCTGATTATGCAACCCTGCAATAGTCATCGGACGCCATCAAGTGAACGCTGACTCATAGTGAGCCTTTTCAGGGTTTTCTGGGTAGAAAATACTCAGAAATAGCTCTGCAGAGCTACGAGAAATGCAGGAATGCCCCCAACGCTCTGGGTCCGTTTTCAGAATGAGCAGCTCAAGGCTTTTGTTTGTTTGTTTGTTTGTTTTGTTCTTGGTTTATTTTGCTTTCCAGGAAGTTGGAGAGCAAAATCGATCCTGCTCCTCTCCCTCAATAGTTTACGAGGTTGAAAGAAAAGTTGGAATGACCGCTGGGTGCTTTATCTTTTTTTGCGAGGCCATTTCCTCAAACACACTCTTTTGGCATGCTCATTCCTTTTTAAGGGATGCAATTTTTGCACACCGGAAAACAGCTGTTTGGAATGGATAATCAGTAACAATCATGTGCCACCAAGCCAATCAGTGCTGACTTATGAAGACCCTTTCAAGGGTTTTCCAGGCATAGAATTACTCAAAAGTGCTTTACAATTTCCCTTCTTCCAGGGGTGCCTTGGGACTGTGCAGTTTGCCCAAGGCTTCCCCAGCTGGTTCTACTTGCAGAAGGCACTGGGGGGTGGTTGGAGGGGGGGGGGATAAAACTGCAACCAGAGGCCAAAACCACCTAGCTATCCATCCAGTGTCCCAAAACAGGACTAAAACAGGAAACTGGCTCATCATGAGACCAGGAGGCAAACCATTGGTCTTTTGTTGCATTCTGAAATGTCCAGATGGTGAGAGCCATTAAACAGTGGAACCGCTTCCCTCCCGATGTTGTAGGCGCCCCATCGCTGGAAATTTTCAAGAAAAGATTGGGCAGGGCAGCCATCTGATGGTATGAGATCACCTGCCTTGGGTAGTGAGTTGCATTCGAAGACCTCCAAGGTCCCTTCCATCCCTACGATGGCGCTATGATTCTATGAAATGAATAACTGACCAATAGAATGAATAGACGGCCCCTGCTTACAGTGTGATGAGGTGTGGCACACTACCGAGCAGCAGATGTTCAACAGTGCTTTAACAGACATGGCAATCCTGCAATTTGTGAGTTGGTGGGGCATCTGGAATTTTCTGCTAGAGACATCAGTTGGAGCCCTTTGAATGAGAGTAGAATAGTGGAAGGTCCTTGGGAAACCATAAGTGCCAGAATTCCATATGATTTGCCATCATGGTTCAAGTGACACTAGATTGCTCTAATTCAGGAGTGTCCTGGTTCAAGAGAGCCCCTTGGATGCCGTTGAGAAGGCTTATAACTGGAAGGCTGGGAGAGAAGAAAAAGTCATAGGACAGGAATAAGCTGCTGTAAAATAAATACGTGCACATTTGGAGGGGGCAGTAAATGTGGTGTAACTAATGGTTAATTGCTTAGAATCGCTGATCATGGCATTTCCTAGCCTTTTCATTCTGTTTCTGCTGAAGACACACTTCCAGCTTTAGTTTTGCATTCACTGTCATAGAATATCACCTTTCCTTACTCGTTTTTGCTCTCTCATTTGCATGCATGAGGTAAACCAAGTGTGGGCAGAGGAGATGGGGAGAGAGATTAGGTGAGTGAAGGTTTGGACTCCATCCCAGTAGTATTCTGGACCGGGTACCGCCAGGGCCACCATAAGGTTCAAATTGGGTTTGGAATGAACTGATTTGGAGAGTTTCTGGGATTGGAAGCTCCATTTCCATTCTAAGAACACAGTTTGATTTTACCGAACCAGGTCCCCCTTTCAACCAGGCCATTTGTGTCACCATTTGTATCTGCCTGTATGACAAAAATGGGAATATGCTCATTAGGAGTGGGGAAAATAATCAGATTAGATCATAGAATCATAGAATCATAGAATCATAGAGTCGGAAGAGACCTCAAGGACCATCTAGTCCAACCTCCCCTGCCATGCAGGAACCCCCATCACAGTATTTCCAACAGGTGGCCATCCAGCCTCTGCTTAAAAACCTCCAAAGAAGGAGACTCCACCACCCTCCTTTGGGGCAGCATCTTCCATTGACGGACAGCTCTAACCGTCATGAAGTTCTTCCTAAGGTTCAAATGGAATCTCTTTTCCTGTCGTTTGAAACCATTGCCCCAAGTCCTAGTCTCTGAAGCCATTGAAAACAAACCTGTTCCCTCTTCATTATGACATCCTTTCAGATATTTAAACATAGCTAAACCCTAAACATTCCCTGTTCCCTAAGCTGTTCCTCATAAGATATTTCCTCCAGACCCTCAACCACCCTGGTCACCCTCCTCTGGACCCGCTGGAGGTTGTCAAGATCCTTTTTAAATTGAGGCGCACAGAACTGGACACAGTACTCCAGATGGGGTCTGACCAGAGCAGAATAGAGGGGTACTATCACTTCCATTGATCTAGATACTATGGTTCTGTTGATGCAACCAAGAATCTCATTGGCTTTCCTGGCCGCCGCATCACACTGCTGACTCATGTTCAATTTGTGGTTCACCAAGACTCCCAGATCCCTTTCACAGGTACTATTCTCCAGCCAAGTATCCCCCATCCTATACCTGTGCAATTCATTCTGTTTACCTAGATGGACCACCCTACATTTCCCTCTGTTGAATCCCAATCCGTTAGCTTTGGCCCAGGACTCTAATCTGTCAAGGTCCTTTTGGATTTTCGTCCTATTCTTTAGAGAATTTCAACCCCTGTCTAGTCACCCTAAGGCCTGCATGTTTAGTTCCCCTACCTCTCTCACCAGCTCCCCCACTCACTAGTCATCACGCACTGCTCATGGTCTCCAGCCTTCCAACCTTCCAGCCTTCCCTTCTCCACCTCCTCCAGCAGCTGGCCACTGAGATGAGGAGGCAGGTCTGGGAAGCCTGCAGTGCTGCCTTTGAGTGTTCGGTTGCTGGAGAAGGCAGAGAAGATTGGGAGGTTGTGCAAGGAGGAGGGAACAGGCAGCGTGCGAGGGAGGGAGCTGGTGAGGGACATGGGGGAAAGGAATATGTGGCACCTGAACAACTCAACATGAAGTCATGCCCATCTCCAGATTAGATTCCTACTGCATTCAATGTTTTTAAAACTATTCAGCTTCAACAACCAAATCAGATCATCTTAAGGAAGGAAGGAAGGAAGGAAGGAAGGAAGGAAGGAAGGAAGGAAGGAAGGAAGGACACTTTATTTCCTAGTTACTTTAGAAATGAATAGATCTGTATGTAAGGGTGCTCTCCCTCCAGCTGGCAAGTTTGCTGAATGGTTGAGTCTGCAAGTACAACAGCTCCCTTTGATTCCATGGGTCTACTTCAGATGGGTTAACTAGTTAACTGAGCAGAGCAGACAAACACTGGTAGTCCAAATAACCAAGTCTCCTCTCCCTTCAAATATTTTTAACCAGGTGGAGAAATCCACATGTTGTGAAATGCAGCAGTGGATGTTCAGCTTGAGCCCAAGGATACACTACTGGCATAGCAGATTTCACTTAGGCGGTTACTTCACATCCTTCCTCGCTCCGAGTTGACGTTCATTTCGTGATCACGTCACTCGTAGTCATGTGGTCTTGTCTGGTACTGTCCCTGTTCCTGTGTACCCACCGGCGTGATTGATGGTACCGTGATGACTGTTACTGCACGTCCTTGTTTCATGACAACATCTGCACTTCTCAGCCTTTGTTATTTGGTTTTTGCTTTTGTTTTGGTCCAACTTCAATTTTTCAATCTTTTGAATCTCCTTAACTTTGCCTTCAATACGTTATGGAGCTAAGTTTGGGGCATTTGTCTTTTAATCTCTCTGCACTGCATTGCTGACTTCATAGGGAATGTACTGGCGAATGGCACTTTGCACTCCTGCCACTAGAGGGAGAATGGCATATTGCATGATGAGCCTTACCTCACGGGCACTCATCTCAGAATGAGAACCGAGACAAGCAGATTCCTGAGCCCAGGGAGGGGTAGGGCTCATCCCGCTTTAATTTCATTTCAGGGGATGTGTTTGGGATGAAACCCTGTCATCGTGCAATGGATGTGCGGTAAGATTTCCTCATACTGATCCCAAGAGGGACCGTGAACAGCAATGAGAGGGATGTGAAGTAACCCTCTTGGTCATCCTGAATGTCTTGATCGTGGTTTGGAGCCTTGTTTAAAGCAGGGGCGGGGGGTAAGGAAGATGCTTATCTGGCATGTTTTCTGAAACACCAGCCCTAACCAGCACCAAGCAGGTTACAGTGGTACCTTGTATAAAGGAATTAATTTGTTCCAAATGAAATCATGTTAAGCAAATTTTCCTTTATACAAATTTCCGATAGGAATGCATTGAAAACAGAGTAATCCCTAATTGCGACCATTTTTATGTTGTATGGATTTGTCGCATAGGCAATTTTTTAAAGCAAATTTCCCCTATCTCCAGAATTTTTTATATTGTACAGATTTTATGTTATACAAACCGTTAAACTGGAACAACTCTTTGACTGGCTGAGGCCCAAGACGTTGGCAAGTTCCCAAAAATGACTTTGCTACACAAAGATTATGTTTGCCAGGGAAATGATTTAGAGATTGAGGTCTTATCCACCCAGGGTCCACAGCCTGAAGCTTCCGTTAAGTACTGACTGGTGAACAAATCTTGACATCCAGAATCGATTGATGAGAGAAGGCCTCCCTCTGAACTCACAGATCTTCTCCTTTTTAATTTCTCTATCCATCCTTCCCTTTTCCTGTGCGTGAGAACAGATGGTCCTCTGTGTGGTAAAGTCTCTCTCTCTCTCTCTCTCTCTCTCTCTCTCTCTCTCTCTCTCTCTCTCTTTCTTTCACACACACACACACACACACACACCAAACCTGCATGCAATGTCCATTTCTGTTTCAGTGCCAGCCCATTCAAAGAGAGGCATCAAACGTAGGATATGGGTCAACCTCTTGAGATGTATGTAGCAGGTATTCTCTTCCTGTTGCGTTAGGGCAGGCATGCATGAACTCCAGCCCTCCTGATGTTTTGGCCCACAACTCCCAGAATTCTAAGATGAGATTGCCAATGACTAAGGACTGTGGGAGTTGTGGTCCAAAATATCTGGATGGCTGAAGTTTGGACAAGCCTGCGTTAGGGAATAGACAGATCTAGGTCGCAAGCTTCTTCTAGCCCTTTGGCTCCCCTGCATAACCCTGGCACTTTCAAGTGCAGATGGGTCAAAACCAGGTGACCGTTGTGGTCATCTTGCATAATCTTCCCACTCTCTCCCATGTGACCAAGGGAAAGCATCTGTTGAAACCCACTCCACTGGTGTTGAAAGAATAACAATACTCCCACTTTCATATTTGTCTAAGAAGTATAAATTACAGCGTCTGGCTTTAAAAATGCAGGAAACATTCAGTTAATCCACATCCTTTCCTCCAAGTAAGTGTGCATTATATTGCTCTTTTATTCCATGATGTGGGCATCCCAATTATGGTATTTCCAAGGAAAATATTTTTCCAAATGTTGGGATCATCATATGCAAGGCTGTTTCCCCAGAGCCCAAGACCATGATCACAGAATCCTAGAATCCTAGGATATTGTAAGTGGGAGGGGAATGCAAAGGTTTCAAGTCCAATCCATTGGTCAAGGCAGGAATGCAGTTGTCCAAATTTATCTTGAATGCCTCCAATTTCGGCATACTTACCACCTCTTGCCCTTGGTTCCATTGCTTTCATTGCCATACTGCTCTACTCATCTTTGCCTGGGTATTCTTTATTACCATGTATCCGATCTCACCTGATTTCAGAAGCTAAGCAGGATTGGCCCTGGTTAGTACTTGGGTGGAAGACTACCAGGGAATACCAGTGGCTGTAGGCACCTCGAGTAGGAACTGGCAAGCCACTCCAGTATTTCTGCCAAGAAAACTCCATGGACATGGAGTCATGAAGAGTCAGTCACAACTGTAATGACACAACACACACACACACACACACACACACACACACAGAGAGAGGTGTGAAAGTTGATAGTAAAGCAAGCAACTGTGTGTGGGCATGTTGGGGGGTGGCAGAGGGAATAGTTGGTTTGCAATGTGGTGTTGGAGGAGAGCTCTGTGGATGCTCTAGACTGCCTGAGGGTCCTAGATCAAATCAAGCTGGAATTATCCCTGGAAGAGAAAACGATGCAGCTGAAGCTGTCCTACTTTGGGACCATCGTGAGAAGGCAAGACGGGCCAGAGAAGCCAATAAGGCTGGTAAAGGTTGAAAGCGGCAGGAAAAGAGGAATATCATATTCAAGATGGATGGACCACCTTAAGGAAGCCACAAGGTTGAATCTGCAGGAAGGAGGACAGGACATTTTGGGGAGCAATCATTCATAGGTTCAACGTATGTCAGAGATGACTGGATGGCACACAACAACCACAGTGTGCATGGAAAATATCCAGGGTTGTTGTGCCTTAGCTGATAGATGACAAGGTCATAGAGACTCTGTGAAGGAACAAAATTTGGGTAGAGAATGGACCCTCCAGCTTTGTGAGGGGACTCATAGCTCATAACGAAGATGAGGATGCCCTTTGTGGTTTTGGCAAGTGAAAAACAATCATGCCCTGAAAAAATTACATTTAAATGGAACCGCTTTTGCTTGGTCGGTGCAATGCAAAATGTTGGCCCAGCAAATCTTGTGATGAATGGCACACAGGATCTGCTTTCCTCTTGGAAGAGCTCAACCACTGAGATATTGCAGGACTGACACTAATTTCACTTAAATTTCGTCATAAACTTTTAGCATCCGCCTTTGACCCTAAGGCTGAGCGTACTTAAATGCTTCCATAAAAGTAATACATGAGCTTTGAAAACCTCTATGCCTTGCTTTTGGGGAGGGGGACTGGGGAGCCAGGGGTGGGGTGTACAGTGACAAGAATTTTATTAATTCAGAAGTTTGAAGGTTGCACCATATGTCACTGCAAAGCAATTTTCTCCATGTGTGCAATAAGGTCTGGGAATTGATTTATGACCTTAATACTATGAGATATTAATAAATCTCCATACCAGCTGGTAATATACTGTCAGACAAATGCAACATTTTCTTAGTATAGATTTGTTCAAATTTTATTTCAATTTCCCTGGATCAACGCCAATCAGACTCGCTCGTTAATTCCAGCTGCTGGAAGTCCCTAAAACAAGAAAGAAAGACATTTTGGTTGCCATATGGGGAAGGGTGTGTGTTTGAGAGGGCACAAAGTTTTATTTTTTTAGGAGAGAAAAGATGAGATCAGGCATTGGGAATGCTTGCCGGTGTCGTCAACACCCATATCTGTTAGGAATTCATATGGTTTTCCGAATGGAGCTGCATCAGTTACTCACACACTACAGAGAACCCCTCCTGGGAGCCAATTTGGGTGGTGTCAGGGAAAAGGTGCCCTAAAGGCATACAAAGAAAGGAAGAAAGAGAGAAATATATATATTCAGAATTCTAGTTACAGATGCTAACAAATGCACGCCATTCTGGGGGTTGAGGCGGAAGGCTCTTAGGCATTGGGGGCTCTGCAATGCACGCTAGAAAATGTGAATGGCGTGTCTAGGGCAGTGTGCACATTAAAAAGGGAAATCAGTGCTCCCGCAGCATTCTCCCAAACATTCCACTCAGCAAACACCATCAACAAGGGAAGTTTTCCAATCCTCCACTTTTACGACCTAGTGGGACATTGTTGTACTGCCAATGTTTTCTAATATGGATGAGCCGGTGAGATGGCAGAAGGAAAGGAGAACTGGGTGACATTTTCATACAGATCTAATTATCTGAGTCCCTCTAAGACAGTTACTTCACGTCCTTCCTCGTTCTGAGTTGACGTTCGTTTCGTGATCACATTGCTCACGGTCATGTGGTCTTGTCCCGGTACTGTCCCTGTTCCTGTGTACCCACCGGCATGATTGATGATACCGGGACGACTGTCACCGCATGTCCTTGTTTCGTTTTAAGATGTGAAGTTCTCTGCCTTCGTTCTCTTTTTTTTTCCCCAGTCCGTCTGTTTTTTGATGTTTCAATTCTCCACAGCCTTGCCTCCAATGCATTATGGAGCAAACTTCGAGGCATTTGTCTTTTAAAATTTCTGCACTGCATTGCTAACTCCATAGCGAATTTACTGGTGAATGTCACTTCGCACTCCTGCCACTAGATGGCAACAAGCTACAATCGGCACTCGTTCCACGACGAAGCTTACTTCGCGGGCTCTCATCTCGGAACAAGAAGCGAGACGAGCAGATTGCCGAGGCCAGGGAGGGGAATCACTCATCCTGCTTAAATCCCAGTTCTGGGGGCATGGTCAGGATGAGATTCCCTCATCACGCAACGGACATGGAGTAAGCTTTTTTCGTACCCGTCCCAAGCAGGACAGAAAAGGGGGGGTAGGAGGGCGTGAAGTAACGCTCTAAGAAAGTGCAAAGAAAACATGAGTTGGAGAGACCCATTTCTTCATGCCCCCCCCCCACAGGCACTGAAGGACAGGAAGCCCACTGTAATAATGTCCAGAGGTGGGGTTTTCAGATATTTTATTTTAGACTACCAGTCCCATTGTTCTACCATACAGGCACCTCTGTGCGGCTCGTGTGGGAGAAGAGGCCTGAACAAGAAGCCTTTGAGGTCTATTGAAGCCTAGCTCCATCCAAGCGTCCTGTTCTCGCCCCAGTGAGAGCTGGGAACGTTTGTTGTGAGCAGAAGGAAATGCAAAATGGTCACTTCCAGCTCATATTTCACAGGGAAGGAAGGAAGGAAGGAAGGAGAAGGGGGAAAGAAAGAAAAGAGGGAGAGATGGAGGGAGGGAGGAGACAAATAAAGAAAATAGGGAGGGAATTAAGAAAGAAAGAAAGAAAGAAAGAAAGAAAGAAAGAA
>JAHTLZ010000089.1:4071973-4084248 GCA_023846285.1 Phrynocephalus versicolor | reverse complement strand
GGAAGGAAGGAAGGAAGAGAAAGAAAGAAAGAAAGAAAGAAAGAAAGAAAGGGAGGGAGGGAGGGAGGGAGGGAGGGAGGAAGGAAGGAAGGAAGGAAGGAAGGAAATGCCAGATATTTACTATCCTTATGCAAAAAGGAAAAGAATAGAATGTTGGTGAAACAGACAGAAACAAGAAAACAAACAAAAATTAGATGCACTCTACGGACCAGAGGGAAAAACCTGTTTCATTAAAAATAAAAAAGCACAATAAAATGGGCAGGCTCTGGTGGGGTTGTTCTTTGCATGCTTGGTTTCGTGTGGCTGGTTGTGCACTCGTTCTTGAGGCCAGTGTGTGACCAGCTGCATGAGAGAATGCATGCTAGAGACCATCAACTATGCTGTGAAGATAAACAGGATTTTAATCTATATATGCAGTTCCAACTGAAATCTCTAGGGCAGGGGGCTCTATAAGTTTAAATTATAAAATATGATGTGGTCTGAATATGAATAGCATTCCTCCTCTTTGGGTGCGAAAAACATTGGCATCCATCCATAGAGGAGAATTCTGGAGAGTTCTCCCTTTCTTGCTCATCTGAACCTTGTTATTTGGAGACAGAGCATCAGGTGGAGGAGACGTGGTGAGACTCTCTGGAGAGGTTAGCATTCCAGAAACAAAACAAGAAGCTGTCAGGTTGACAGGGAGCCGTCAGGAGCTGAAGCAGTGCCTCTGTTGGAAGAAAAGCCACAGCCCAGTAAAACTCTTCATTGGAAGGCCGGAGGTGTGGGAGGGGAAGAGGCCAGTTCAGTAGGATGATTGGGACTGGCATGCAGGTTCCTCACTTAGTCGCAAAGAGACTCCCTTGGTTTGCTAAGGACAGAGGCAAATGTCTGAGGAGAAGCACTGATTCTTTAAGAGACACTCCCAACAACCCCACCCCTACAAAATAATATTGGCCACTGGGGTCTAACTTTTGTAACTACAGTAGGACCCCTGTATCCACTGATTCATTAATTATCCACAGTTGGCAGAGGAAAAATTACATAATTCCAGAGCTGCAAAACAAGGTACTGTCACAAACAGCAGCTGTAAAGCAAGCTAATGCCGCAAAACAGCAGGTTTTTGGGGGTTTGGTGTTCTCTCTTATCCGCAGTTCTCATTATCCATGGGAAGCCCTGGAACCAATCCCCAGCAGATATGGGGGTCCTACTTTAGAATAGCCCTCTAGGTGGCTGGATTGCTCAGTGGTTTAGGTCTTGTCTGGCTGCAGAGCCAGAGGTCCAGAGTTCAATACCCCACTGTGCCTCCAGGGAGAAGAGACAGCCTGGGTGGTCTCCTCAAAAAACAGGTGATTGAAATATTCATCCTTCTTCTAAACCTCAAGACAAAACTCCTCTCGTGAGCAGGTTCTGTAAAAACTGTGCTGTAGATGTGGCAATTTTTTTGTTTCAAAGTATGTTTAAACTCTCAAAATTGTCACAGTGTATGGTCTACAGGCTATTGAGGCTAAATAAACTTGAATTTATAGATGTATAGTCATGTGCCTCTATAAAGATCTATCACACCATCACAAGACCTGATGTTCTCTATTGCGGGAATGCTGGCTGCCAACTATAGCTGGAACCAATAAACTCCAGAGGTGGTGAGTGTTCTAACAACGGAGGCATTCAAGAGAAATTTTGACAACCACCTGGCAAAAATCTTGATTTGTATTCCTGCATGGAACAGGGGGTTGGATTTTATGGCCTTCTAGGTACCTTCCAACATCACTATTCTGTGAATCTAAGTCAAATGACATTTTGGTGCCATGAAGACAAAGATGCTCCAATGGATCTCACATGAATCAATCATGTGCACAATGATGACATCCAATCTAAATATGAAAATGCACCAATTGCCAACAAGATGCATGAAATCCATCTGCGATGGTATGGACATGTCTTGAGGAAACTCTGCCCAAAAAGGGTCTCACCCTGGAAGGCAGCATATCCTTATTGAAGAGATGACCAAAACAGCACTGGATGAACACCCATTGACAATGACATGAAGTTGTCCCAAGTTCACCTGGACCAAGCCCATGACCATGCCAAGTGGACCACACCACAAAGTGGGACAAACATGAGGGAGGAGGAGGAGGAGGAGAAAAGAGATATACTCATAAATTGGAGGAGGAGCAGGATCTAGATAAGGTCAGCTTATTTATTTGTTTTTGAATCATATCTATTTCAGGTGTATATCTCTGAACCTGTTGCCATTCCCAACTGGAGAAGCCAACTATAAAAGGGTGTGTCCCAGTATGTTCTGCAACAGATATAGAAGGGCTTTTTCCTCTTCACAGCTAGATTTGTCACATCAAATTTGCTGAACACTTTTGGGTATGATCACCCCTGATTTTGCTGCAGTTTTAATTGATCTGTCCGGTTATTATTTACGACACTTACACTCCACCTTCCGAACAAGAGATGGCACTCAAGAGGGCTTATAAGCTTCTTAAAAGAATAACAGCAGGGATGCAGGGGATCTAAACTCCAAGAATAGGGTTTTTTTTCCTCTTTAGAAAATAAAACAAAATAAATTGTCACAAAAAATCTTTTGCTTCCAAGGAAGGGAGAAGAGAATCCTATCTTTTTCAGTGTGTCAACCTGAAAAAAGTGAATATTGCATTGAGAACATCGCATTTGGCACTAAATATGGGGGATGGGTGTGAGAAAAATTCAGTTTTTTTGTGTAGAGCTTTTCCCTCCCTCCCTCCCTCCCCTTGATACCTTCCACCCAGCACCACCTCCTTCCCTCCCTTCCTTCCACTCATCACCAGTTCCATCCCTCCCTCCCTCCATCTTTCTTTCCTTCCTTCCTTCCTTCCACCCATCACCAGTTCCTTCCTTCCTTCCTTCCTTCCACTCATCACCAGTTCTATGCCTCCCTCCCTCCCTCCCTCCCTCCTTCCTTCCTTCCTTCCTTCCTTCCTTCCACCCATCACCAGTTCCTTCCTTCCTTCCTTCCTTCCACCCATTACCAGTTCCCTTCCTTCCTTCCTTCCTAAAACCGGCTTTCACAAATATGTTGCAAAACAAACAAAGTGCCAGAACTGGAATGAAAAAGGTGGAGAGAAATTGTCTGCTATGTTTCCTTGTCAGCAGCAAGGATGAAATAAGCGGCCATTTACATCCTTGCCCCAAATCACCTTGCAAGGCATGAAACATAGATCAAGTCAACAGCCATGCCTGTGGTGCTTACAGGAGAACATAGAACTCTTAGTGTCACCCATACATCACTTGCTTTAATGCTTAAAATAAGCATTTTTGCCATCATGGGATAAAAATAGAAGGAGTGCGACGTTCTGTAGTTAGTACTGTGTGTGTGTGTGTGTGATGGGATTATTACTGTTTGCCTTGTTCTTGACAACTAGCTCTCCTGGCTCCTAACCAGGATGCGTTCGGTCCTGGCGTCATGTGATATGTTCCATATTTTCTCTCCCTCCCCCACTTCCTCCCCCACCCCCACCCACACACACCGATGCTTTGCAAAGCCGGAGCTGCTTGTTGTGAGGCCAATGATGTGTTTGGGCTTAATTACAGTGCAATGCACTGGGACAGAGCCTACAGGCTAAGGGATGTTCCCCTGGCCTCTATCATCCTACAGGGGAAAGGCAAGGCCGTCATACAGCAAGGACTATTATCATCCAACCCTACTAGTTACTGCTCCCAGGGGAGCGAAGCCATCTTCTCCCTCGCAGGATGGTAGAAGGAACAGATTGGAGAGGTGTCACTCAAACAGTGGGTCTGACTTCCCTATGGGATGTTTTTCAAATAGCCTGAGAAACCTGTGAGGCTTAAGTATCTCTGAATAAGACCTTTCAGTCCTCTGTAACCATCTGAAAAGTGGCCTCTCTCTCTCTCTCTCTCTCTCTCTCTATGAGTTCTTGGGAAGTTGACTCTTTTTGGACTACAAATCTCAGAATCCCCCAGGCAGCTGGAAGAGAGAGAGGTCAGTACAGGGAAGAAGAGGAATATAGTAGTGCAAAGAACATGCTTTGTTCTTTGATGTTAATTGTAAGGTTAGGAAACGTTACAGCCAGAGGCGTAGCAAGGATTTGGAGCACCTGGGGACAAAGTTCAGTTTTGCATCCCTCCTGCCACCACCCCCACCAGATTGCACCCCCCTCAACAATGGGGGGGCCAATCCTGCAGGCAGGGGGGCATGCACATGTGTGCATGTGGACAGGGGTGTAGGGGCTAGACAGGCCTTTGTGCATGTGTGCAGATGTGCACTTTACACCTCTCCCATGGTGGCCTGAAGCAAAGCGAGGAAGAAGAGGAGGAGGAGGAGGAGGAGGAGGAGGGAGCCACGGTCATCACACTCTCTGCCTGCCTGCCTGCTTCGCCACTTGCCTAGCGCGCAATGGCGGAGATGGTGGAGGGGGTCCCGTTGCCGAGCCTTAGCCAGAGGAAATGAAGACTGCTGGCAGGAGGGCACACGGCTTCCTCCTCCTGCTCCCCCTCCAGGCGCCCCCAGATGGCTGCGTGCCAGGGCACATGCACCTCTCTGCCCCCTGCCCCCAGATACACCCTTGGTAACAGCCCGGCACTACTCAGCTTTCTTCTGAATCTCTAAAAATGAGGTACTAACATCTCAGCCCAAGTTGAGACCAGTTGACTTTCAGGACGGGCATGATTCAGTTCCTGGTTTTCATCTGAAATTAGCAGTTGCTGTTTAAGAGAGTGGCTCTATTTTGGTAGCTTGGGTTCAGCACCGTGGACAGCTCCTGTCAAGTTTAATCTAAAACCAGGAGTGGATCTACTGCCCCCTGTGACCTCAGAGTCACCTGGTTTCACTTGGATGGAAGAAGGATGGCACATTTAAATAAAGAAATCCTTAAGTTTAGTCAGTGTGACTTATCAAGGAAGTCCTTTGTGATTCAGTATTTTGCTTTGATTGATTTCCTAATATCTATTTTTGTACATATACTGTATATATATATGACATCTACTTTTATTTTTCCTTCATTTGATGTTGATAAAGCTATGGCAGCCGCACAAGTGATCTCGGTGGAAACGGAGCTTCTTTTTGAGCATTGCCCCAACACCAGCGACGGATCCGCTTCTCCTCGACTGCTGTTTGATCCTGTCCATCCGGAGGCACCGGGCTAGATATGGAAACAGAACCTCTGACAACAGCTCTGACAATTGTTTCCAATAAAAAACACGTCTGCTGGAATAATGCAGTCGCTGAGAGATAGGGCGTAATATGGTTAAATCCGCCATTAAAGTAAGTGGATGGAAATTCATAAAATATTTAGAGAGAGAGAGAGAGAGAGAGAGAAAGGGAGGGATGGAGGGAGGAAGATTTCAAGCACTCCTTCACATCGCCGCTCAGAATGCCAAACAGCTAATGCTCGAGATGGATTTGATATAAAAGCAGCGCCCGGCGCCAAACATGCTGCTCACGCTGTGAGGGGAGTCTGAAGCTCTCAGATAATGCGCCTGATTGTGATCGGAGCCGTGTCGATGTCTCGCACACACGCAAGAGAGGCCTTGGCAATGCAATCCGGTTTCTCAGGCTTTCCCCAAGGAGTTTGGAGTTTGGAAAGGCCCGCTGCCATTTCTGGGGGAGGCGGCTGTCATGGCGGGCAACAACAACGAGAGCAATATCAGAGAAACCCCGTTGGGTTGGCCCAAAGACCCACCCGATCCAGCCTCCACCACCACCACCACCACCCCTGGGGCCAACCAAGCACCATAAGGATTCCCTTCAGCAGGAGCTGAGTTTAATGTTACCTCCCTGCTTGTGTTTCCTAGCAGATGGCTGGAAGGAGACAGTGAGAGAAGATTATTTAGTCCACCACCCTGACATCTGCTGCTCACAGCAAATGACCTCTGCCTAAATAATGGTAGAACTGGCTGTGCTGCTCTTTCTCACTCACTTTCTTATGTTCCACACCCCATTCCTCTTTCTTTCTACATCCTCTCCCATACTAAAGCTGCTAACCCTGTGAAGCACAGCTTGCTATTCACATCTTTGGTTTTCCACTCTCTTCTCTTCCTAAACGTCATATATGTCGTATCTCCCAACCTCTCCTGTGGATGTACATGGAAGGATGGGGAAAAGCAAGTGTCTGAGAGACAGAGGAAGCATATTGTGAGTGAAAGAGACAACGAACCAGAAATAATCGGAAAATAAGATCACAGAGTAAATTCTTGGGGTGCCTTACACAATGAGGAACCTCACAGAAGACCTTTATAGCCCTGTAAGAGTGAAGGGCAAGGAGGTAAGGTTCCTCCCATCAAAATGACCAGAATTTTTCTCAAACGTCTCTGCAAAACCAGTGTTCAAAATGCACACACTGCTTGATCAAAATGGCAAGAAATAACCAACCCGCTGCTTTCAAATTAAAATGCTATGTACCAAAGCAGCAACTACCATTATTTTGTGTCTTCTTCTTCTTCTTCTTCTTCTCCTCCTCCTCCTCCTCCGCCTCCTCCTCCATATGTACTCCCACAAATTTAAAAACTCACTGGAACTGACAAAAGATCATCTTCTTGCAGGAGAGATGAGAAGAAGAATTGCCTTTTCATTCTCGAGAATAACAATAACAAAAAAAAGTAAGGCTAGTGAGTGGTCCCATACCCTCACCCAACAAGTGTCCGGTGTGTCCCTTACAGCTGTTCTTAAACAGCTGTAAAGTTCATAGCTGTAATGTTTTTCCTGAACTTTGCTGCGTAGTTTAAGATGTTTAATGTGTGCAAATGATTTAGAAAAAGCATCCATTGGTTGCTAAGTACATCATGAGAAGAGGCTGTTGGTGTGTGTGTGTGTGTGTGTGTGTGTGTGTGTGTGTGTGTGTGTGTGTGTGTGTGTGTGTGTGTGTGTGTGTGTGTGTGTGTGTTTGTGTGTGTGTGTGTAATGGAACCATCTACTCAGAGTGACAATAAAATGATGAGCTGCTTCATGCGTTCTCTCCCCACAGGCCTAAATCACTGTTTGTATTTCCCCACATCTGAGCAAAGATGTCTCACCAGCTCGCATTATGTATGTTCAAATGTGAACATTTTCATGCTCTTAGAAATGCCACATCCATCATTTTCCAGTGTGAATGAGGCCATATTCCCTAGGAGGGGAACCCGGCAAGAAATGGTGATCGATGACTAATAATGACAATCTTTAATGTCACATCTATTCACCGGAACGTGACAGCACGTGCACGGAGATCATTCACTCTAAGTAATCAGAGTTCTGGGGAATCATCAGTCAAACTAGGTAAAAATGCTTGATTTCCAAGTTGTCTTGAGATCATACTATCACGAAAGCTTAGACAGAAGAGTCCTCATATCAAGTCCAATCCCACGCTCTGCTTGGATTCTCTTATGCAACAATCTCCTTGAAGGGTGTTCTATGATCTTCAATGGTTCTTTGTGTCATTCTACCCTAGACTTGAATGAATGGGTCAGTGTGCTTCAGTTCCGCCCCCTCCTTCTAAAAATATCTAAAGTTTCCCTACTGGTGTGAAGAAAAAATGTACATTTCGTCATACAGCTATCAGAATGGAAACAAAACCCTCACCCTTTTGAAAGGAAGGGCAAAGGGGTCCCTCTCTGATCTCCCATTCAGGACCTCGGAGAGGGCAATGGAAGACCAAGTTGCCACCTGTGACATTGGTCAGAGCAAGTGTGCGATGTTGACACTTCTGATAGGGATCTGAATATACAGAGCCCCATCAGTGCATAAGCTCCCCTGGAACACTTGATTTGGCAGTCTCGACTGCCAGCGCATGGCCTTCCTCTTTTTAAAGTAGCTCCTTCTTGCCGGGAGTAAATGAATGGCGGTCCCATTGCCAGTTGGCTTGGGCCGTCAGTATCTCTTCTCCTGATAAGTGAACAGAGGAGCTTCCCCATCCTGATTTATTTCCCTTCGGGGGCTGTAAATTGGCATTAAGAGAAGCAACCGTCATGTAGATCATACAGCCCGGGACTCTGGGTCACTATTTCTTCTTAGCTGACATGTGGGAACTGATGCAGGGGGAGCTTAATTTGCAAAGGGACAGAGACTCGGCTCGGGATTGGCTGCCAGGGAAACCCTTTGACCTGGAAGTGGCAATTCTCCATCGCTGTCCCTGCGTAGGGAGGAAAACACGCTTCGATTAAGTGGCAACGTTTGAATGCTGAGCGTTCATCGGCTTAGCGAATTTCTCCATTTTTATTTTGTCACGTTTTGCTGAATCCCATTGACCTTTCACAGAAATGTAGAATGTTGAATTTGGAAGGGTCCTACAAGGCCATCAAGTCCAACCCCTCCTCCTCCTGCTCAATGGAGGAATATAAATCAAAAGATAACTGCCAGGCAATGGTCCAAATTTCCCTTGGATGCCTCCAACTGGAATATGCTGGAATATGTTGATCTCCCAAGAAAAGAAGTCCAGTTGCCATGACTGAATGTCTAGACCCCAACATTGGAGCACTCGCCACCTCTTGAGGTCCTGGGTTCCATTGCCATCTTCCCATAACAGTCAGGAAGTTTTTTTCTGATATTTGTACAAAAGCTGGTCTGAGAGTTGAGTCCCGGCAAATGGACTTCTTTTCTTGTGGGATCAAATGTTTCACTACTCATCCCAGTAAATTCTTCAGTCTGTGATTCCAGGTTCACGTGTCTTTCCACCTCCCTCAGGTTTCCTCAGCTCTTTGTCATGAACTGAACCATGCACCCGTGTTCCTTTCAATGAAGAGCGTTTCAGTGAATCACATTTTTTTTAAAAAAATGGAAAGGATTTCGATGCACATAATTTTCTCATAAATGGCTCATCAGACTGGCCATTTTGCAGAGCCTTCTTGTGAGATTTGTCACGTCCCAGGTGACAGCTCAGAAGATGCCGAATTATGACTTTTTTTGCAGGACATCAAATCCAACAAAATACAGAAGTGTTGGTCATTCCTTGGCTTGCCAGGATGTGATTGTGGGTGAAGCCTCTGGCTGCAGAGCCAGAGAGGCTGGGAGCTTGATTCCATCCCCCCGCATGTCCCATTGATTGGGGCAGGACCCTAGGATCCCCTACAGCTCCTCAATACCACCCGTATCTGTGATCAAATCCCTACATGCTCTTCCAGCTGGAATGCTCAAGGAGACGTTGTGATCAGGCACAGAAAAGACACAGTAGCACCATCATGGAATTGTGACAAACCTGCTGGTAGGATTTGTTTGCTTTGTTGTCTAAACTGGGACGCACACGGCAATCATCCATTTTCTACCCATTCCACAGCCTGTCTTGCCAAGCCCAACAGCTGCCTCGGGCAGCTGACAACCTCAAACAAGGCTGCATGGTGGATGCTTTTCTGTCCAACATATTTCTCGAGCAGAGACAAGCTCGATGACTCCAGCTTTGGTGGCATCTCAGTAGCTTTTGACAGCCATGCATTACGACAAATTGCTGTGCTTATTTTGCAGGCACCAGATTTTTTTTTTTGTGATATCCCCATACATGAATGCCATGGTAGGTAAATCTCTGCCTAAGTGGGGAAGCTTTGCAAATCATAGGCAGGGATGGATACTCTGTGGCATCAGCTTTTATCTGCTCCCATGCATTTTATTAAAAGGAAATTTTTGACTTTGTCCCCTGGAATACACAAATTTTGGAATGTATTACCTTAAAATAATAGAATCATAGAATCATAGAGTTGGAAGAGACCTCAAGGGCCAACCAGTCCAACCCCCTGCCATGCAGGAACCCCCATCACAGGACGCCCGACAGATAGCCATCCAGTCTCTACTTAAAAACCTCCTCCAAAGAAGACCACACTACCCTCCTTTGGGACAGCATCTTCCATTGCCAAACAGTCAGGAAGTTCTTCCTAATGTTCAAATGGAATCTCTTTTCCTGTAGTTTGAAACCATTGCCCCGAGTCCTAGTCCTAGTCTCTGCTTTAGGATGGCAAGAATTATAGAATCATAGAATAGAGTTGGAAGAGACCTCAAGGGCCATCTAGTCCAAACCCCTGCCATGCAGGAACCCCCATCACAAGACTTCTGACAAATGGCCATCCAGCCTCTGCTTAAAAAACTCCAAAGAAGGAGACTCCACCAAACTCCTTTGTGGCAGCATCTTCCGCTGCCGGACAGCTCTAACCATCATGAAGTTCTTCCTAATGTTCAAATGGAATTTCTTTTCTTATAGTTTGAAACCATTGCCCCAAGTCCTAGTCTCTGAAACCATGGAAAACAAACCTGTTCCCTCTTCAATATGACATCCTTTCAAATATTTAAACATAGCTATCATATCCCCTCTCAGCCTTCTTTTTGGAAGGCCAAACATTGCCAGCTCCCTAAGCCATTCTTCATATGACATTTCTTCCAGACCTTCAACCATCCTGGTTGCCCTCCTCTGAACCTGCTCGAGGTTGTCAACATCCTTTTTAAATTGAGGCACACAAAACTGGACACAGTACTCCAGGTGGGGTCTGACCAGAGCAGAATAGAGTGGTACTATCACTTCCCTTGATCTAGACACTATGCTTCTGTTGATGCAACCAAGAATCACATTGGCTTTCCTGGCCGCCGCATCACACTGCTGACTCATGTTCAATTTGTGGTCCACCAAGACTCCCAGATCCCTTTCACAGATACTATTCTCCAGCCATGTATCCCCCATCCTATATCTGTGCAATTTGTTCATTTTACCTAGATGTAGCACCCTACATTTGCCTCTGTTGAAATCCATTCCATTAGCTTTGGCCCAGCATCCTACCCTCTAGGGAATTAGCAACCCCTCCCAATTTGGTATCATCTGCAAATTTAACTAGCATACTTTCTATTCCTTCCTCCAAGTCATTAATAAAGATATTCAATAGCACTGGACCCAGAACAGAACCCTGGGACACCCCACTGGTCACATCTCTCCAAGCTGAAGAGAGGCCATTTATGATCACCCTTTGGGTGTGATCAGTCACTATCTATCCCACTTTCTACTAGCTAAGGGACCTTATCGACAGCCTTACTGAACTCTAGATAAGCAATATCCACAGTATTCCCCCTCATCCACCAGACCTGTTATTCTATCAAAGAAAGAGATCAAATCAGTCTGGCATGACTTGTTTTTAAGAAATCCATGCTAACTTCCGGTAATGACAGCATTGTTTGTTAAATAATTTCAGACTGCCTGTTTAATAATCTGCTCTAGGATATTTCCAGGAATTAAAGTCAAGCTGACTGGACAGTAATTAATTGGGTTGTCTTTTCTCCCCTTTTTGTAGATTGGGACAACATTAGCCCTCCTCCAATCAATGGGGACTTGCCATGTTCTCCAGAACTTCTCAAAGATTATTGCCAATGGCTCTGAAATTACTTCTGCCAGTTCTTTTAATATCCTTGGGTGTAATTCATCTGGCCCAGCAGACTTAAATTCATTCAATGTTTCCAGGTGTTTCTGTACTACCTCTCTACCTATTCTATGGTGCAATTCCCATCCTACCTCATCTACTCTTTGTCCCAGCGGATCTCTTTCTTCCTTTTTGGAAAAGACAGAGGCAAAGAAGGTGTTGAATAGTTCTGCCTTTTCCTTGTCTCCTGTTTGTAACTGGTTATCATTGCCACACAGAGAGCCTATCATTTCCTTATTTTTCCTGCAGTCATAACTAAAGAAACCCTTTTTACTATCTTTAATCTCTCTGGCAAGTCTAAGTTCCTTTTGTGTTTTAGTTTTTTTTTACCATCCCTCTGCATATATTACCTTGACCTAGTGACAGCCTCTTTCATCCTAGCCTGAATCACAGTGTTGTATTATTATTCTTTTTTTTTCTTATTTCACGAAGGTTTAAGTCATTTCTGGCCTGTGTTCTAATCATCAGCAATTCTGTTCCTTACCTTTTTCCCCCCGTCAATCTGTGGATGCTTATTTCATATCCGAGCTGAGATTTACATGCGGAAACATCCTTAAGAGGGGAAGAGCTCATTTTCCTTCAAAATCAACCCCTGTTCCAGAAAGACAAAATGGGGGTGCGGTGGGGAGGGGTGTGTTGAAACCTCCTTTGCTTACCCCTCCCCTTTGCAAACGATGGATGGACGGCTGGAAAAAACAGATCAGATTTTCGGACCTTCTCATGCATGTTGGCCATATCCAGGGAGCTTTATAAATATGGTGGAAAGGGAAGCCAAAAGGCACAGCGGTTGATGGACCTGGAGAGATAACCAAACAAGCAGATATTTTGCAACGAGAACAAATCTGTGCTCACTGAGTCAGATCAACTGCCTCTCTTTTCTGTTCTCCTGCCCTTCATTCTCTCTCTCTCTCTCTCTCTCTCTCTCTCTCTCT